>CM077080.1:135236686-135749477 GCA_039513925.1 Platanthera zijinensis | reverse complement strand
TATGGGTTCCACCACCAAATTTTGGAGGGTTGTTATTTTTCATAATGAGTGGTGCTGATGTAGCCAAAGATGATCTAGATGCCTTATCTAGGGCATGGTTGATAGTGAAGGATTTCGTTTTGGAAGAAAGATATTTGAGATCTTTATTTAAGTAATTTCACCCGCCTATAAAATCTCTTGAAGGCCACCTTCTTGTTAGGGTTCGGCCAAGCAAGAACCGCCCCCCCACCTTCTTGGGGATGTCCTTGTTGGAGAGGGATTCCGATTGTCCTTCTGAATTGTTGGGCTGGAAGGGGAGGAGGGTAGCCGAAGTATTGGGAGAGGAGGAAGGGGGGTTGGCCGGCAGCCAAGAGGGGAGAGAGAGGAGGGGAGGGGGGGCGGTTCTTGCTTGGCCGAACCCTAAGATGAGAGGAGGCTTGAAGAGATTAAATAGGAGGGGGAAATTACTTAAATAAGAGATCTCAAATATCTTTCATTCCAAAACTATTCCAACACTACAACCATGGCCTATATATAGGCTTTCCATACATCTTTGGCTACATGCAGCCCACCATTATGAAAAATAACAAGAGTCCAAAATTTGGCTACATGCAACCTATAATTATGAAAATAAGAAAAGTCCAAATAAACAAACAATTAATAAATAAGGAAATAACATAATAATTAATTAATACTTATCATAGCATAATTATATGTATTAATTAATTATTTAAATGCAGCACGCGGAGATTGTAACAGCGATGGCGCTTATCAAAATTTTTGACACGGCGACGCGCGTCTTTGGTTGGAGGGGCACATTCATCCGTAAGCGTGTCGGTACTATCATCCTGTTGAGGGTCAGCGTCGCCATCAGCTTAAGCCCTTATTTTCAGTACATTTATATTTTGTGGACTCTCCCTTCGTGGAGATATCATTACCCTGATGTGATTTTATTGTGGACTTTTGGTTAGAGTTTTTACCTCACTGGTGTTTACTCTACTTTCGTTGCTTTTCTTTGATCGAATTGGCCGGCAGAATCGGCGTTTCGCGGTGATGACCCTTCAGGGCGTTAAGGTGTCACCGCAAAGCTGCGATTCTAGGCCTAAGACCCAGTGTTTTAAAAAAAATGGGGTCGTAAGAGTGGTATCAGAGGAAACCTCGATCGGGAAAAGTACCAGTCCACAAATCCCTGGGTCCCCCCGCGCAGGTTTAGTTTGAGGACAAACTAAGCAGCGGAAGCATGGTGTGCCCATGTTGGGTTGTTTGGTACATTGGAAAATGTGTACCTGATTTGGAGAAGCCTCACTTAGCTCAATGATATACATCAAGGTGTATTTGATGTTATTTTGAGTTTATATGTGCAAGTTAAGTATTGGCTAAAATGCAGAAAAAAAGTTTCTAAGTCCATATGTCGACACCAGAGGAAGCTTTGTCGACACTTGGAAAAGGCTGTGTCGACACACAGAATAGTTAGTCGACATCAACTGTGTCGAAACCTGGAGGCAGTGTCGACACACAGAATAGTTAGTCGACATCAACTGTGTCGACACCAGGAGGCAGTGTCAACATATAGAAGCAGAGTCGACATCAACTGTGTCGACACCTGGAGGCAGTGTCGACACACAGAATTTTTAGTCTACATCAACTGTGTCGACACACAGGACTTGTGTCGGCACACAGCAGATTTTCAATATAGTTGATTGCTGTGGAGTGAAGAAGTGATTGTGTCGACACAAATAATCTATGTCGACACATTCTCAAGATGCAGTGTCAAGAAGCAGTGTCGACATCAAGGCAGCTATGTCGACACCACAAAAGTCTATGTCGACACTTTAGTCACTTGTGTCGACACATATTGACAGGCTGTCTCGACACATAATGATAGTCAATCTCGACGCTTTGTTGACAAAGACAAAGGTTCAAGAACCTACTGGAGACTTGACAGCTGTGCATTCCAATAACTTTTATGAAGCTGTCAGACTTGTCAGAAGTCGGTTAGAAACCGGATCAGCCGGTTACCATTGATGAAGTCTATATATATAGATGGATTCTGATGAAAAAATATATATACACACAACTAACACAACTATTGAGAGATTGATCTTTGATCAAGAAAGTGCAAGTCACACAGAAGAAGATCTTCGTGAGAAAATTTAAGAAGACATTCTGAAGTGATTATCTACTCAGATTTTGTCTAAGAAGAATTCAATCAAGGATTCAGAAGGAACTTCAGAAGATTTAGGGAGAGAGAGCTCCAGCTGTTTTGAAGTCAAGAAGGAGACTATCACAAGTCTCTCAAGAAGTAGATTCTAAACTAATCTACTAATTAGATCCAGATCTATTTCTGGAATCCAAGATGGAAGCTGCCAGTCAGTCAACTTCAAAGGAGATCAACCCTACTGGGTTAAGATTCAAGAAGCTTTGAAGAAAGCTAAGAACAGGTTGATTTCAGCCATCAGTCTCATCAAGAAGCTGATCAAGAATCCTCTTATCCTTTCTTTCTCAACAAGGGTAAGAGTCCATCAAAAATACTTATCAAATTCTGTAGGATCTTTTCAAAGATCTGAGTTGTAAGCCTGTGTTATAAAGGCTGAGTGTAGGAGATTTAGATCTCTGAGTGGTAAGGCTGTTTGAGCCTGAGTGTAGGAGATTTAGATCTCTGAGTGGTAAGGCTGTTTAAGCCTGAGTGTAGGAGAATCAGTTCTCTGAGTTGTAGGCCTTGTGGCAAGGCTGAGGTAGGGCTTACTAGCCTGAGCTGTAGGAGTGTGGATACATTCTGAGTTATAGGAATCCTTCAGGATTCTGAGCTGTAAGATCTGTGGATCTGAGGAAAAAAAAGGAAGAAGTTAGGCTGAATCTAGCATATTGCTGGATATGCGAAGGGGGAAAGTGGATGTACCCAGACCTTGGGGAACCACTATAAATCAGTGTGCAATCTGTGATTTGTGTAATTATAGATTCTGTGATTGTATATGCTGTGTTAGCTGTAGAGTTTTCAGATTTATATTAAAGAACTGAAGTTATATTCTGCCTTAGATTGAAACAAGGATAAGAACCTATTCACCCCCCCCCCCTCTAGGTATTTAGGTTGTCTTGAAGTTAAATCTATCAAGTGGTATCAGAGGGAGGTTTCTCAAAGAAGGACTTAACAGTCTGAGTTAGATCCCTAAGGCAGAATCAAGAATCAAGAAAATGGGTTCTGGAGAAAATCACAAGGAACTAGGTTCTATGAAATTACTCATCTGCAGGAAGGAGATTTTTGGAATATGGAAAGAAAGGGTCAGGCTTTTCATGGAGGCTTCTGATCCAAGGATTTACATTACTGTAATGGAAGGTCCTTATGTTCCAATGAAGGTGTCAGTTCTAGATGCAAATCAAAGAACTCCCAAAGATTTTTCTGAGATGACTAAGGATGAGATCATCCTGGCAACTATGGATAAAAGAACCCAGAATATCATAGTAAGTGTCATAGATGATTCAACCTTTCAGAATTTGATTCACTGCAAGACCTCCAAGGAAATGTGGGACACTTTGATAGTCTACATGGAGGGTTTTGAAGAAGTTAGACAAGATAGAAAGTATATGCTAAATCAGGAATATGAAAGTTTCAGACAAGGGAAGTCAGATAGCATATCTGAGTGCTATAAGAAGTTCTATAGAATAGTAAATGAGCTGATGTCTTATGGAAGGGTCTTCAGTACATATGAACTGAATGATAAATTCCTAAGATCCTTGACAAAGGATTGGGACACCAAGATTTGTGCCATTAGGGAAGTGGCCAAACTTGCAGATATTTCTCCTCCAACTTTATTTGGAAAGTTGTTATCTTATGAAATGCAACTAATAACTAGAAAAGAGGAAGAAAGAAATGCAAAAGGGGAGCATTGAGAAAAGTCTGTGGCATTCAAGGTTGAAGCCACTAGAAAGAATAGGAGGATGTCTCCATCACCTCCTAGGGAAGTTGCTGAAATTACCTCAGATAATTCAGATAACCAAAATTCAGATAGCAGTAATTCAGATACAGATTTTGCTGCCTTTATAAGGCAGTTTCAGAGATTCTTGAAGAAGAAACGGTGAAAATCTAGGCCCTCCACATCACAGCCAGTTGATGACTATTATCAAAAGAGAAAGTCATCTAGGAAGGACAGGAGCAGGTCTAAGCCTAGCAAATCTACAACATCAAAGATAGTTTGTTATTGCTGTAATAGGCCTGTACATTTTGTGGCTGAGTGTCCAGACAAAAGAAAGGAGTCTGCTGATAAAAGGAAGGCTCAATAAAAGAGCAAGAAGGAGAAATCCTTAGTTGCTAAGAAGGAGAAGAGCTTGACAGACCAATCAACTTCAGAGTCTGAATCTGAAGCTGAGGCATACATTGGTCTTTATGCAGCTGATGAAGAAGAAGAGTTTATGCAATTGCTGAACTCTATCTATGCACAAGAAGACCATCAGTGCATGGGACTGATGGCTATATCAGAAGAAGACAAGTGCTAGGATCAGCCTGGTCCTAGCAAGGTATAATGTTTTTCTAGTAAACCAGATTGTAGTACTGGCACAGAGTCAGCTACATCTGCATCAAGCGATGTGGATGGGTCTGAGTCTGAAGGTGATATTCATCAGCTGATAGATGAATATGGGGACTTGTTGCAGGCACTAAAGAAAAGCAAGAACCTGGCCAAAACTCAGCTAAGGAAATTGCAGATCTCAAGATGCCTGCATCTGACTTAGAGAAAGAGTTGCTTCAAAAATTGAATGAGATTGCCAAACTAAAAACTATAACTGTTATTCAGATGGGCACAATCACATACAAAAATGATCTAATTAAAAGTCTGGAAGTCAGACTTCAAAAGGAGAAAGATTTGGTGGCAATTTATTCCAAGCCAAAATCAGTTTTACCCTTAATAGATGAGTTTGTGGCTCAAAAGGGAAAGGCTGGAATAGGTTTTAAAGGTAACACCAGGGCTGTCCAATTCAAGAGAAAGGGCAAAGCCTCAGTCCAGCCACTGAATTTTAAATTCCATGTAGTTTTTAGAAAGGTACAAGTGCCTTCTAACAAGTATGACCTTGAGAATACTCATGGTCATAGTAAGACTAAAGTTCTGAATGACAAGGGTGTTTATGTCAATAAGGCAGCCCATGTTCATAAACCCCATATTTGTGAGAAACCAGTGGGTGTAGCTGCAACAGTACCAGCACAATACAAAAGATTTGCTGTCAACTAGATTGTTAAGAATGTATCTAAAAATAGATACAATAAGTATGAATGTTGGTGTTGTGGTAGACAGGTCATTATGCCATAGATTGTTGGCACAATACTAGTGTCAGGAAGAACAACAGTCTACCTGTTAAAAGAGCTGCAGGTAGATTTTTTAAGTATGAAGCTAACTTGAACCAAGGACCCAAGACTTACTTGGGTTCTAAGGGAAGGTAATTTTTTATTACAGGTGAGTCCAAGTTACCATACCCCTATATGGTACTTGGACAGTGGATGTTCCAGGCACATGACTGGAACAAAGAGATTGCTGAAGGAGTACTTGCCTATCATAAATAGGCCTAAAGTAATCTTTGGTGGCTCTGAAAAAGGAATCATCAAAGGGTTTGGTAACATTTCTAGTAACCAGATTACTATCACTCAAGTGGCATATGTGAAGGGTTTGAAACACAACCTTAAAAGCATAAGTCAGCTGAGTGATTTAGGATATGACATTTCATTTGTTAAGAATGGATGTCATATCAAAAGGTCAAGTGATCAAAAGGTCATTTTGACAGGATACAGAAAAAGGAATATGTACTGTCTTAATTTTGAGTGTGAGAACAAAGGTTCTCCTATTTGTCTTGTAGCTGATGAGAGAGCCTCTCATTATGTCAAATGGCACAAGAGGCTGGCCCATCTTAACTACAAAATAATTGGCCAACTCTTTAGCAAAGAGTTAGTGAGGAATGGTCCTCAAGTTAAGTGTATAAAGGAAGGAATATGTTCAGCTTGTCAAAAGGGCAAGCAGACAAAATCCTCCTTTCATAGCCTTGAAAACAAGGATTCAGTCAGGTGTCTATACCTATTGCATATGGATTTATTTGGTCCTATGCCAGTTCATAGTCTAGGTAGGAAGGTATACACTTTTGTGGTGGTAGATGACTATTCTAGATATTCCTGGGTGTTATTTTTGAGACAAAAATCAGAAACCCCAAGTTTTTACATAGTTTTGTCAGAAAAATTCAGAATGAACTGGACAGTACAGTGGTCAAAATCAGAAGTGACCATGGCACTGAATTTCAATCTGAAAGTATGACAAGACTTTGTGAAGAATTTGGATTTTTTTTATCCTCACCTAGAACACCACAGCAAAATGGTATTGCTGAAAGGAAGAATAGAACATTGATTGAGCCTGGTATAACTCTATTGAGTGAAACTTCTCTCCCAGAATATTTCTGGGCTGAGGCAGTAAACACTGCATGTCATGTGATCAACAGGGCTTCTATCACCAAGTGTCACAAAAAGACTCCTTATGAGATCATGAAAGGTAGAAAACCAAATTTATCCTATTTTAGGATCTTTGGTTGCAAGTGTTATATCCTTAACAATGGCAAGTCTTATCTAACTAAGTTTGCTGCCAAATCCCAAGATGGGATATTTGTTGGGTACAGCAATAATAGTAAGGCTTATAGGGTCTACAACTTGATTACACAGGTTGTAGAAGAATCTGCACATATTGTATTTGATGAAACTAGATTGATCAACAGTGAGTTGCCTTGTATTTCATGCAGTCCAATAGGTATAAATAAGAGAATGGACAAGCTTTCCATTACAAAAGATTCAACTGTAGATCAAGAAATGGAAAATGGTGGCTACTGTCCAGGGGGAGTACAGGACTCTCTAGAAGCTGAAGAAAACCAAGAGGTGCAACACATTGAAGAAACTGGAGGTATTCAGCCTGAAGAAAGACTACCTCCAGTTGTTAGACACTTAAAAGATCATCCAGTAAATTAGATAATTGGTGATCCAAGACATGGAGTGCAAACCAGAAGCAGGAATTTGAACACAGTCCTGTACTCAAGCTTTCTATCTCAATTAGAGCCAAAGAAATTTGAAGAAGCTATCCTAGACCCACATTGGATTAATGCCATGAAAGAGGAGCTAAATCAGTTCAGAAGATGCAAGGTCTGGGAGTTAGTTCCCAAACCAAAAGATCACAATATCATTGGAACAAAGTGGATCTTTAGGAACAAATTGGATGAGATTGGAATTATTGTGAAGAACAAAGCAAGACTTGTTGCAAAAGGGTATAGGCAGGAAGAGGGAATAGACTTTCATCAAACCTTTGCCCTAGTAGCAAGACTGGAAGCCATTAAAATGTTCCTTGCCTATGCAGCATATCAAGGATTCAAGTTATTCCAAATGGATGTTAAATCAGCATTCCTGAATGGAAATCTAAAAGAAGAAGTCTATGTAGAGCAGCCTTCAGGTTTTGTAGATTCTCTCAAACCTGATTATGTTTATAGACTTAGGAAAGCTTTGTATGGGTTAAAGCAAGCCCCAAGGGCTTGGTATGAAACCCTGTCTACTTTCCTTATTGAGAACAAATTCTCAAGAGGGAAAATAGACAAAACTCTATTCCTAAGGGAGTCCAAAGGAAACATAATCTTAGTTCAGATTTATGTAGATGACATAATTTTTGGATCTACTGAAAACAACCTTTGCAAGAAATTTGCTAAACTTATGCAAGGGAAGTTTTAAATGAGCAGTATAGGGGAACTTAAGTTCTTCTTGGGACTCCAAGTAAGACAGACTAATGATGGCTTGTCCATATCCCAGTCTAAGTTCACCAAGGAGTTAATTAAGAAGTATGGTATGGAATCTTCCTCCACCATGAGAACTCCTATGGGAATAAGTATGCATATATGCAAAGATGATGCAGGTAAACCTGTAGATGAGTCTTTGTATAGAGGAATAATTGTCTCACTACTATATCTAACTAACTGCCAGTAGACCAGACATTCTGTATGCAACATGTGTCTGTGCTAGGTACCAAGCATGCCCTAAAAAATCTCATTGCACTGCAGTAAAGATAATTTTGAGATATCTAAAGGGCACACCTAATCTAGACCTTTGGTACCCTATGAATGGAGATTTTCTACTAACAGGCTATTCAGATGCAGACTTTGCAGGTTGTAAAGAAGATAGGAAAAGCACTACAGGTACATGTCAATTTTTGGGAGGAAGATTGATATCTTGGAGCAGTAAGAAGCAGACTAGTGTGGCAATTTCCACAGCTGAGTTTGAATATGTGGCAGTAGGAAGTTGCTGTGCACAACTGTTATGGATTCAGCATCAGCTAAGAGACTATGGTATTCAAGTAAGTAGAACACCCTTGTTTTGTGATTCTAAAAGTACTATATCTATTGATAATAATCCTGTTTCACATAGTAGGACTAAGCATATAGAAATAAGATACCATTTTCTTAGAGACCATATAGAGAAAGAGGACATCTCATTAGAATTTGTTAAGACAGATTATCAAATTACAGATGTATTTACTAAGCCTCTAGATAAAACTAAATTTCAATAGATTAAAATTGAATTAGGAATGTGACCTATATTAGATAACAAAAGTGGCTAAGATAAAATTGGGAATGTCGACACATTCAGTAATAAAGTGTTGACCACACAGGAGTTGTGTCAACAATTTAGGGAAATTGTGTGACACAATGTCGTAGTGTCGACACCTAAGGGACAAAGTGTCGAGGGACAAAGTGTCGACACATCCAGGAAAGTGGTGTCGACACATCCAGAGTAGTGGTATCAACACTTCAGTCAGTAGTGTTCGACACAACAAGGGTAATGTTGTCGACACTTCCAGAAATTGTGTCAACACTTGCAATAAGAGTCGATACAGAATTTCTGATGAACTACTAAGTATGTCCAGTGTCGACATATCATCAATTGGTGTCGACACATAGTAGTCAACGCGTGGTCGAGACAATAGAAGTATGTGTCGACACTTTTCAATAGTGCACATTTAGACAGTTTTGCCCACCTTTTGACCTTCCTTTGTTTAAAAGGGTATAAATAGGTCGAGAACATATTCTGTCGACACACTCTCCAGATTTTCGAGACTAAACCCTTGTGTCGACAAACTCTCTTCTCTCAATTCAAGTTTTCTCTCCATTCCAATGGCGCCAAGGTTATAGACAACATTAACGAAGGCTACGAGCTGGTGCGCAATTCTTTTGATGATGCGGCGACGGAGATTAAAGGGGGAATTACCCTTGTTACTGATAATGGATTAGAGTTTCTTGTTTCTGAACCTAACAAGATCTGAAGAAGGAAGGTTTGAGTTCTATGTTGCTGCAATAGTGGACTCCACTGGACTCAAGATTAAATCGTCAGTTCATGGAAATATATTCAAACTTACTCTGAAAAGTTTAAGAAAGATTCGTCACCTTCCTAGAATTCAGGATGAAGAAGAGGTCCCAGCCTCAAAGACAAGGGAGGCACTACAGTGGTGTGGATTGGATCCAACCATGAAGATTGGAGCAGCCATTAACAGAAAAGGGATGAATCAACAAGGAAAATTTCTATTTGAAGTGGTAGGGAAGGTGATTTTGTGTAAAACCAGGAGGACATGATAGGCTCTCTGCCTTTATGTTCAGTCTGATGACAAGGATAATCTTATAAGATTAACACAGATTGGTCTGTAGTTGTGTGAGAAGATAAAGGAAGGAATCAAAAAGCCTAATTTGGCTAGATTGATGAGTT
Organism: Platanthera zijinensis; assembly: GCA_039513925.1. Taxonomy (NCBI): domain Eukaryota; kingdom Viridiplantae; phylum Streptophyta; class Magnoliopsida; order Asparagales; family Orchidaceae; genus Platanthera; species Platanthera zijinensis. Next base: position 135,739,744 of record CM077080.1, on the reverse strand, counting down.
TATACCTGGCTGGAGCAATTCCAGAGGTAATGCATCAGATTCCAGGATCTAAAATAAATCATATGAGAAGGATGGACATCAGAATAATATCTAGATGGGATAGGGTCCTCTCAAAGGACATACCTGATTTGGATAATCAAGAGACTGCAGCAAAATCACCAGTACATGACATTACTGAGCATGCACATGTGCAGAAGGAAACAGTTAGTGCACAGGTGCAGGGGGGGGAGCAAGAAAGTGTACAAGTACAGGACAATACTGAGAATGCACAAGTGCAGGGGGAGACAGTTACTGCACAGGTACAAGGGGAAGAGAGAATTCACTTGGCAAGTGAAAAAGATTCACAAACTGATCTTGATACTTATGGAGTTGCTGATGCTGTTAAGAAAGAACTATCACCTACTCACACTCAACAGGAATTCACTCTGGAAGAGTTATTTCCTGAGATTGAGGGAGCAGCAGATATGGAGGAGCATATTAGGGTTGAGGAGGAACTGAAGAGGTTTGAGGGGGAGCAGGCTAATCTTGAGGGGAGCAGATTGGGACTGCAAAAGATACACCTCTACTCCACCAGAAAGGGTTGAGATAGCCAGTACTTCTGATTCAGAGAATGAAGAACTCAGGAATACTAAGAAGAGAAAACTTCTGGTCTTTAAGAGAAGGAGCCAAAGTTATAAAAGGGCACTACAAACTACTCCTCCACAACCTGCTCCTGAGACTGATTACAGCAAATTTTTGGTAGATTTACAAGTGAAATTGGATGAGCAGAGGATAGCTCTTGAGAAATATGTTGATGAAAGCCATAAATCACTTCAATTTGATTTAGCACAAGATATAAAATCAATCAAATTTGAGATAAATCAGAATAATAAAGAAATGACAGATTGCTTCCATAAGGGGGGCAATGTTGTAGTATTCTTGGCTAACCAACAAGCAGAAGTCAAGAAACAAGTGGATGATATTGCTATCAAACAAGGTATGTCCTTGAAAATCAGATTAGAATGAATGACAATCTGACTGAATCTCACAATGAGATAGTCACTGAAGTAAAGAAAATAGTAATTGTAATGACTGAAGCATGGACTAAGGAGAAAGAGGAATTTGATCAAAAGCTACAGGAAGTTAGATTCATTTAAGATAGCCATTACTACTTCTCAGAAAAACAATTTATGATCAGCTTCTTAAGTTAAAATCATTTTATAAAAATGGTGTCAATTTTCTTGATGGGAAAATCAGATTTTAAAAATATGATTTAAGAGATCACATTGTAAGAGAAGCATAAAGGGGGAGAGAGTGTTAATCAATGCTGGCTTAGATCATGCAAAATGGATATCTAATAGCATCATAGAACCTCTGGGATATCCACCCCTTTGTGAAGATGACAATGTTGCAGAATTTGGTGTGCAACCTGCTTATGCTGGAGGTGATCAACCTGAAGTTGCTCAGATCATCTACCCTCCAGCAGATTTTGATATGATTCAACAACAAGTTCAGACAATATACAGTCCTCCATAGGATGTGTGAAAATGTCATTATAGAGAAAGTTGAAATGCTAGAAGCTGCCTTGAAAGCTCAGCAGGAAGCTCAAATTTCAAAGAAAAGATTCAGAGAACAGGCTGAGTTAAAGCCTGATTTTGAGCAATGGAGCCCCACTTCTAGAAATATCATATTAACTGCCTGGAAAGCTGTAAAAGATCAAGTTCATGAAAGGGGCAAATGGTATAATGAGCAGGAATGGCAGAAGTATGAGGCAAGGCAGGAAGCCATGGTTCAACACAGAAGAAAGGCTAAGAGTGGGAAGCTACCTCCTGATGCTCAGGAGCCTAGCAAGTATTTCCCTAAGCCTTTTCATTATTTTAAAAGGCAAAGGATTAAGGCTGAAGCACAAAAGAAGGCTGAGTTGAAAGGCAAGAAGCCCATTGAAGATACAGAACTTTCTATGCAGGCTCAGATTAGATCAGGGAAAGGAATAGTCATCAAGGAGCCTGTCCAGCCTTAGTTTAGTTTTAGTTTTACTAGATTTTTCAAGAACTATGTAATTTTAGTTTTTAAGAAGTCTGTATAAACAGTGTTAAGAAACTTTTTGATATAATAAACAAAACAATGTTCCATGTTCATTCAAGTTGCATTCTTATTCTGTGATGTGATTTTGATATATGTTTTGTTTATAAGTTGCCTGTCATATAATGTTTATATACATCATAATATTTGTTTATTATAAGTGGTGTATATCATTGACTAAATGGTTATGACTTCTCCATATAGGGGGAGATTGTTGGGTACATTGGAAAATATGTACCTGATTTGAAGAAGCCTCACTTAGCTCAATGATATACATCAAGGTGTATTTGATGTTATTTTGAGTTAATATGTGCAGGTTAAGTATTGGCTAAAATACAGAAAAAAGTTTCTAAGTCCTTGTGTCGACACCAGAGTAAGCTGTGTCGACACTTCAGTAAGTTTGTGTTGACACTTGGAAAAGGCTGTGTCGACACACATAATAGTTAGTCGACATCAACTGTGTCGACACTTGGAGGCAGTGTCGACACACAGAATAGTTAGTCGACATCAATTGTGTCGACACCAGGAGGCAGTGTCGACACACAGAAGCAGAGTCGACATCTACTGTGTCGACACCTGGAGGCAGTGTCGACACACAGAAATTTTTAGTCTACATCAACTGTGTCGACACACAAGACTTGTGTCGACACACAGCAGAGTTTAAACATAGTTGATTGTTGTGGAGTGAAGAAGTGATTGTGTCAACACAAATAATATGTGTCGACACATTCTCAAGATGTAGTGTCAAGAAGTAGTGTCGACATCAAGGTAGCTATGTCGACACCACAAAAGTCTGTGTCGACACTTAAGTCACACAAAAGACTGTGTCGACACAAAGTATTGACAGGTTGTCTCACACATAATGACAGTCAATCTCGACGCTTTGCTGACAAAGACAAAGGTTCAAGAACTGACTTGAGACTTGATAGTTGTGCATTCCAACAATTTTTATGAAGCTGTCAGACTTGTCAGAAGTTGGTTAGAAACCGGATAAGCCGGTTACCATGGATGAAGTCTATATTTATAGATGGATTCTGATGAAAAAAGATATATACACACAACTAACACAACTATTGAGAGATTGATCTTTGATCAAGAAAGTGCAAGTCACACAGAAGAAGATCTTCGTGAGAAAATCTAAGAAGACATTCTGAAGTGATTATCTACTCAGATTTTTTCTAAGAATAATTCAATCAAGGATTCAGAAGGAACTTCAGAAGATTTGGGGAGAGAGAGCTCCAGCTGTTTTGAAGTCAAGAAGGAGACTATCACAAGTCTCTCAAGAAGTAGATTCTTAACTAATCTACTAAGTAGATCTAGATCTATTTCTGAATCCAAGAAGGAAGCTGTCAGTCAGTCAACTTCAAAGGAGATCAACCCTACTGAGATCAGATTCAAGAAGCTTTGAAGAAAGCAAAGAACAGGTTGATTTCAGCCATCAGTCTCATCAAGAAGCTGATCAAGAATCCTCTTATCCTTTCTCTCTCAACAAGGGTAAGAGTCCATCAAAAATACTTATCAAATTCTGTAGAATCTTTTCAAAGATCTGAGTTGTAAGCCTGTGTTATAAAGGCTGAGTGTAGGAGATTTAGATCTCTGAGTGGTAAGGCTATTTGAGCCTGAGTGTAGGAGATTTAGATCTCTGAGTGGTAAGGCTGTTTAAGCCTGAGTGTAGGAGAATCAGTTCTCTGAGTTGTAGGCTTTGTGGCAAGGCTAAGGTAGGGCTTATTAGCCTGAGCTATAAGAGTGTGGATACATTCTGAGTTATAGGAATCCTTCAGGATTCTGAGCTGTAAGATCTGTGGATCTGATAAAAAAAAGGAAGAAGATAGGCTGAATCTAGCATATTGCTGGATAGGCGAAGGGGGAAAGTGGATGTACCCAGACCTTAGAGAACCACTATAAATAACTGTGCAATCTGTGATTTGTGTAATTATAGATTCTGTGATTGTATATGATGTTAGCTGTAGAGTTTTCAGATTTATATTAAAGAACTGAAGTTATATTCTGTCTTGGATTGAAACAAGGATAAGAACCTATTCACCCCCCCCCCCCCTCTAGGTGTTTAGGTTGTCTTGAAGTTAAATCTATCAGGATCACATGTAATTGTCCACCCCTTTTATAGGTTTAGGGTCATTGCTTATTATATTTTGATGTGCAGCCTTCAGCACAACCCACACCACAGGGTGGAGTCCAGCATGTCCCGAGTGTTACACCAACTCCTTCGGCCCCCTCTCCGTTCCAGATGTCGGAAATGGGTCAGACCTTGATAGCAATACTGGATGTGTTCAGGGCCCAACAGGCCCCAGCTCTACAGCCAAACCCGGGGGCCAACTTGTTGAGTATTTTTAGAGGTTTGTCTCCCCCGTCCTACTTATTAACAGAGTCAGTCGTTCGGACAGAGGAATGGCTTGACATCATGCATGAGATGCTGACTGGAATTCGGTGCCCTTAGGAAGAGAGGGTGCCTTTGGTGATCTCCTGCCTGGATCGCATGCAAAGATATGGTGGGAGACCTCGTGGACACGACATTTACGGACAGGGAAGTAGCAGAGATTTCTTGGGAGGATTTTAGGGGCGCGCTGTTGTAACACTTTGTTCCACAGTCATCCAGGGATGAGTTGGAGGATAGATTTTTGCAGTTGAGACAGGGGAACAAGACGGTGGTGGAGTACCACCGAGAGTTCAACCATTTAGCCCGGTTTGCGGACTCTTATCAGTTAGACGAGGCAGGATATACCAAAAGGTTATATAAGGGCCTGCGAGAGGAGCTGAGGGAGACTCTACTGTTTGTATCTGACGGGCCCATTTCCCGGATACTAGAGATGGCTAAAAGGATAGAGGCTAATTGCAAGCTACTTGGTGCCGGAAATGGCCATTGGAGGATCAGGGTCGAGGAGCAAGGAATGATCAGAGACGAGCCCGTATCACGATGGGAGGAGGGTCGAGGACCAGCCTCATCAGGAGGCAAGACAGGAGATAAGGGAGCCAGTGGTGGTGGCTCCACCACCTCTTCAGACACGGGAGGGACAGAGACCCGGGGGAATGGCATATCCCCCGCTAGAATGCTTCCACTGTCATCAGGTTGGGCACATCCGCAAGAATTGCCCCATTAGGGGGGCACCCCCACCAGCACCACCGGCTGCCCAGCCAGCGCAGTATTTTGGAGGTCGAGGTCGTGGCCGAGGATGTGGATACCAGGGTGGGGATCGTAGATAAGAAAGGGAGAAGGTGTATGCTTTGGACCTGGCGCAGCCTCGGAACCCAGAGCAGGTCATAGCAGGTATGGCAAGATGTTTAATTGTTTAAATAGAATTCCCTTTCTCAGTTGTCAAATTTGTTGAACTGCACTAGATAGATAAATAGGAAAGAAAACTCGTTATAGAATCCTAAGACATTTAATCGCCCTAGGTATAGTCTTCATCAGCGGCAAGCCTGCCCGCATGCTTTTTGATACCGGAGCTACTCACTCCTTTGTGTCGGAGATGTTCGTAGAAGGATTGGAAGGCGTGGAGCGATTCACGGGCTCGGAGACGAGGGTGCGACTACCCGATGGATCTGAACTCCTTACATCGGACCACTGCAATATGGAGGTATAAATCGGTGGAAAGGCGTTCGAGGCTCCAGCGACGCTTTTGAAGTTGACGGACTACGACTTGATCCTTGGCATGGTATGACTGCACTGGAACCTTGCCCAGATTGATTGTCCAAGCAAAGAGGATCACCGTGAGGCATGGGGACTCTTTCATTGTCATCGAAGGTATAAGACATGCCTCTCGTATACTCTTATCTTCAGTACAGGCCGTTAAGGCCCATCTGCAGGGAGAGGAGGTTTATAAGATTCTATTTTAGATGGCGAAGGCCAAGGAGTCTTTGACAGACATCCCGGTGGTACGAGATTTTGCTGACGTCTTTCCAGAGAAACTGCCAGGACTACCTCCGCACCGAGAGCAGGACTTCCAGATACAGCTTGTGTCGGGGGCCAAGCCACCATCTAGGGCCCCTTACCAGATGGCCCTGAAAGAGTTGACAGAGTTCCGAAGTCAGTTGCAGGAACTAGTAGAGGCAGGGTTTGTCCGGCCAAGCTCTTCACCGTGGGGAGCCCCGGTACTATTTGTAAAGAAGAAGGATGGAAGTATTTGCTTGTGTATTGATTATCGAGCGCTAAACAGACTGACGGTCCGGAATACATACCCGCTGCCACGGATTGACGAGTTATTCTATCAACTGGAAGGAGCGCATTTCTTCTCGAAACTTGACTTGAGGTCAGGTTATTACCAGCTACGGATTCGAGTGGAGGACATTCCGAAGACTGCCTTCAGTAGTAGGTGCGGACTGTTTGAGTTTACAGTGATGCCCTTCGGGCTCACAAATGTGCCGTCAGCATTTATAAGCCTCATGAATAGGGTATTCGAGGAGTATTTTGATGTATTCGACATCGTATTTATTGACGACATCCTCATCTACTCAAGGACGGAGGAGGAGTATACACGACACCTGACTTTGACTCTAGAGAGGCTACGGGAGCACCAGCTGTATGCGAAGTTCAGCAAATGCCAGTTTTTGTTAAAGGAGGTGGCCTTTTTAGGTCATATTATCAGCGGTGCTAGGTTGGCAGTAGACCCGGCCAATATTCGGGCAGTTCCGGATTGGCCACCGTTGAAGACAGCCACGGATGTACGGAGCTTCCTGGGACTTGCCGGATATTGCCGGAAGTTCGTCGAAGGATTCTCCCGGATTGCACTCCCTCTTACATCCCTGATGAAGAAGGAATCCCCTTTCGTTTGGACGCCACATTGTGAGGCGGCCTTTGTGGAGTTGAAAGGTCGGCTTACCTCGGCTCCCATTCTCGCTCTTCTATCGGGAAGGGAGGGATTCCAGGTGTACACGGATGCCTCCTACTAGGGGATGGGTGTCGTTCTGATGTAGAACGGGCACGTAATAGCCTACGCCTCCCGACAGCTAAAGATACATGAGAAGAACTATCCGGTGCTTGATCTGGAAATGGGTGCAGTGATCTTTGCTCTGAATATTTGGCGACACTACCTCTATGGGGTTCACTGTGACATCTTCTCAGATCACATGAATTTGAAATACGTGGACACACAGAAGGAACTCAACATCAGACAGAGACGTTGGGTGGATTTCCTGTCGGATTATCAGTACACCATGCACTACCATCCCGGGAAGGCGAACGTGGTGGCAGATGCTCTGAGCCGGAGAGGAGATACCTTAGGGAAGGGACCACAACTATGTCCATGGAGCTAGTCTGGTCAGATATGCAGATATCCCTAGTGTCCGAGAATGATCCAGAGTGTACATGGAGTATCTAGCATTGATGGTTGCCATAGATGATATTCGGGACCGCATTCGGGACGGACAGAAGACAGATGCATGGGCAGAGCCGATATTCCAAGCCTTGGAGGAGGGTTCGACGGGAGATTATTCACTGATAGATGGATTGCTATATTTCAGAGGCAGGGTCTATATACCCGCAGGAGGTCAGATTCGGGAGGACATCATGGCGGAAGCATATTATAGCAGATATTCTATACACCCGGGGATCACTAAGATGACGACAGACTTGAAGAAGAAGATGTTCTGGCCGGGGATAAAGAAGGACATTACATACTTCGTGACTCATTGTGAGGCATGCCAGCTTGTGAAGTCGGAGTGCAGAAACCCCGCAGGATTGCTACAACCACTTCCGGTGCCGGAGTGGAAATTTGAGGACATCGCGATGGATTTCATTCATGGCCTCCCCCGATCACGGACGGGAAATGATTCATTTTGGGTCATCGTCGATCGGCTGACGAAGGTGGTCAGATTCATTCCGATCAGAAAAGATGACTCGGTTGGGGTACTAGTGCAGAGATTCGTAGAGCAGTTCATTCGTTACCACGGGGTGCCTAGGACGATCGTGTCGGATCGGGATGGTCGGTTCACATCCAGGGAGTGGAGATCTGTGCAGACTTACTTAGGCACGCGGCTGACCTTCAGCACAGCATTTCATCCCCAGACGGATGGGCAGACGGAACGCACCAACCGGACATTAGAGGACATCCAAAGGCTATACATTTTGGATCGAAACGAACCTTGGGAGAAGATTTTACCACTGGTTGAGTTCTCCTATAACAACAGCTACCAGTCCAGCATATGGATGGCTCCTTATAAAGCCTTGTACGGAAGGAGATGTTGGACTCCGCTTTCATGGATTCAGAACGAGGATCCGAAGGTGTTGGGATCGGATTTTGTCAAAGACACTGAGGCTCGGGTGAGACTGATATGGGACAGAATGCTGGAAGAGCGAGCCGACAGGCTAAGTATTACGACGCCTGACACCATCAGGTAGAGTTTCATGGTGGGAGACCGGGTTTTCTTGAAGATCTGGCCCATGCACAGAGTTTCACGGGTGCGTGGTCGGATGAAGAAGCTCAGCCCTAGGTATATCGGCCCTTACAGGATCCTGGAGCGGATCGGGCCCCTAGCTTACAGGCTGGAATTACAACTGGAACTGGCAAGTTTACACGACGTGTTCCATATTTCTTCACTTAGGAGGGCTCTACTACGCCCGGAGAAGCAGATTTCGACCACAGATAGGCCGGTAGCTTCAGACCGATCATTCACTTGGAGACGATTCGGATCGATTACAGAGGAGTACGGATCTTGCATCGCAAGAAGGTTCCGTCAGTCAAAGTTCTATGGAGGAACCACGGCCAGGAGGAGCATACATGGGAACCATAGGACCTGATGCGACAAAAGTATCCAGAGCTGTTCAGTCAGGTATACCTCACAACCTCTCAGGATGTTAAATTTACCTTCCTGTTTTAAACTAGTAGGACCGCCCTAGGAAGAGTAAAGGTAATCTTTTGTTTATTGGGGTCTTGGCTTTGCCAATTGGGCGAATTAGTCATAGATTTAGGTTTCCCTTTAAACCTCACTTAGCAAACATGGCGTCGTAATGTAATCTTTCACTTCTTATGGGATGTTGCAAGTTTCTTTTTCTTCGATAGAAATTCTCGTAGGCTTAACCTTGATTTCGGGGACGAAATTATTGTTTTGTTTATTGGGATTTGTAAAATCTCATTTCCAACTAGACCCTTAAGAGTGGTTTTGGTCATGACTAGGTCATGAAAAAACCCTAGGAAGCTAAAAAGGGCCAAGTGATCAAAGGCCAAGGTGAGAATCACCTTGGTTTGCCTATGGCACAACCTCATCACCAAACCTAGGGATTGACCTTAGGGCTTCACCATGACTCCATGGCCCCACCACAACATCACTAACCTATTAGAGGGTCCACTAGAGCCTTAAGGACCCATTAGAGTCAACCCAAAGTGGCCAATTTGACATAGGACCACCATAGGCCTAAATTGGGCAAGATGCCCTAACTAAGGGCAGTTGGCCTCTAATGTGCCCAACCAACCTTGCCCAGGTCTTCCTAGACCTAAAGTGGTGTCAATGGGTCACCAAGGACACATTGGGTTCAATCCTAGAGGCCAAGTTGACCCAAGTCAACTCTAGCCCCAAAGTGGTCAAAGTGCTCTTACCAAGGGTCAAGTGACCTCCAAGGTGGCAAGTCAACCCTACATAGACCTTAGTGGAGGCCAATGAGTCACCAAGGACCCATTGGGGTCAACCCAAATGGTCATGTTGACCAAGGTCAACTCTACCTTAAGATTAAGTCAAATTAGCCCAAACGGGCTAACCCAAGCTCAAGCCCATTCCCCCCCCCCCACTTGGGCTAACTTTATTTTAATTAATAACATGAGTTTATGGTCTGCCAATAGGCTAGGGAGATGAGCAAATTCGTTAATGACTAGGAGAGAGAAAACTCTATTTTACCCTTTAATTGAGGAGAGAGAAAGTGGTTTAAAAGGGTCATTCATGGCCAAGGGAGACCAAGGGCCTCTCCAATTGATGGATACATTCTCCATTATCAGTTTTGAGGAGTTGAATAATTATATCCAGCCACCAAAGTGGCTGAATTTATTTTCTCCCATAAGGAAGAGAGAGAAAGAGGAGAGAGAAAGCCATTAATGTCCATAGGAGAGCAAGAGCCCCTCTCCTCACCTCCATTTGCTGGATTCATCTTCCCTATATAATTAAGAGGAGATCAACAGCCTTAATCAGCCCTAAATGGTCGAGATCAGTGAACCCATGGGTTGCCAAATTTTCCACCTTCATGGCCAATAATGGCCATTGGTGCTACACCCTTCCTCTCCCCCATCTAGCCTTCTTAAAAGCATCCCTGGACTAAGAGGAGGAGTTTCACAATCCCACTGAAGGAGCCGAGTCAGTTGGAAGTGTAGTTGCAAAGCATCGGAAAGCTCCACCATCGGCCATGTCGCACCACCACCACACTCGCTGACAAGCTCGGTTAAAGGTCCTCCTCTACTCCTTTCGTGGGTAGATCGTAGGAATCGTTTAGGACAAGAATCGGACTCAATTGAGCCGATCCAAGTTTTCATTTCCATGGTTTTTTTCCAAAAAAACATGGTGGTCGGGTTCGCCAGAAACCACCTCTCCGGCGGCCGTGCCTCCCCCTACGGTAGCCCTCACCTCAACGGAGGTGGTGGTGGTGGTGGCCGGCCAGGGAGATGGCTGGGTGGACGGGAAATCCACTTGGAATGCTACATGTTTTATGCCTTTTAGGGTTTGCTATTTTTCGGGTTTTTAAGAAGATGAGCAGTGAAATTATGATTTATGATATATATTTATATATAATTTATAGTAATTATTTACCATTTATCAATCTCATTTTGATGCCAAAAAATGAGGTCCTTATAGGCCGTTTTAGGAAAAATGTCCAGTCACAGAAGTTGTAGCCCTTTGAGTCTAGATTATTTTAAAATTTATTTCGACTCGTTTGGTTAAGTGGTTTGACCACAGAACCCATTTTGGTGGGACCTATACCTAGGGCTATCCTGAGATTCAAATGGATTCCCACCCTTCATCCCTTGTCCAAATGATCTGAAATTTGGGCAGGAAGACTAACCTAGCTATACCTAGGGCCTATCCAAAAATGGGAATTTTTGGAGAAAATTTTTCTATAGTTTTTAGAAAAATTTAATAATCCATGAATAAATTAATTAGGTGTCCTAAACATCTCAAAACTCCCCCAAATTTGGGTGGGTGGTCTTAGAGGGCATGTTAGGGCTCTGTTAAAATTTTCATCTCATTTGGAGATGTTCTGGTTTTGTATTGATCCAACCCTAGGTATACCCTTATAGGGTTATTTAGGTCAAAGAGCTATTTTTGATGTTTGAGTGGTCAAATCACCTCAACAGAGGTTGTGATTTTGACCACTGACTTGGTAGGCCATTATCACCCTTTTAGGGAATATGGATTAGTTTAGGATTGTTTTACCCTTGGATCCAAACTCAAACCCTAAGGGAGGACTTTTGAGGGTTGTGAAGGGCAAGGGGTCAGTTGACCTTGAAAGGATTTGAAACTTGGGACAGAGAATTCTAGGGTAGGTAGAATCCTCTATAAGAAATCTAAAATAGATTCTAAGGTGAATAGGTCCCTCAAAACCCTAACCCTATTTTAGGGCACAAACTTCGTAGTGATAGAAAATGTCACTAAAACTCACTGAACAGTGATGAGATTTGGGTAGAGTAGTGTTTAAAGTTAGTACAAGCTCTAGAGATTTTGTTATGAATTTAGGATTATTATTTTGGATACTTCATTAACAATTTAGTAATTTGTATTATTTACTTAAAAATTTATTATGAAGTAACTACTTGCTGGAAATTGATGAACCTTAGCCAGATGACTTTTTATTATGTTTTAAAGCTCTGTGAATTTTTATGGGATTTTTGGAAGATTTTCTAAGGGTTGATTCATTAAGTATTGTTTCCCATGAAAATTTAATTAAATTTATTTTGGTGTCTAGCAATCCTGTAAAATTATGATTTTGCACAATGACCCATTCTGTACCATATTAAGATTCTGTAACTTTTTTATAATTTTCTGATGAATAATTTTTGTACTTCCTTCTTAACATATGATTAAGGGAATTATTTTGGATAAATTAATTAGAGGTCAAATGGTTTCTGAAAAATTATGGAAATTAGTATCTAGTAATATATCGCTGTTATTTAGTGATCAAAATTTTTGGGTGGCCATTACTTGAGTAGATCATATAGTTCATGTTCAAAATTACCCATGGCCAAACATTTGGGAAAATTCAATAAATATCAAATTAATTAGAAAAATTATGAATCTCTGATTTTAGACTAAACTTGTTATGATAGACCTCCGGTAAATTTTATAGGAGATTTGGAAGACAATCCGGAGTACCTCCTTTATACATCTCATATAGTATAGGGTGGTTTGCATATAGTAACTGCGGAAACTGAACTAGAGTGGGTAAAGAATTTGAAGAGTTGGATCTTTAGAAGGTTGCTGGTTTGGGTAAATAAAGGATTTCATCATTAGAAGACAGGATTAGTAGAGTGTGAGGTTGACTAGTGTTAGGTGGTGCTCGGGATCGACGAAAGATCGTCTTATCCCGTAGAGTGGGAAGGTCAAAATCACCCTAGGATAGATCTAGCGTAATATGAAACTGGAATGGGTAAGGGAATCAACATATAACAATAAGTGCATTCCTAAAGGGAACGATGGGCTTCAGCTACCATCATAGTTACTAGTGCCCTTTGAGAGCCCTTCACGGGGTATACTGGGGGCTGTCCTGGGCTAACGTAAACTGTAGGAGTGATAAATCTTAAAGGGCAACTAGAATAATTAGGGGTTCACTTTCACACACCCTGGTGTCTCAGGAAATTAGTTTGACTAGGATATTCGAGCGGTAGGCTCGGTGGTTGTGGAAACGGGCGGGATAGCCCAGCGGGCCGGAGGCCCGGTTGATAATTGGAACAGACGGGATAGTCCGGGGAGCTTTGGCTCGGTGGGAAACGTAGTACTATTGCATGTGTATAAGTTATAAGGTGGTGGGCCCTCGGTGTTAGTGGTTGATGCACCGACTCTAATACGTTGGCTCGGCAAGTGTGGTTAGCACTTCACCAACAGATGTCTGGTACGCCAGCCGGCAAGAGTACGCAGGAGTCTGCTTCGTGCACCAAGCGTTGAGGCGTACGATAGGTCTGACCGGTAGTGCCTTACTGGTTTAGAGGTGGGCGAGGCCCAACCCACCGCTTCCGTCTTCCACTATGGAGGTATCCTGGGAGGCGAGGCTCCAGAAAGGGGGAACAAAAGGTATGTGTACACAGAGTCGGGTGGGTGAGTTGCACTTGCATGATCGCATCATAACCCACAAGCATGTCATAGAATAATCATTGCATATAACCCCTGTCACGTATTGTATAAGTGTTATGGGACGCTTACATAATAGGACTTGCAAAACGACCCCTTGGTCTATAAGCTTGTGTGGGCAAGTTTATAAATTAAGGTCAAATTCTTTGTATATATTCGGTTAATAACCAACACCGTAACGTATAAATTGGTATGAGACTCTTTATACGATGGGAGCCCTGTAGAAGATCCTTTGGCTTATGCGTTTCCGCACATAAGTTAAGGTTACTTTTCATACTTTACTTTACTATCACAGGTACTATAAAATTTCTAGTATAGGTCCACTGTCATCTGTTTATTGATTACTCTCCACCTTCAAGTCCTCCCCTTTCTTCCTCTCCGCTCAGTGCCTAGGGGACATGGGGGAAGGGGTGTGGGATGATATGACTTAGTCTTATGGACTAACAGTTTTCGGAACACATCATTTAGGGGATCGTGGATCCCAGCATCGAGGAGCAGCCTCAGAGGTCAGCCCGTTTGGAGATAGGGCAGTCAAGCTAAGGAGTTCAGACAGCTGGGACTGTGAGTCCCTGACCTTAGTAGTGTTTTATTTTGCTTCCGCTTGAGTGACTATGTAGTGAGGATTTGATGTATCGGGCTTAAGCCCTTATTTTCAGTACATTTATATTTTGTGGACTCTCCCTTCGTGGAGATATTATTACCCTGATGTGATTTTTTTGTGGAATTTTGGTTAGAGTTTTTACCTCACTTGTGTTTACTCTACTTTTGTTGCTTTTCTGTGATCGAATCGGCCGGCAGAATCGGCGTTTTGCGGTGATGAGGAAAGGTGTCATGTAGTTTCTAATTTCGGCTTGATCATGCTGAGGAAAGAGTCGTTGGACGGGGTGACATAAAGTAAACTTTACAGAGATATTAAAACAAGTTTTCTTTTGGGGACAGAGATGATCTTCATCTTCTTAACAAGAGAGAAAATTCTTGTCACTGAAAAAATTATAGAAGGTCTGAAAAATACAGACAAAACTGACTATTTTAAGAACACAAAGAACTGTGAATCAAAAAGTCTTCAACAGCAAGTACACAGAACTCATTTTTGTGTGAGAGAAGTAGGAAAAACTAAAGTTGTTGTTCATCTTCAGGGCCACTGCACTTAACTCTACTACATCAAAGGCTTAAAGAAATAGTGCTCTATAGTTGTCTTCTCAGCACAAGTAGGAATTTCCTGAAGATCTACTATCTTGGTGCTGTGAAGAATTTTAGACCGAGTTTACTCTATTTAGAAAGAAGACTCAGAGAACTTTTTCTCTAGAGTTATTCATCATCAACCATCTACTCTTTCTATTGGATTATTATTGATCTGAGTTGTAAGCCTAAAATATAAAGGCTGAGTGGTAGGATCTTAGTGTGTATCTGAGGTAGGGCTTGTGTGCCTGAGGTAGGATCTTCATAGAGACCTAAGGTAGGAGATTAATTATCTCTGAGCTGTAGGGATATCCTCCTAGCTTGAGTTGTAGGGCTTCTTGATAAGCCTGAGGTAGGTGTTCTGGAGGGTCATTGTTCTGGAGGGTCTTGATAAGCCTGAGTGGGTATGGATGTGGCCTGAGGTAGGGCTAGGAGGAAGCCTGAGAGATCCCGAGGGATCTGTATTGTAAACTCTATGAGCAGAGTTTGTAGAAGATTGCGTTGTCTAACACACTATTAGAAAGGTGTGAGGGAAAGAGGATGTACCCATACCTTAGGGAATCACTATAAAATCTGGTGTGTCGTTCTTGTTCTTGAAAGCTAACATAATATTCAAACACACATCTCACTAAAGTTAAAGAAAACTCAAAAAGACTAGAATACCTATTCAACCCCTCTCTAGGTGTATATATACTCTTGAAATAAAGACTTTCAAGTGGTATCAGAGAGAGGTTGTTCAAAAAAGGGACTCAATAGTCTAAACAGATCTCCAAGAGTAGCTGAAGATTAACTCCATGGGTTCAGGTGAGAACCATAAGGAGTTGAGCTCCATGAATCTCCCTATTTGTAGGAAAGAGAACTTTGGGATTTAGAAGGAAAGGGTTAGGCTATTCATGGAAGCCTCATACCCAAGGATCTTCATTACAGTTCAAGAGGGACCCTTCATTCCCATGAAGGTCTCTGTCATTGATGAAAATGTCTAAACTCCAAAGAAGTACACTAAGATGAACAATGATGAAATCATTTTGGAAACCATGGATAAAAGAGCTCAGAACATCATAGTTAGTGCCATAAATGACTCCACCTTCCAGAACCTGGTCCACTACAAAACTGCTAAAAAGATGTGGGATTCTCTTATAGTTTACATGGAAGGGACAAAGGAAGTGAGGGATGACAGGAAATCCCTCCCGAATCAACAATATGAGCCCTTCAAACAAGGAAAGAAAGATTCCATAGCTAAATGCTATGAAAAGTTCTTAATAATAATGAACAATCTGATCTCCTATGACAGACAGTTCACTAACTATGAGTTGAATGACAAGTTCTTGAGATCCTTAAACAAGGAATGAGATATCAAGATCTGTGCCATTAGAGAGGTTGATAACTTGGCCAATACATTGCCTCAAAATTTATTTGGGAAGCTAGTATCCCATGAGATACAGCTGAACTCCAGGAAGGCAGAAGAAGATGCTGCCAGAACTCTCAAAAAAGTAAGTCGATGGCCTTCAGAGTTGAAGCTACGAGAAGGAGCAGGGAAAAGACTTCCTCTACACCAAGGAGAGTTGTAGAGTCAGAGAGCTCAGATCCCAGCTCCTGAGGAAATGAACTGGCTGATGGAGAACTGACACTATTCTCAAAGCAGTTTAAGATGATACTGAGCAGGAGAAGATAGTGGAAGAATAAAGGCTCTTCAAGCTCCACATCAAGGAATCCCTATCCCAGTAAGGACAGGTACCGAAAAAACCCCTCTAGAGAAAGGTATGACTCTAAGTAGAATAAACATGTTAAGACTAATGTTGTCTACTATTATTGCAATAGGAGTGGACATGTCATTGCTGACTGCCCATTTAAGAGAAAGGAGCACAAGAAGTTTGGAGACAAAAAGCATCACAAGGACAAGAAGGCTGAAAAAGAGCTTCTTGGCTAAGAAGAAAGACAGCCTATCAAATAGTGATTCTGAGTCTTTAGAATCAGATGAAGAGGAGGACTATATTGGTATCATATCCATTGAAGTAGAGGTTGATCATCCAGCTGACCCATCTGGCATAAGGCCCCCACCGTCCTCTGTTGACTGTGATTTTGAAGAGGATGATGAGTTCAGTCTCATGGCCCTAACTGAAGATAATCAGGACAATTCTATTCCTAATGAGGTACACTCTATCCCTAGCTCTCCCTCTATCTATGAGTCTGTCTCAGACTTTATAGCATCAACTTCCTCTAGTGGGGATTATGGATCAGAATCTTAAGATGATGTCAGTCAATTGATTGATAAGTACGGTTCAATTCTAGATGCTCTGAAGAAGAGCAAAAGGCTTATCAAGAGATAAGCTGGGGAGATTGCCTCTCTTCAACAAGCTGCTTTCATGTAGCCTGAGTCAACACCCTTACTAGCTCAGATGAGGAGAGAAGTCAGCCAACTAAAGACAATCTCAATTATCCAAATTGGCATCATTAGCCAGAAAAATAAGATCATCATGGATCTTGAAGAAAATCTCCTCAAGGAGACGAAGCTTGTGGCTGAATTCTCTAAGCCCAAAACTATTTTGCCACGCATTGACTCCTTCACCTATCAAAAGAATAAGAGAGGTTTAGGGTTCAAGTGAAACTCTAGAACTGCCCATTCTAAAGGGAAAGACAAATCTCCAGTAGTGCCTCAGACCACCTTTCAAAAGGTAATCATCCCTTCCAACAGGTATGACTAGGATAACATGTATGGTCACTAGAAGAATAGGAACTCTTCTTGTTAGAATACAAGGGTATCTTACTATGGAAGGAGCAAGGGCATGTGATTGAATGACCTGAAGGCTCCCTATAAGGAAATTTAAATGGCCCATTATGGACCATTTGTGTTTGGTGCTCTAGCCCCCACACTCAAGGATAAGGATGTGGCGTATTCCTATGTTCCCTCAGCAAAAACTTTGACTAAGGGCAAGTCAGTTAGTAAGCCACACCTGGAAGTTTCTGATGCCATCAACTCCATGTCAGCTAAAAAGATGACATCTGTTGGTGCTACTCAGAATAAGCCAAGTGCATCCACTAGCAGACTCACTTTCAGTCAGATACTTGCTGAAATAAATAGGAAAAAGACTGCTACTGTAAGACCCCCCCCCTCCCAGAACACAAAACACGGCATGAGAGGGGTCTTATGCCCAGAACAGCCACCCTGCGGTAACACTAGCACTCGGGCTAGCCTGTACCACAAGACGCCTATCCTGCCGGCTACAACTAATATCAATACATAAATGCCAACCCAATCATAGTAATATAAAGAAGTCAATCCACACTAAGCATAAGTCCATAAGTACAGCAAAAGAGAAGCTAAACAAGCTTCTACATAATCAGAGTACGTAAATAGAATTGCCCCAAGGGGCTACAATAAAATCTCTCTCACTCATATCTATAACCGACGGTAGCGACAGTACCGTACCCTCAGGCCATGTCGTCCTGGCCTGGCTGTCCAGCTGCATGACCTGCTGCTCCACCTACGGGGTTTCCTCCTAAAAAGGAAGACGTAGCAACCGTTAGTTATAAAGACTAAGTGGCTTCACATCCGCTCCCCCGGCGACTCCTCGGCACCGGGCGAAGAAAGGAACAGGTACAATATATATAAAATAGTAGTACAAGCAGGTGAAGTAAGTATACATGTCATAAGTAGCAATAGAAGTACTGTTTAAATGAGCAACCTCTTATTCTACAATTCTACCATCTACAGTAGCAAGAGAGTATAATGTTATAACAGTAAGTAACTCAACTTATATGGATGCTCATACAAGCATATAAGTTGAGGGTCGTTCAGCAGTAAGTAACTCATCGTATAGGAGTGCCCATACAAACTTATACGATGAGGGTCTTGTGTATGTAATGAAGTGCAATGCTACGTATGCAATGCAATGAGACACCCATGATCAAGCACATGTAATCGCTATGTCGACACAGACTTATAGTTCCCACTATTCGAGCAGGTAGCAAACCTCTCAGGCGTCAACCATCGTGGCCAAGCGGTGACAGTAGAGCGGGCATCTCCACTACTAGGCTTGTCTCCACACTACCTGGCCTAGGACTCCGTATGCCTCAACGCTAAGAACACAACAGCGGAGCTCACATGCGTACTACGGCTCAGCGGGTTCTTTTGGGTAAATATGCACCAAGATCCTAGCCCCGAACTAGCCTAAGGTATGACATGGAAGGAGCCTCGGAAGTGAGCACGAGGACCAAGTCCAACCGTTCACTTGGCACAGAAGGAGCCTCGGGATGTGAACACCGAGGACCAAGCCCAACCGCCCAAGGTCTAACTGTCAACTCCCATCGGTGTGACGATTGGCGAGCCCGTAGACCTGCAACACTATCCTTAACACGGGATTGTGACACCGCTTGTCGACTCACACCACATGCAATTCCACAATATCGTGGCATGGAAGGAGCCTCGGGACGTGAACACTAAGGACCAAGCCCAACCATCCATCAGGTACGGAAGGAGCCTCGGGACGTGAACACCGAGGACCAAGCCCAACCGTCCAACTTTGCTCATCTCAACCTCATTCCAACTAGTGACAGTCAACACCGCACTTGTTAACTTCCACAATGCTACCCGTAGGGAGACGACACTCTAAGCATTGGATTACTAATTCCCTTCTATCCATTCAACATACATCATGGCCATAGTTAAATTATTTATATGCCCTTCCAAATGAATTCAACATGATATAGATAAGGGCACTAATATACATCTACCAATTTATATCAGGCTCATTCCTTAAATTAAGCTTGTCTACAACCCGTTATACGAATTCAGATTTATAACATTGACCTATCATATCGTTTTTATGATTATGTCAAAAGAGTTCACCCAAACCTCGAGTTGGATCACAACATTAAATTCCACCAAATCGAATTCC
Organism: Platanthera zijinensis; assembly: GCA_039513925.1. Taxonomy (NCBI): domain Eukaryota; kingdom Viridiplantae; phylum Streptophyta; class Magnoliopsida; order Asparagales; family Orchidaceae; genus Platanthera; species Platanthera zijinensis. Next base: position 135,720,335 of record CM077080.1, on the reverse strand, counting down.
ACATTACACAGCCAAGAATTTAGGTGCAGCCTTAATCCAGGTAGCAACTTCGACCAAGGATTCCCGTGGCTACAGGAATCCGGCGAGTGCGTGAAACCACTCGTTGGAAAGATAATTTCAAGGGCTACAACTTTCGTGTTTAGTCAAAAGCCCAGATCTGATCGCATCACACAAGAAATTCACTTGAAGCCTGCTGCGTACAGGATACAGATTTCCTGGGTGGAATTTTCCCCAATCGCAGCAGATTCGAACTGACTTTCCCGTGGCTACAGGTATCGCCTGGAAATGTGAAACCACTCGTTGGAAAGATAATTTCGAGGGCTATGACTTTCATGTTGAGTCTAAAACCTAGATATGACCATAACACCGGCGAGATTGGCCACAAAGATCGCTGCGTGCAGAAATAAGATTTCTGCACGCATCTTAAGGTGAGATGAACGGCATCCGTTCATCTTCCTCCTTGCACCGATCTCCCAAAAACTTCTCCAGAAATTACGTCCACCCTTATTCACCCTCACAAAGCCATACTTCTCCACGAATCACTCTCTCATCTTCACTTTGAAGAATGAAGAGGTTGGAGGAGACTAAGCCTAGAAAACGACCTAGGCATGGCTTTTCCCTAAGAAATCTCCTCATCACCATCAAGACTCTATGGAGTCGATATCTCTCCTAGAATATTAACTACAGATCTATCACCAAGGGAGAGGGGAGGAAGATCACCTCATTTCTAGCGGTACCATCATTCCCAGACATGGATCTAGTCATCCTCCTCCGCGACATCCTTTCCTCGTTGACGGCGATGGCGTTTCTCCTCTTCCAAAGTTTGGCTGGCTCTAGCAAGCCTCTCCTCCTCCAGAGCTCCGACTCAGACAATCCGCTTCTCTCCTGATGGTTTCGCGCGGGTAAGGGCTCGGCAATGATCGAAGTGACGGCTAGGGTTTAGTTTTCTTCTTATTTATATTAGCTCATTAGGGTTATGTCACTTTGCCATGTGTCAACCTCTGATTGGACCGCCCAAATTAGGTCTTATTTGAAATGACCGGTCCAAGGGATCATCCAGCACGAATCCCGAAATCCGGTTCGGTCCGCCTGTACAAGCCAGCGAATCTGCCTGGGCGAAAAATGCACAAGTCAAATTTGGCGGGAATCAGCTTCCATTCTCGACGATCGGCGAGTATAGCCGGGTATTCTCGACCAATTCGTCGGGTATCAACAATGATTCCCGAAGAATTTCCCTTAACCATTTTATCGGAAATCTTGGCGTTGAGTGTGTTGAGTATTAGTCAACGATACTCGACGATCGGTCATCATTCTCGACGGTCGGTGAGTATAGCCGGGTATTCTCGACGAATTCGTCGGGTATCAACAATGATTCTCGATGAATGTCCCTTAACCCTTTTATCGGAAATTCTGGCATTGAGTGCGTTGAGTATCAGTCAATGATACTCGACGATCGGCCATCATTCTCGACGATCGATGAGTATAGACGGGTATTCTCGATGAATTCGTCGGGTATCAACAATGATTCCCGACGAATGTCCCTTAACCCTTTTATCGGAAATTCTGGCGTTGAGTGCGTTGAGTATCAGTCAACGATACTCGACGATCGGCCATCATTCTCGACGATCAGTGAGTATAGCCGGGCATTCTCGAAGAATTTGTCGGGTATCAACAATGATTCCCGACGAATTTCCCTTGACCATTTTATCGGATATCACTCAACCCATCACTCCGTTCAACACACTTGACACCTTTTTCCAGTGCGCCCCGAGCCCGACTCAAGTCTCTTGACTCAGAACTCGTGCGAGGGGGCCTAGCGCGAATATGGACGTTACAAATCCTATAAACAAAATAAAAGATTTTGTCCCCAAAATCAGGTTGAGGCTATGGGTGGTAAAGCATACAAAAAAATAACATATGCTTTTAAATAAAACTATCTGAAGCAAACAACTCCGGGTAGCGTCCTTGCATCAAATCCATCGGCTCTCATGTGAACTCCTCCTTCCCATGATTAGACCACAGCACTTTTACCAAGGGAACACTTTTGCGGCGCAAGGCTCTTATCTTATTATCAACGATCCGCACCAGCTCCAATCGCACAGATCTGTCAGACGCCACAGTACCATCAGTTGTGGGGATGTATTGTTCGGGCCACAACAGTGCCTTCCGAAGCGACGATACATGGAACACATCGTGGAGATTCTCTATCTCGGGCGATAGCTCCAGCCGATAGGCCAAAGGGCCAATCTTTTCTAATATGACATAGGGTCTAACATACCGTGGGTTGAGCTTCTTCACTCCCCGCACCCGTGACACTCCATGCATCGGCCGGATTTTCAGGAACACTTTATCACCCACTTGAAACTCCACCATACGATGCCTTGCGTTATAATACTTCGCCTGCCAACTTTGAGCCTCTAACATACGATCCCGTATCAACCTAACCACCGCATCTGTGTCATCTATATATTGAACACCCAAAGTCTTCGGGTCTTCATCTTGCACCAAAGACAAGGGGGTCCTACACCTCCTTCCATATAGGGCTTCATGGGGCGCCATGCCAATGTTGACTTGATGGCTGTTGTTGTAGGAGAATTCCACTAAGGGCAAGAGTCTTTCCCACGGCTCTCCCTTGTCTATCACACACAACCTCAATAGATCCTCCAATGTTCGGATGGTCCGCTCAGACTTCCCGTCTGTCTGAGGATGAAATACGGTGCTGAAGGTAAGGCGCGGGCCCAAATACGCCTGCACCGCCTTCCACTCCTTGGAGGTAAAGCGACCATCACGGTCCAAAACTATCGTCTTAGGTACGTCGTGATATCGTACAAACTGCTCCACGAAAAGGCGTACTAAGACATCCACATGAGCCTCCTTCATAGGAATGAACCGGGCAACTTTCGTTAGGCGATCAACGATCACCCATACTGAATCATTTCCTAAGCGGGAGCGAGGTAGTCCATGTAAGAATTCCATAGAAATATCCTCGAACTTCCACTCGGGGATTGGCAACGACTGCAACAGGCCACCGGGACTCCTACACTCCGCCTTCACTCTTTGGCAGGCTTCACAATGCGTGACAAAGTATCGGACATCCTTCTTCATTCCTGGCCAACACATCATCTTCCGTAAGTCGGCGTACATCTTTGAAATTCCCGGGTGCACTGAATATTAAGAGCAATGTGCCTCTCTCAAAATATCCTCCCGGATTTTACCGCCTTTGGGAATGTAGAGCAGGCCGCGAAAGTAAACGAGGCCGTCCTTTAGTGTGTACTCATCGGTAGCCCCGTCTTCGATCAACTTGAGTGTCGGGGCCAGAGCCGCATCCAATCCTTGCTCCACCTGGATCCGGTCCCGGATATCACAAACTGTTGGGAGTTGTCTCCACAATGCCTCAGATTTGTAGGAGGTCAGACCTTGAACTAAGATGAATTAAGGTGTATTTGATGCTGTGTTTAAGTTGTATGTGTGCAGGTTCTAATTGCCAAGTGTAGACCAATGTCAGTCTATAATGGGTCACCAAACACAGGACCATACAATGTAATTCCTCATTGTGTGATCCAAAGTGTTGGCCCATGTATAGCCTCTCTATTGGGATACACTTCCTTCATGCACTTGGATTGATGGACAGAAGCATTGGAGCAAATTTCCTCTTAGAATTTTCCTAAGTCTTTTATACTCGAGTATTTCCTTGTAATACACGAGTAAGTATATTGATACTCGAGTAAGTGCTTTATGATACTCGAGTATATACTCTGATACTCGAGTATATCTCCTGATACTCGAGTAAGTATATTGATACTCGAGTAAGTGCTTTATGATACTCGAGTATATACTCTGATACTCGAGTAAGTCTGTCTCTACTCGAGTAAATATTTTCTGATACTCGAGTAAGTCTGTTGATACTCGAGTATATCTTCTGATACTCGAGTAAGTCTGTCTATACTCGAGTAAGTGCTTTCTGATACTCGAGTAAGTCTGTTGATACTCGAGTATATCTTCTGATACTCGAGTAAGTATGTTCATACTCGAGTAATTGATCTTTGATACTCGAGTACTTTCTTCCATACTCGAGTAATTGACTCTGATATAAACATTTCTCAGTTATATTTTCTATACTCGAGTTTAGCCTTTTTGATACTCGAGTATATCGTCTTGATACTCGAGTATACTTTTCTATTACTCGAGTATACACTTCTGATACTCGAGTATACCATTCTTGATACTCGAGTAATTCTTTCTTCTCTCCTGTAATTCTCTCTTTCTATACTCGAGTATACTGCCTCTTGCTACTCGAGTAATCCATCTCTCCATACTCGTGTATATCCTCTATTACTCGAGTATCGCAGTCAACTTCTCCAGAATTATTCTAAGTCCTTTTTCATCATAAGTATTTTGAATCTGTCAATTCTGACTGGTCCACGTGTCATCATTAATCAACGTTATGACCGTTGGAACCCACCTATAAATAGTCTTTTCAGAATTGACTTATGATCAAGAGATTACAGAGATATATTTTTAAGGAAAGAGAAAATTCCGTGAACCCTAATTCTCACGCCGCCGCCAGTGTTGCTCACGGGAAAAACTTTGGATCGCCGATCTTCGTCTTCAACGACTTTCTCTCCAGCGATCCAGACAAAGTGAATCACTCGATCTCGCCGAGCCTCAAATACTTCAGATCTCTCTTCTCGATCGAGGTGGTTCTAGTTTTCAGACTCGTGGATCTCTCTCAGGTCATCTTCAACCTTTTTCTGATCAAGCCGAAGTTCCTGAAGAAGAAGACCGTCAAAGATCCAGATCTGAGATTGTTGTTTTGATTTTTATTTTCAAACCAAATTTCATTGTAGGAGATTCTTCTCCGAGACTTGTAGGAAGTTTTGTCTTCCGAGTTTTTGTAGATCCGTTTTGGGATCGAGATTTGTAGGAACGTGGTTCCGAGGTGTAGGATTGTTTTCAATCCGAGATAGTGGAGTAGCCGAGTCTAGTAATTTGCTAGATCGGTGAGGAAAGTGGACGTACCCAAGATTGGGGAACCACTATAAATCTCTTGTCTTCTGTGATTGCTTGATATTTGCTGTGTTAGTTTTTAATTCCGCATTTGACACGCAACTCACCTATTCACCCCCCTCTAGGTGATTTAGGCTAACAACTTAGACCTCTCACAAACCATGCTCATGCTGGACAAGTACTCCGTATATTCTGCCGAAGGAGCCTTAAATATCAATGTAATATCCATCTCATCAATCATCCGCGCCAACTCCATGCTCATCAACCGAGACTCTGGGCTCGAGCCGGGTACTTTCCTGCTTAACGCATCGACTACAAAGTTTGCTTTTCTGGGGTGGTAGTTCAAGGTGAACTCATAATCGCATAGAAACTCTAACCACCGCCGTTGTCTTAGGTTCAACTCCTTCTGGGTATAAACGTACTTCAAGTTTTATGGTCCGAGAAGATTTCGCAGTGGATGCCGTATAGATAAGGCCTCCATACCTTCAAGGCGAACACCACTGCTCCTAATTCCAAATCATGCACCGGGTAATTGATTTCATGCTTTTTCAATTTTCTTGAAGCATAAGCAATCACGTGCCCGTGCTGCATCAACACCGCTCTCAACCCCTGATAAGGCGCGTCCGTGTAAACTTGAAATCCTTCCTTCCCAAATGGCAGGACAAGGATGGGGGCGGAGGTAAGTCTATCCTTCAATTCCTGGAATGCCGCTTCACATTGGGGTGTCCACTCAAATGGCACACCTTTCTTTGTCAAAGAAGTAAGCGGGAGGGCAATCTTGGAGAATCCTTTTACGAACTTGCAGTAGTATCCGGCAAGTCCAAGAAAACTCCTCACATCGGCCGCCGACTTCAAGGGCGACCACTCCTTCACGGCACGCACCTTGGCCGGATCCACAGCTAGTCCAGCCCCACTGATTACATGACCCAAGAAAGCCACTTCCCTAAGCCAGAATTCACATTTGCTAAACTTGGCGAACAGGGCGTGCTCTTTTAACTTTTCCAGAACTATGGCCAGATGCCCGGCATGCTCTTCCTCTGTCTTAGAGTAGACTAAGATGTCGTCAATAAACACAATGACGAAGACATCTAGATAGGCCTCAAACACTTTATTAATCAAGCTCATGAAAGCTGATGGGGCATTTGTGAGCCCAAACGGCATCACTGTAAACTCATAAGCCGTACCTTGAGCTGAAAGCCATTTTCTGGATATCATCCTCTTGTATTCTCAATTGATAATACGCCGAGCGCAAATCCAGCTTGGAGAACCAATGCGCTCCCACCAGTTGATCGAACAACTCATCGATCCGAGGTAACGGATAGGTGTTCTGTACCGTCAGTCGGTTGAGCTCCTGATAGTCTATACATAAACGCAGGGTTCCATCTTTCTTCTTAACGAATAGAATAGGGGCTCCCCAAGGTGATGAACTAGGGCGAACAAACCCTTATTCTACCAACTCCTACAGTTGAACTCTAAACTCTGCGAGTTCTTTTGGGGCCATTCGATAAGGGGTCCTGGAGACAGGCTTAGCTCCTGATACAAGCTTAATCTGAAAATCCACTTCTCTATGTGGGGGTAACCCTGGCAATTTCTCAGGAAATACCTCAGGGAAATCCCGTGCTACCCGCACATCCTTCAAATATACCCTCACCTCCTTCAGTTCGAAACATATCATGTAGACTTCATCCCCTCTCATATGAGCTTTCAAGGTCTGGATTGAGGATAACAATAATCGTGGTGCAAAATTTATACCTTGGAAGATTACATCAGTGTCTCCATGTCTCAAATAGATTTGCTTCTTCGCACAGTCGATTCTTGCATGGTGTCAATCCAGCTACGTCATGCCCAGAATGAGGTCGAATTCTAGTATTCTCAAAATTGTGGCGGGGGTATCAAAGGTCTTTCCCCCAATGGTTATCTCCAACTCACACTTCGCGGATGCCGTCATCTCAGATCTGTCTGGGAGGCATACTATTCGAACAATACTAGTGAAATATTGCACTCCGTGTATATCCTTGATGAAGTCTTATGACACGAAAGAATGTGAGGCACCGGTGTCAAATAATGTATAAGCCGGTTTCCCGCCGACCATTACGGTGCCTAAGTGTCATTAATAATACTCAAGCTAGACGTCTAGTATATCTTAAGCCACTAGAGGATATTAATGAAATCAAAATGGCTAATTCAAATCGTACCTGTAATCATCTCCTTAGGATTCCGCTCTTTAGTCATATCCAAGGCATACATCTGATTCCGAGCGGGTCCGGGGTTTCTTCCTCATGGTCCACGTCCTCGACCACGCACATACCCTCGCTCCCGAGGGGATGCTGGAGGGAAAGCAAAAGGCGCATCTCCAAACAGTTGCGGACAGTAGCGTCGAATGTGGCCCAGTTGGTTGCATTCAAAGCACGCCCGTTCCTGCCTTCTGCCGTGTTGCTGAAATTGTTGAGGTGGAGGTAATACTGGCGGTTGCGGAACCGGGCGCTCCTCTCTAAAATTTTGGGGGAAACGCCTGTCACCTCTCCGATATCCTCTTCCTCTTCTATTGTCAAATCTCCTTCTGTTGCTGGGGCCGGCTTCCATCACGCCCTCCGCTGGCCTCTTACCACTCCCCAAGTGGTCCGCTTCCAATCTCTTTGCCATATCGATAATCTCTGCCAGACTAGAGTCCGCTATAAATAAAAGGGCTTGCCTTAGGGGATCTCGCAAGCCTTTGTAGAATCGTTTGGCGTACCCTCTATCATCCAACTCATAGGAGTCAGCGAATCTAGCCAAGTGCTGAAACTCCCGTTGGTACTCTGTCACCGACTTGGACCCTTACTTTAGTTGCAAAAATCTCTCTTCAAGACCATCCCGAGCGGCCGAGGGGATGAAATGCTCTAAGAAGGCTTCAGAGAATTCGCTCCAACTAATGTCTGTGTACACTCTTCCATGAAAAGTGGATCCCATGAGGGACTTCCACCACCTTTTGGCGTGCAGCTCTAAGAGTGTCACCACAAGGGTCACCGCCATGTTGTTTGGACATCTTATTCCTGCCAACAATTCTTGTACAGTGTCGAGCCACTCTTCCGTACGCACCGCCGACTTTGTCCCAATATAAGCGGGAGGGGAGAGAGCTCGGAAAATGCTTAACCAACTAGATCCCGAACCCTATTGTTGTACAGGTGCCTGCTGAGATTGGGATCTAAAGGCTTCTAAAATAGCTGTGAGCGTCTGCCCCATCTCTGATTGTTGGAATTGTGTAGGTACGGACGGGGCGGGGGTGCCCCTCACTAGCTCAGCATGTACTGGGATCTACACATAGGGTACAAACCAAAGGTTAGGTTGGCTAATCTAAGGCCAAAGATGGACAACTTAGTGTGAATTACATATGGGCAAACCACTGCTTCCGCTAAGTCAGTTTGTCTCCAAACTGACTAATTAAATGGGGGTGGCACCATTGTTAAGTAACTTTCTCCTTGGAGGATCGTAGCAAGCTGATACCATTTGTAAGACCCCCCTATCGGAACAAAAAAATGGCATGAGAGGGGTCTTATGCCCAGAACATCCGCCCTGCGGTAACACTAGCACTCGGGCTAGCCTGTACCACAAGACTCCTATCCTGCCGGCTGCAACCAATATCAACACATAAATACCAACCCAACCATAATAATATAAAGAAGTCAATCCACACTAAGCATAAGTCCATAAGTACAGCAAAAGAGAAGCTAAACAAGCTTCTACATAATCAGAGTACGTAAATAGAATTGCCCTGAGGGGCTATAATAAAATCTCTCTCACTCACATCTGTAACCGACGGTAGCAACGATACCGTCCCCTCAGGCCCTATCGTCCTGGCCTGGCTGTCCAGCTGCATGACCTGCTGCTCCACCTGCGGGGTTTCCTCCTAAAAAGGAAGACGTAGCAACCGTTAGTCATAAAGACTAAGTGGCTTCACATCCGCTCCCCCGGCGACTCCTCGGCACCAGGCGGAGAAAGGAACAGGTACAATATATATAAAACAGTAGTACAAGCAGGTGAAGTAAGTATATATGTCATAAGTAGCAATAGAAGTAGTGTATAAATGAGCAACCTCTTATTCTAAAATTCTACCATCTACAGCAGCAAGAGAGTATAATGTTATAACAGTAAGTAACTCAACTTATATGGATGCCCATACAAGCATATAAGTTGAGGGTCGTTCAGCAGTAAGTAACTCATCGTATAGGAGTGCCCATACAAACTTATACGATGAGGTTTTTGTGTATGTAATGAAGTGCAATGCTATGTATGCAATGCAATGACACACCCATAATCAAGCACATGCAATCGCTATGTCGACACAGACTTATAGTTCCCACTATTCGAGCAGATAGCTGACCTCTCAGGCGTCAACTGTCGTGGCCAAACGGTGACCGTAGAGCGAGCATCTCCACTACTAGGCTGGTCTCCACACTACCTGGCCTAGGCCTCCGTACGCCTCAATGCTAAGAACACAACAGCGGAGCTCACATGCGTACTACGGCTCAGCGGGTTCTCTTGGGTAAATGTGCACCAAGATCCTTGCCCCGAACTGGCCTAAGGTATGACACGGAAGGAGCCTCGGAAGTGAGCACGAGGACCAAGCCCAACATTCACTTGGCACGGAAGGAGCCTCGGGACGTGAATGTCGAGGACCAAGCCCAGCCGCCCAAGGTCTAACTGTCAACTCCCATCGGTGTGACGATTGGCGAGCCCGTAGACCTGCCACACTATCCTTAACACGGGATTGTGACACTGCGTGTCGACTCACACCACATGCAATTCCACAATATCATGGTATGGAAGGAGCCTCGGGACGTGAACACCGAGGACCAAGCCCAACCATCCATCAGGTACGGAAGGAGCCTCGGGACGTGAACACCGAGGACCAAGCCCAACCGTCCAACTTTGCTCATCTCAACCTCATTCCAACTAGTGACGGTCAACACTGCACTTGTTAACTTCCATAATTCTACCCGTAGGGAGACGACACTCTAAGCATTGGATTACTAATTCCCTTCTATCCATTCAACATACATCATGGCCATAGTTAAATCATTTATATGCCCTTCCAAATGAATTCAACATGATATAGATAAGGGCACCAATATACATCTACCAATTTATATCAGGCTCATTCCTTAAATTAAGCTTGTCCACAACCCGTTATACGAATTCAGATTTATAACATCGACCTATCATATCGTTATGATGATTATGTCAAAATATTTCACCCAAACCTCGAGCTTGATCACAACATTAAATTCAACCAAATCAAATTCCACATTACAATGCCAAGAATTTAGGTGCAGCCTTAATCCAGGCAGCAACTTCGACCAAGGATTCCCATGGCTACAGGAATCCGGCGAGTGCATGTAACCACTCGGTGGAAAGATAATTTCAAGGGCTACAACTTTCGTGTTTAGTCGAAAGCCCAGATCTGATCGCATCACACCAGAAATTCACTTGAAGCCTGCTGCGTACAGGATACAGATTTCCTGGGTGGAATTTTCCCCAATCGCAGCAGATTCGAACTGACTTTCCTGTGGCTACAGGTATAGCCTAGAAACATGCAACCACTCGTTGGAAAGATAATTTTGAGGGCTACGACTTTCATGTTGAGTTGAAAACCCAGATATTAACAGAACACCCCCGAGATTGGCCACGAAGATCGCTGCGTGCAGAAATCAGATTTCTGCACGCATCTTAAGGTGAGATGAACGGCATCCGTTCATCTTCCTCCTTGCACCGATCTCCAAAAAACTTCTCCAGAAATTACGTCCACCCTTATTCACCCTCACAAAGCCATACTTCTCCACGAATCACTCTCTCATCTTCACTTTGAAGAATGAAGAGGTTGGAGGAGACTAAGCCTAGAAAACGACCTAGGCATGGCTTTTCCCTAAGAAATCTCCTCCTCACCATAAAGACTCTATGGAGTCGGTATCTCTCCTAGAATATTAACTACAGATCTAGCACCAAGGGAGAGGGGAGGAAGCTCACCTCATTTCCAGTGGTACCATCATTCCCGGCCATGGATCTAGTCATCCTCCTCCGCGGCATCCTTTCCTCCTTGACGGCGATGGCGTTTCTCCTCTTCCAAAGTTTGGCTGGCTCCAGCAAGCCTCTCCTCCTCCAGAGCTCCGACTCCGACGATCCGCTTCTCTCCCGATGGTTTCGCGTGGGTAAGGGCTCGGCAATGATCGAAGTGATGGCTAGGGTTTAGTTTTCTTCTTATTTATATTAGCTCATTAGGGTTATGTCACTTTGCCATGTGTCAACCTCTTATTGGACCACCCAAATTAGGTCTTATTTGAAATGACCGGTCCAAGGGATCATCCAGCATGAATCCCGAAATACGGTTCGGTTCGCCTGTACAAGCCAGCGAATCTGCCTGGGCGAAAAATGCACAAGTCAAATTCGGCGGGAATCAGCTTCCATTCTCGACGATCGGCGAGTATAGCTGGGTATTCTCGACGAATTCGTCTGGTATCAACAATGATTCCCGACGAATTTCCCTCAACCATTTTATCAGAAATCCTGGCGTTGAGTGTGTTGAGTATCAGTCAACGGTACTCGACGATCGTTCATCAGTCTCGACGGTCGGTGAGTATACCTGGGTATTCTCGACGAATTAGTCGGGTATCAACAATGATTCCCGACGAATGTCCCTTAACCCTTTTATCGGAAATTCTGGCGTTGAGTGCGTTGAGTATTAGTCAACGATACTCGACGATCGGCCATCATTCTTGACGATCGGTGAGTATAGTCGGGCATTCTCGACGAATTCGTCGGGTATCAACTATGATTCCCGACGAATTTCCCTTGACCATTTTATCGAATATCACTCAACCCATCACTCCGTTCAACACACTTGACACCTTTTGTCAGTGCGCCCCGAGCCCGAGTCAAGCCTCTTGACTCAGAACTCATGCGAGGGGGCCTAGCGCGAATTGGGATGTTACAGCTTCTCTCTCCTCTGAACAAACAACTGTTTATAGATTTCACTCTTCAAAGGTTGTTCAGAAGTGGAGATACAATATTCATGAGTGTTGGTGCTATGGTAAAGTGGATCACTTTGCCATAGACTGTTAACACAACCCTAGTATGTCAAGGGCAAGGGCGTGTCTTCCTATTAGGGCTGTAGTAGGTAGACATGTTCTTTTTCAGGATAACATAAACCAAGGACCCAATCTCATTTTGGTCAAGTGTGTCAATAGACAAGGATATTACTAGGAAACTTATTGATGAAACCTTATATATAGGCATAATTGGCTCCCTCCTCTATCTTACTGCAAGTAGGCCAGACATAATGTATGTTATATGTGTTTGTGCTAGATACCAGGCTGGCCCTAAGGAGTCTCATTATTCTATAACAAAAAGGATTCTGAGATATCTTAAGGGCACACTTGATCTTGGTCTATGGTACCCTAGGAATAATGATTTTGAACTAATTGGGGATTCAGATGCAGACTTTGTAGGTTGTAGAGATAGGAAAAGCACATCAGGAACCTGTCAATTTCTAGGAAGAAGACTTGTACCTTGGAGCAGCAAGAAGCAAATAAGTGTTGCCATCTCAATATATAAATCAGAGTATATCTCAGCTGGAAGTTGTTGTGCACTAATACTTTGGTTCCAGCATCAGCTCCAGGACTATAATCTCCAGCTAAGTAGAACCCCAATGTTTTGTGATTCTTCTAGTACATCTCTATTTCCAGGAATCCCGTGTCTTATAGATGGACTGAGAACATAGAGATTAGATATCATTTTATTAGAGAGTATATTAAAATGGTGGACATCAGTCTTGAGTTTGTCCCCACAGATAAACAAGTGGCTGATATTTTTACTATGCCACTGGATGAAGCCAAGTTCAACACCTTCAAATTTGAGTTGGGCACGTTGAACTTAGTATAACTTCATTATCTCCTCATGCATATATATTGCTGTCAGTATTGATCCTTGCAGGATATCCAAGAAGATATGGACTGAGTTTCCAAGCGTCGAATATGCTGAGTCTAAGTGTTAGGCATCGAGTGCGTTGAGATAATAACAGGCATCGAGTGTGCTGAGTCTAAGTGTCCAGGCATCGAGTATGATGAGACAACTTCAGGAGGCGAGTGAGTTGAGTGCATTAAGATCACTCAACGATCTTTCTCAAATAGTTCTGATTGTGCCTATCTTTCTGGATTAATCCCAGCCATTAATCAACTCGTGTCAAACACGATAGGTTTTCACCTCTCCATATTCTCAAATAGGGGTAAGTATAAATAGAAGTGTGTGTGCTTAAAATAAAATACATTATTCCTAACCCTTTTTCGACTTCCTGCCTACCTGCAATTAAAGTTCGTGAAAACTTAAGAAATTCAAAGGTTCCATGGTGCCGAAAGGAATGTATTTCCTGTTCGAGGGTTTTGAGTTAGTTCCAAATGGTTTCAAGGATGCTCTAGAGGAAGTACAAATCATTCTCAACTTATTGCAGGTCGCTGGCCTAGAATACGTCTTGTCAGATCCAAGCTTAATATGGAAAATAAAAGTTCTCAAATTCTAATCGAATACCACTATCGACACATCCTCAAACAAAATCAAGTCATCTATCAGCGGAAATAAGATCAAGTTCACTCCCAGAAGATTAAGCAAAGCACTGAATCTGTCAAAGTTCAGGTCGTCTGAAGAAGTAGAAGAAATTTATCAGGATGATGTGAAATCCTCCCTCAAGTGGTGTAGGCTTTCAAAGCACACCACTGGGTTAGTTTTAAGAAAAGAAATGAATCTCAAAGGAAAATTTCCAGCATATGTGATTGGCAAAGCACTGATTTGCAAAACAGGGCCACATGATAAGATCTCCAAAAAAATGTTTGAGCTCATGACAAGGGTAATTCTTACCTAGAGGAGTGACTGGGGAAAGGTGCTATTTGACAGGGTTGTGGAATGTGTTCTAAAGCCAAACCTGGGAAGAATCCTGTCCATGTACTTGCATGTTACTGTTCCAGGGATCCTCAATGTGAGGCTAGGAACAAAGATTCATCATATGAGGAGGATGGACTAAAAAATGTTTGATAGATGGGACAGGGTATTACAACCACATCAACAAACATCTGAGAAGAAGAAAAAAGAAAGTTGTACTCATCACTGAGGAAAGCACTGAAAGCAGCTCTTCTGAGAGCAGTAAGGAAGTGCCACATGATCCTCAACTGTCTGACTCTTCTGATGAAACTAGAAGAGATATGAGTGCTAAGGTTTTTATATCCTCTAAACCTGCAGCAAGGATTCAACTTGGTGGGTTTCTGTCTAAATAAACTTTAATAGAAACAGTTAAAAGACTAACTGGAGATGTAGCGTAAAAGATCTGTGTAGAAATTGAGAGGGAGACTACCCAGATAATGGCTCTTACTGAGGGGGAGCAAGCTACATCAGTACAAGAGCAACTTGATACCTTCCTAGAAAATATACAAAGAAGGATTGATCTTACTCCAGATGGTCCTGAAGTGATGATCTTCATTCCTTAGGGAGAGCAAGTTCCTGTAATAGAGGGAGAAGTTGCTCAACATACAGTTGCTGACAACCAAGAACTTCCAGATGCAGTGAATGAAGGTTCTCTAGTGACCGTTGATACAAAGCAGTATATTCTTAAGGGGAATGCAGAGGTTAAGGGGGATATTCCAACAATGCTCCCTGCTCAAGAAACTGACCTTGTAATTGACATATCTAAGGATGGTGATCCTGAGGTAGAAGTGACAAAGACTGATGCTGGTGAACACTCATCTGAGTTTAGGATGACTGTCTCAGAATCCAGAGAAGTTGTAGGGGAGAAGGATGATGCATGCATGCTTCCAAGGGGCATCTCATCAGACTGATCAAATGTCCTCAACATTTCAGGCACAACTTAAATGTCTGTTAGATGTCCAAAGGAGACAACTAGAACATTTTATCAATGATTCCATCAAAGAAGTGAGAATGGATCTATCTATAGAGATCAAGTTAATAAGATTTGAAATAAACTTATTAAAGGCCAACACAGTTTCATTCTTCATGAAAGCTGCCCCTACTGTAACCAATACTGAAAACAAGGTTGAGGAAATCTGGAAGAAATAGATTGATATCATGGAAAATCAGAACATTATGGCTAGCAACATGGAAAAGGTCCATAATGTGCAGAAGACATTGATGGAAGCATACAATACAACTATGGTGAGAAGGATGGATGCATGCACTCAATATTTGGATGATAATATTGGAAAACCTCCCCTGTAATGACCATATAATATGGGTCCGTCCAGGGTCTCACAACATATAGACGTCACAGCTTTAGCATTAAAAACTGATATAAAGAACTACGCATCTTAAAACACAGACAATAAGACAGCGGAAGCACACAACCAGCATAGAAGTTATCCACAACCATAGGAGTCCAACATGGACTTAAGGCCTTACAACAATCAAATGTCAAAACATATCAACAAAAAATAGAGCAATATGCCTTAGGACTCCTAAGCTAACTTGGCGTGAAAGCCGAATTACAGATCACGGAATAAAACATTCAACACTTCATAAATTAATATAAGATAGAACACTTCATGAGGCTTTGGTCTTTTTGGCCGACAAGCTTGCTCCAGCATGCGATCCTTTCCCTGTAAAATTTTTGTTGTAACGTGGGTCAGCAAAGACTGACCTCAACTGTGTAACCAACACATCTCATCCCGGTCATCCCTAGTAAATCCCGGGGCACTCCATCACTCTGCAGGTCAGCCATTCGTATGCAAATGTACATAACCATAGAGAGTAAAGCAACAGGTTTGGATGTCTCATACAACAAACACGTTTTTAGGTTGAGCATTTAATAAAAGGGGCCTATATTGCAGCATGTATGAAAACATGGGTTTCACCCAAGGCACCATATAGCGCGAATGAATCTAACAAATGTTCATGCATAGAACTCTACAATCATCCATACGGGTACTTCTAATTTCCCCTAACGGCATTTAAGCCGTAATACAGAACTATTGCCTAAGCCCCACCCGCTCATGGGTCTCAAACTCGGGCTTGCCTGCAATCTTTGAATCGTATGTCGGTTCTGTCACACAAACAAACTGATGTTAAGAACCCTTGCTTGACCCCGCCCGCTTGTGGGCTTCATCGCCCGGGCTTGTCCAAAGCATGACATTCTCATCAGTTTCACAGAAGGGGACTTGTCTCTCTGGAACACTCTCCACACATGACTCGTAACATCACGGGCTAGCAAGATGACCACAGAGACCAAGTCACGCCTTCACACATCAATCAATCACATCTATTTTGCCCTAAATCACCATTCTTTCTCACACAAAAAGAGGGCAAACATCACAAATGGCGTCTTCACCGCATTCAAATTTTTAGAAAAATCCCTAGTGTTGAAACCAAATATCGGCTTCTGTGGAGTTCGAACCCTTGTGGAAGGGTGATCTCGCATTTATTTCTCCCTCACAAACTCAAATAGCTAGAGAATTAGAACAAGAAACGGACCCAAGGCTCCAGCACAGAGGTCTCACCACACACCCGGAAGATCTTAGATTATCATTAGGCGTTGAGTGAGTGAGCTTAACTCAATGCCAACACACTTAGACAGATTTTCTGTCACTAGGCATTGAGTGAGTAAGCTTAACTCAACGCCAAAACACTTAGATAGATTTTATGTAACTATGCATTGAGTGAGAAAGCTTGACTCAACGCCAAAACACTTAAACAGATTTTTCTATCACTAGGCATTGAGTGAGTAAGCTTGACTCAATGCCAAAACACTTAGATAGATTTTCTGTCACTAGGCATTGATTGAGTAAGCTTGACTCAATGCCAAAACACTTAGACAGATTTTATGTCACTTCTTTCCTTAAGCTTTGAGTGAACATGATGCTTTCTTCTCTGGCATCGATGCTTTTGGACTTAGCCAAATTTCTTTACTGTCAAAGAAAAATTTTTGACTATCTGAGCTTTACTCAATGCTTTTTGCAGTATGGCATTGAGTGAACTGCCTTCACTCAATGACTGTGGACTTGGCCACTTTTTTGCCTTGCAAATAGTCAGGCTTTGACTGACTTGTCTTCTTTCAGCGCTTTTTGGCATCTGGCGTTGAGTGAGCTTGCTTCACTCAACGCCTGTGGACTTAAACCGTATCTTTGCCTCTGGCATTGAGTGAGCTTGCTTCACTCAATGCTTGTGGACTTAGATAGATTTTTTGTCTCTCCACCAGCCTACCTTGTGACCACTTGTCACCATCACTTAGACAACTTGTCTAACCTTGTTCCAAAGAACATCATGCAAATGATGTTCTTTGGAACAAGGTTAGACAACTTGTCTAACCTTGTTCCAAAGAACATCATGCACATGATGAGCTTAACAACATCAAATACAATTATGATCTCAGTGTTGATGGTGATGCCTCTTCAAATCAAGTCTAGGGAACATTGAGGGCAATATTCCCAAAAATCTCCCCTTATTTGAAGAAGGCAGAACACCCAGCAATACTAAGATGCATTATCATAAAAACCATATAACTGTAATACAGTTGTAGGCTATGTATTCTACATCTGCTAGCTTATGCTACATGAATTTTCATCATATCAATTCAATGTACTCCATTTCACTGCATTGAATCAATATGTCAAGTCATTGCATCCTCATACCATTTGAACAATTGCTCAGGTAATCTGCACTCTCCTTTATACGACTTAAGCTTAAATGGAGCACCACTAGAAGCACTTACCTCATACTATGCACTGACACAATCATGGCTCAACATGTAGTCATTGCATTCCTCATACTACATGAACCTTTCCAAGTAATATGAACTTACTCAACATGACTTGGCCATGTTAAGTATTGCTTCTACATCTCCAATCCCCCCCCCATTAGAAGTGTTGTCACACCTCTCCTCCTTTCTCCAGTATTGCCACACATCTCCCCCTTTCTTGCTTCTTCTATAGGCATGTTGAGGGAGGTGAAAGGATCATGGGAGAATTTATCTCTTGTTCTAGACAGAGTCCCATGTTGATACCACTAAGGAAATCAGCCTAGAGATCAAACCACTTGATTAGGAGTCATACCTTTTGTGTTGATACATTGATACAACAAATCACTGCAGCACTTGAGCTAGCTGCTAACATAGTTCCACTTGATCCAATGCCACTCCATATTCCTCTCAAAGCTTCTGTAGAATGGAGCTATAGTAAGGGACGTGTTGGCTTTTCCTCTTTACCTGCAGCAGCATGTCTTTACAGCAGCATGCAGTGACTTCACAGCAGTAGCCATCCACTAGGGTTGATCTCCCCCTCAGACTGTACATAGTCCTGAGGACCTGTTGATCAGCTGTGTTAATCCTTGATCCACTATAATAGTTGACTGCATTTTAACTGGAAGCATTGTTCCTGTAACTTCTAGATTTGCTCCCCCTCAATAACAGCATCTTGACTTGCTCCTCCTCAACTGGATCATCTACTATCTTCTCTCTACTGGACAGTTGAGTCCATTTTAGTCTTGATACCATTTGATATCACTTGAGAGACTTGATATAACCTGACTGTCTGTAAGAGAGGTGAGTTATACAACAGAGAATTTACATGGAGCAACTAAAGCTATACCAAGTTCAACATACCAAACTTGAAGGTGTTGAACTTGACTTCAACTAGTATCTTGGTAAAGATATTTGCCACTAGCATGACTATTGGGACAAACTCAAGATTGAGTTCTTCCTTTTCCACATGCTCCCTAACTAACTGATACTTAATCTTCATATGCATAGTCCTGCTTTGAGAGACAGGATTCCTAGCAATTTAGATTACACTAGTAGAATATAAATATAGAGGAGTTCTACTTATCTGAAGATTTATGTCTTGAAGCTGATGTTGGATCCACTACCGATGGAGCACAGTAGCCCCCAACAGATATTTTAGTAGATTCTGGAGTTGAGATAGCAAGACTGGTTTCTTTCTTCTGCTCTAAGTAGTCAGTCTTTTTCCAAGAATTTGATAGGTTCCATCCTTGCTTATCCTATATGTATTGCATCCTTTGGTGGAGGTGCATCTTCTCACTTATTCTCTATTCATCTGACTGGGCAGTCAGCTCTGACATGCCCAGTCTTGCTACAACAATAACATATTATGTTAGATAAATATGTTTTCTGGGTTTAGGATCATACTTGTCTCCATTGGAGAGTATCTTCTGAGATTTGTTGTGTTCTTTCACTACTAGCTGAGCCAAACCTCTTCCACTTCTTTAGTAACAGATTTGCCTTTGGCTCTAGCTACCTGACTGTTTGAGTTGGTTGTGTACCACTTGGACAATTTTGTTTCTTTTGTATATCATCTCTGCTTGCACAACATACTCCCTCTTGATCATGGCCATCTCCCATTTCCTTCTCCCACTTTATGACTTCATTTAGGACAGGGAGATCTTGGTCTGATCTATCTCTTCATCTAGATGGATCATTATCCTTTGAAGCATCTATTTTCATTTTAATGATACTCTCATTATCTTAAGCAGGGAGATTTGTTGGAATCTCCCCCTCAATCATAGCATTGTCCATGGAGATATTGCTGAACTTCTATCAACTATATCTGGAGCAATCCAGCTATTCTTGAATTTATTGACAGGTGCACCCATCTGGGTAGTCTACTCCTCTCAACCTTAGCAAAGTCCATAGAGAATGCTAAACTTTAGCAGCAGTGCTGATCTATTTGGTGTAAGAGATTCTCTGACACCAACTCTCTAGGCAAGACTTTAGCTTTCTAGCTTACTAGACTGCACTAGCTTTCCCTTAGTGTTTGCACTGATCTTGTATAACCTTACTCTCCGTTACTGTTTTTGCTACCACAGTTAGATTGTTTTCTGATTGGTAACCACTAACATGGACTGCCCTTATTGCAGGTTCAGATGCTACTGAACCCTGAGCATACATTTCTCTTCTTGTTTACTCAGAAGAGTCTAACAGCTAAGGATACCACTTGATAAATGTTTCAGCTGAGCATTATTTGCTCCTTCCTTGCTGCTCTCAGAAGAGCTACTTCTAGTTCTTTCCTCAGTGATGAGTACAGCCTACTTGTTCTTCTCCTCACTGTTCTATTGAAGTGGCAGTAGTACTATATCCCATTAGTTAGACATATTAAGGCTTCAATGGCTGGATTCTGCTGGTCTGATTATCCAGTCAGATACCACTTGAAGGATTTTACCCAACATATATGTGCTTTATCCACTTTCAGGAATGCACACAACATCATACCATCCTCTTACTTTTGGGTAGTAGGAGGAACTTGATTCTCAAGTTATCCATCTTCAGCTTCTCAACTGAAGATCTTAAGTCCATTTCTCACTGGAGTATGATCCTCAAGCTAGCACCTTGTTCTATTCTAATTCCTGGATCAATCTCTGTCCAAATACCACATGGGGGTATAGGCACTTTGACTATCCTGCAAAAAATAGTTTACCTTACCTTAAGACCCCAATAATTATTGGGCCCTAGGTTTTGATTAGTATAAAAATGCACATGCCTTCCTGCAGATTTTCTGAAAGGAAGACTAACACTAGCTCTGTCACAAAAACTTACCCTTGCCTTTGGCACACTAGGGTTGTGTCAATAATCTATGGCAAAGTGGCCCACTTTGTCACAATACCAACACTAATGAAAGTTATATCTCCTCTTCTGAACAGTCTTTGAAGAGTGCAGGCCATCACTAGCTACCTGTTCACAGGGGAGTGTTGTAGCCTTCTTCTTGTTTCTCTCAGCAAGAATCTGACTAAAGGTGAGTCTGCTAGTAAAAGTACTTAGCTTACTCTGAGTTTCATTAACATCAGTCTTCTTTATATTTGACATGTTATTAATGGCCTTAGAGCTAGCCAAGTCAGCCCTACAGACTGACTTAGCCTTGGTCTGGGTTATTGTTGGAAGATCTTAAGAATGGGCCAATGCCTTATCCTTGAGTGTAGGGGCTGAAGCACCAAATACAAATGGTCCATGATGGGCTATTTGGACTTCTTCATGAGGAGCCTTTTGTGCATTCAAACTCATGCCCTTCCTTCTTTCATTGCAAGGTACACTTATTAGGTCCATTGCCCACAATATTCCCTAGAGTGGATTTGAAGAGGCATCACCATCAAGACTAAGAGCATAGTTGTATTTGATGTGTGCTTAAGCTCATGCATGCAGGTTGTCCTTGATTTGACATGTGAACAAAAAGAGTAAGCTGGAAGTTAGTCAATTTGACTAAGGCAAAAATGTCGAGACAGCTGAGAAAAATGTCTCAGCATAACCGCTGAGACAGTTGAGAAGGAAGCGTTGAGACAGTCAATGCAGGTTGTCCTTGATTGGATAGGTGAACACAAAGAGTAAGCTGGAAATCAGATAATTTGACTAGGGCAAAAGTGTCGAGACAGCTGAGAAGAATGTCTCAGCATAACCGCTAAGACAGTTGAGAAAGAATTCATCGAGCTTAGTTCAGAATTTATCGAACTGAGTTCAGAGTTCGTCGAGCTCAGCTCACCATTCGTCGAGCTAAATTCATAGCTTGAGATTCTGAGTTCGTCGAGCACAGTTGAGAATTCGTCGAACTGAGTTCAGAGTTCGTCAAGCTCAGTCCACCATTCGTCGAACTCAGTTCAGCATTCGTCGAACTAAGTTTAGGATTTTGTCTAAGGCAAAAACCGCTGAGACAAGTGTTAGTCTCAGCATAACCGCTGAGACAAGTATTAGTCTCAGCATAACTGCTGAGACAAGTGTTTGTCTCAATAGAGAACAAGAAAGCGCTGAGATAGTTAAGCAGGAAAATGCCTAAGGCAGAAAGCGTTGAGTGAGGAGTGCTCACTCAACGCTCTCAATGCCTAAGATGCTGTAGAGGCATAAATATGGTTAAGGCAAAAAATGTTGAGTGGAGATTGCTCACTCAATGCTGTCAATGCCTAGTAGAGAAAGAATTTTGTCTAAGGAGTTTGGCGTTGAGTGATGCTCACTAACTCAACGCAAAGCAGTAGAAAGCTGATAAAGTAAGTTGGCACTGAGTAAAGCTGAATCACTCTGCCTAGAAACAAATTTATATTTTATGTAGTTTGGCGTTGAGTGAAGGTTATTCACCCAACGCCAATAGACATCAAATCTGTCTAAGTGTTTTGTCATTGAGTTATGCTTACTCACTCAACGCATATGCTAATGTTGTTTGATTTTTGGCTAAATCCACAGCTGATGACGTCAGCAAGTCAACATATTTCAAATAAGTGGCGGGATGGCTACAGTACGCAACAAATGATGTCACAGACCTACTGTACAATAGTTGGAGTTAAAGCAAAGTTGTTGCTGGCCATTAATTATCTGAGGCCCACTGCTCAAGAGCCGTTGGACAAAATCAATAAAAGAAAAGGGCTTTTACATAGAAAAGAGAGCTTCTGGAGAAAGAAACAAGGCAGTTCTTCTTCTCCGCCATTGTTGTGGAGCAAAAGAATAGGAAACTCAAGTCTACAAAACAGAGAGTAAGTTAGCTGTTGGAAAAACATCTTCAACAGCAAGATAGCTGGTGTGATATTCATCTGCACCAGCAAGTTAGCTTAGAAGGATTTTCTGGGAAAAAGGTAGCAGCTTGGGCCAAACCTTGCTGCAGGTACTTCACAGGCTCAGCCAACAAACCTAAAGAACATTCTCTTAGGGAGCTATAAAGAAGGAGATAGGGTTGAGCAGTTGGCTCAATTCAGAAAGGGGCAGAGAAGCTAATCTGCAAGTTACTTCAAGCACAGGCCAAAGAGATCTTCATCCTTATAGTTGTGAAGAAAGGAGTTGGGTTTGGATTCTCCCAGCTCAGGTTGTAGCAAGATCTACTGTAGTTACTTCTCTAGCTCTAGCTGAAAAATATCCCTGGTGCTGAGAAGAGAAGGTTAGGTCTAAGTATTCTCTCAGACCAGATAAGTAGACTCAGGAAATATATTTCCTTGAGTCAAGGTTGGGTTGGGTTTATCTCAGTCCATGTAGATTGGCACAGTGAAATTTCACCTGTGGCCAATCATCACACCAACCCACATTCATCCTATAGGATCCACGTATGGATCTGAGCTATAGGTCTTAATTGCCTGAGGTAGGAGAGTTCTACTCTCTGAGGTAGGATCCAAGTATGGATCTGAGTTGTAGGGCTTAATTGCCTGAGGTTGGGGAGTGCTGCTCTCTGAGGTAGGATCCAAGTGTGGATCTGAGTGTAGGACTTTTGGCCTGAGGTAGGTGACAAGCTTGTCACTGAGCTGTAGGTGCCTGGAAGGGCACTGAGGTAGGTACCTGTTGAGTACTGAGTTGTAGGAGTGTTACAGCACTATGAGAGTAGGTCATTATGCCTGAAGTTATAGGGTTGAGAAGACTGAGCTATAGGGCTTAAAGATAAGGCTGAGGTAGGTGGCTTGAGGGTCACTGAGTGTAGGAGCACTGCAGAGCTCTGAGGTAGGATCCCTAGTGGATCTGAGGTAGGGCTATCCTCCCAGCCTAAGTGTAGGGCTTAACAGCCTTAGGTAGGTGGTTTGCTGGCAACTGAGTTATAGGCCCTTGTAGCTGAGAAGTAAGTCTTGGAGGAGACTTAGAGATCCTGAGGGATCTGAGGTGTAAGCTCTTTGGAGCAAGCTTTGGAGAAGTGCCTAGTCCAACAAGATAATTGAATTGGTGGGAGGGAAAGTGGATGTACCAAGTTGGGGAACCACTATAAATATCTGTGTTCTTTGTTATGTTATTTGTTCTTCTTTTATATTGTAGGTACTAAGGACAACTCTAGATCACTTAGTAAGGAAACAGCAATAAGAACTTAAAAAGAACCAATAACCTATTCACCCCCCCCCCCCCCCCCCCCGCCCTCTAGGTGATTTAGTTATCCTTGAATTAAAGACTTTCAAGTGGTATCAGAGGGTGGTCACTCAAAAATGACTTAACAGTCTGAGTAGACCTCAAAGGATAGCTAAAAGGTTAGCAATTGTGGGTTCAAAAGTGAACCATAAGGAGTGGAGCTCAATGGAGCTTCAAGTCTGCAGCAAGGAGAACTTTGGGATATAGAAAGAAAGGATCAGGAAGATTATGGAAGCCAATGATCCTAGAGTCTTGGCTTCAATTCAAGAAGGACCCTTCATTCCCATGAGGGTATCTACATAAGATGCAAGTATCCAGACCCCAAAGAGTTATGCAGAGATGTATGAAGATGAAATCAACTTGGTATCTATGGATAAGAGGGCACAACACATCATGGTAAGTGCCATAGATGACTCCACCTTCCAGATCGTTGTCCACTACAAGACAACCAAAGAGATGTGGGATTCTCTCACTAGATAAATGGAAGGGACAGCGAAAGTCAGTCTTTCTGATAGTGGTTCAGAGTATGATGAAGAAGAAGAAGCCTTCATTGGGCTATCTGGTGCCATTATAGATAAAACAGAAGACAATCTAGATGCAAGGATAGAGATCAGGGCCCCTTTATCACAATCAGAAAGTGATTCAAAGGTGGATGATAAAGAAGAAGATGAATGCAGTTGTTATGGGATAATTTCCATGACAGAAGAAGAAGAATCCTATAAGGATCAGCCTGGTCTAGATCAGGTATAATATCTGTCAAGTTCTTCTTATTGCTCTGTTCATGTGACTAGTCCAGATTCTGATGCATCCTCATCCAGGGATGAATATGACTCTTAATCTAAGATAGATGTCAATCAATTGATTGACAATCATGGTAAAATATTGGATGCTTTGAGAAGAAGTAAGAAGTTGGCCAAGATGTAGGCTGGGGAGATTATCTCTCTACAGCTAGTTGTTACCCAACAGTCTGAGACAGCATCCTTGCTGGATCAGAAAGTGAGGGAATTCAGTCAACTGAAGGCCATCTCAATCATCCAAATTGAGACCATAAGCCAGAAGGACAAGATCATTTTGGATCTTGAAGAGAAACTCCTAAAGGAGAGAAGGGTTGTGGCTAAATTCAGCAAGTCTAAAGCTGTGCTACCCTTGATAAATTCCTTCTCCTCCCAAAAGGGTAAAAAGGAGTTAGCAGTCAAGGGAAGCACAAGAGTTGATCTTTCCAAGGGAAAGGCAAAGCCCATGTAGTGTCATAGTCAACCTTTTATAAGGTAATCCTCCCTTCTCATAGGTATGACCAGGACTACATGTATGGTCGCTATAAGAATGTGAATTCTTCTTGTAAGAATATAAGTGTATCTTACAATGGAAGAAGAAAGGGTATGGGAATGAGTTCCTATAAGGCTCCCCATGAAGAAATTCAATTGGCCAATCCTGGACCATTTATATTTAGTGCACCAGCCCCCACACTCATGAGTAAGGTAGTGGCATTTTCTCAAGATCTCCCAGCACACTCTCAGACCAAGGGAAAGTCTGTCAGCAAGCCAGACTTGGGCATTTCTAGAGACATCAATAGTGTGTCTTCCACAAAGAAGACCACTGTTGGTAGACTTCAAGAAAATCCAAGTTCTTCTACTACCAAACCTACCTTCAGTCAGACTATGGCTGAGAGAAATAAGAACAAGGAAGTTGCTCTTCCTTCTGTTCAGTATGTAGTCAACCATGCTGCCAGACCTACTCAGAAGAGAAGGTATAATATCCATGAGTGCTAGTGTTATGGCAAAGTGTGCCACTTTGCCATAGATTGTTGGCACAACCCTAGTGTGCAAATGGCAAGGGTGAGTCTTCCTAACAGGCTTGCTATAGGTAGACATATGCATGTGTATGCTAACAGGAACCTAGGACCCAATACCTATTGGGGTCCTAAGGTAAGGTAATTCTATTTTCCAGGTTAATCTTAGTGCCCATCCCCCATGTGGCACTTAGATAGAAGATGTTCCAGAATTTGGAATGGAACAAGGAAGTTATCCTATGGTTCATACCCTAAGGATAAGAATGTTGTGTGTATTCCTAAAGAAGGATAAGTATTGGGCTAAGACCAGCTGGATCCAGCCAGCAGGAATGTCTGGTTGGATAAAGTCTTGCTACCACACCAGCAAATATGGAAAGGACAAGTGGGTTGTACTCATCTTTGAGGAAAGCACAAGTAGCTCCTCTATGAGCAACAAGGAAGAGGCACACTATGCTCAGTTGGTAAAGCTCACTATACAGAGGGAAACTACCCAAGTGATGGCACCTGCTGGAAGACGGCAAGCCAATCAGTTTACAAGAACAACTGGATTGCTCCATATATTGGTGATACAAGTCAGCACATTCATATTGGAATAGAAGTGTAAAGAAAGACTTGGTATCAGAATGAAAGGATGGTTCATGGAAAGATCATTCTAGGTTCAAGTGATCTTAAAGTCCAGCAGCTAAAAGAGAACATTCAGCATCATGAGAAGATGAAGATGGCAGTTGCACCAATGGTATCATCTGCAATCAGCTAGGGGGAGAAGAGAATCACAATAGACCAGCTCTTCCCTGTCTATTCAGAAACCAAGAAGGGATTGATCAAGTGGTGATCAAGTGTGGAGATCAATGTAATGATCAAGATAGTACTAAGTGGGCTGAACACTCTTGTACTGCTAATCAGAAAGCTGAAGCCAAAGGCAAGTCTGTTACTAAAGAAGGGGAGAAGATCTGGCTCAGCAAAAAGAGACTATACAAGGTGCAAGGGAGTTGCTAAGCATCAGCATGAATGGAGCTCGATGAAATAACCTTCATTCGTCGAACGGAGCTCGACGAAATCACCTTCATTCGTCGAACAGAGCTCGATGAAATCAGAAGAATTCGTCGAACGGAGCTCGATGAAATCTGAATAATTCGTCGAACTTAAGATTGTCAAACAGAAATTTTATGGCATCAGAACCATAACCTCCAGATAAGTAGAATTTCTTCTATATAGATATTCTACTAGTGTAATCTAAGTTATCCTGACTGTCATAGCAGGACTATGCATATGTAGATTAAGTATCAATAATTTTGGGAGCATAAGGAAGAACTCAATCCTGAGTTTGCCCTGACTGACAAGTGGATGTCATGATTATCATGCCACTAGATGAAGTCAAGTTCAACACCCTCTTGGTTGAGTTGGGTATGTGGAACTTAGGATAGCTTCAACAGCTCCAAACTCCAGTTTGTGTTGCAGAATTTACTTTTCTTGCAGGTAGATAAGTCCTTGATGTGACATCAAGACTATAAAGACCATCAAGTGGTATCCAGACTGGCATAGACTAGAATGTCTACCAGGAATCTGATAGTAGATGCCTTAGTTGAGGGGGAGCAGGCAGCTGCTGCAGTATATCAGTTGTCACAACTACTGATCAGTTTGTCTTAAGGACAATGCACAGACTAAGGGGGAGATCATGAGAAGAGAGACAGCTACCAGCCAGCTCAAGTGGATCCATGGGTCACTAAAGTGCCAATGGGTTGTAGTGATGTGGTGTATCAATGATATCACTATAGGTGGATGATGATTCTGTAGATACAACATCAGCAAGTGGAACTACGTGTGCAGCAAGCTCAAATGCTGCAGTGTTGTGTTATATCAATGTATCAACACAGAAGGTATGACTCTTAATCAAGTAGATTGATCACTAGGATGATTTCCATAGTAGTATCAACATAGGACTTTGACTAGTATCAAGAGATAATCTCTCCCATGATACTTTCTACTCCCACAATAGATATACCTATTGAAGAAGACGGAAAGGGGGAGATGTGTGGCAATACATAAGGGGAAATGCTTCTAGTGGTGCTCCATTTAAACATTAAGTGGTATAAAGGAGAGTTCATATTACTTGAGAAATTGCTTAAGTAGTATGAGGATGCATTGACTTAACTTATTAAATCAATACAATTAATTAGAGAACATTGTATTAATATAACATAAGCTAGCAGGTGTGTATAAATGTCTACAGCTGCATGAAATTATTTTGTCTATCATGATAATGCCTCTTAGTATTGCTGGGTGTATTAATATAACATAAGCGAGAAGAATGTCTCAGCATAACCACTGAGACAGCTGAGAAGGAAACATTGAGATAGTCAATGCAGGTTGTCCTTGATTGGACAAGTGAACACAAAGAGTAAGCTGGAAGTCAGATAATTTGACTAAGGCAAAAGTGTCGAGACAGCTGAGACAGCTGAGAAGAATGTCTCAGCATAACCGCTGAGACAGCTGAG
The DNA here is from genome assembly GCA_039513925.1 of Platanthera zijinensis. Lineage (NCBI taxonomy): Eukaryota > Viridiplantae > Streptophyta > Magnoliopsida > Asparagales > Orchidaceae > Platanthera > Platanthera zijinensis. The sequence continues at coordinate 135,692,218 of CM077080.1, read as the reverse complement.
AAAGAATTCGTCGAGCTCAGTTCAGAATTTGTCGAACTGAGTTCAGAGTTCATCGAGCTCAACTCACCATTCGTAGAGCTAAATTCAGAGCTTGAGACTCTGAGTTTGTCTAGCTCAGTTGAGAATTCGTCGAACTAATTTCAGAGTTCATCGAGCTCAGTTAACCATTCGTCGAACTCAGTTCAGCATTCGTCAAACTAAGTTCAGGATTTTGTCTAAGGCAAAAACCGCTAAGACAAGTGTTAGTCTCAGCAAAACCGTTGAGACAAGTGTTAGACTAATCATAAGTGCTGAGACAAGTGTTTTTCTCAGCAGAGAACAAGAAAGCGCTGAGACAGTTAAGCAGGAAAATGCCTAAGGCAGAAAGCGTTGAGTGAGGAGTGCTCACTCAATGCTCTCAACGCCTAAGATGTTGCAGAGGTAGAAATATGGTTAAGGCAAAAAGCGTTGAGTGGAGGTTGCTCACTCAATGTTGTAAATGCCTAGTGGAGACAGAATTTTGTCTAAGGAGTTTAGTGTTGAGTTATGCTCACTCACTCAATGCCAAGCAGTAGAAAGTTGATAAAGCAAGTTGGCGCTGAGTGAAGTTGAATCACTCAACGCCTAGAAACAGATTTATATTCTAAGGAGTTTGGTATTGAGTGAAAGTTACTCACCCAATGTCAAGAGATAGTAAATCTGTCCAAGTGTTTTGGCATTGAGTGATGCTTACTCACTCAACGCCTATACTAATGTTGTTTTATTTTTGGTTAAGTCCACAGCTGATAACGTCAGCAAGTCAACAAGTCAACATATTTCAAATTAGTGGAGGGATGGCTACAGTACGCGACAAATGTTGTCGCAGCCCTACTGTACGACAGTTGGCATTAAATCAAAGTTGTTTCTGACCATTAATTATGTGGGGCACACTGCTCAAGAGTCGTTGGGACAAAAACAATAAAAGAAAAGGGCTTTTATAGAGAAAAGAGAGCTTCTGGAGAAAGCAATAAGGCAGTTCTTCATCTCCGCCATTATTGTGGAGCAAAAGAATAGGAAGTTCATGTCTACAAGACAGAGAGCAAGTTAGTTGTTAGAAAAACATCTTCAACAGCAAGATAGCTGGTGTGATCTTCATCTACACAAGCAAGTTAGCTAAGAAGGATTTTCTGAGAAAAAGGTAGCAGCTTGGGCTGACCCTTACTGCAGGTGCTTCACAGGCTCAGCCAACAAACCTAAAGAACATTCTCTTGGGGAGCTGTGAAGAAGGATATAGGGCTGAGCAGTTAGCTCAGTTCAAAAAGGGGCATAGAAGCTAATCTGCAAGTTACTTCCAACACAGGCAAAAGAGATCTTCATCCTTGTTGCTGTGAAGAAAGGAGTTGGGTTTGGATTCTCCTAGCTCAGGTTACAGCAAGATCTATTGTAGTTACTTCTCTAGCTCCAGCTGGATAAAATCTCTAGTGCTGAGAAGAGGAAGTTAGGTCTAAGTATTCTCTCAGACCAGATAAGTAGACTCAAGAAATATATTTCCTGGAGTCAAGGTTAGGCTGGGTTTATCTCAGTCCAGGTAGATTGGCACAGTGAAATTTCACCTATGGCCAATCATCACATCAACCCACATTCATCCAGTAGGATCTATGTGTGGATCTGAGCTGTAGGGCTTAATTACCTGAGGTAGGAGAGTGATGCTCTCTGAGGTAGGATCCAACTGTGGATCTGAGTTGTAGGTCTTAATTGCCTGAGGTAGGAGAGTGTTGCTCTCTGAGGTAGGATCCAAGTGTGGATATGAGTGTAGGCCTTTTGGCTTAAGGTAGGTGACAAGCTTGTCACTGAGCTGTAGGTGCCTAGAAGGGCACTAAGATAGGTACATGTTGGGTACTGAGCTGTAGGAGTGCTGCAGTACTCTGAGAGTAGGGCATTGTTCCTGAAGTTGTAGGGCTGAGAAGCCTAAGCTATAGGCCTTAGAGATAAGGCTGAGGTAGGTAGATTGAGGGTCATTGAGTGTAGGAGCACTACAGAGCTCTTAGGTAGGATCCCTAGTGGATCTGAGGTAGGGATGTCCTCCCAAACTGAGTGTAGGGCTTAACAGGCTGAGGTAGGTGGTTTGCTGACCACTGAGTTGTAAGCCCTTATGGCTGAGAAGTATGTCTTGGAGGAGACTTAGAGATCCTGAGGGATCTGAGGTGTAAGCTCTTGGGAGCAAGCTTTGGATAAGAGTCTAGCCCAACAAGATAGTTGGATAGGTGGGAGGGAATGTGGATGTACCCAATTGGGGAACCACTATAAATATTTGTTTTCTTTATTGTGTTGTTTGTTCTTCTTTTATATTGCAGGTGCTAAGGACAACTCTAGATAACTTAGTAAGGAAACAGCAAAAAGAACTTAAAAAGTGACCAATAACCTATTCACCCCCCCCCCCCTCTAGGTGATTTAGTTATCCTTCAATTAAAGACTTTCAACACTTGTAATCTTACAAGGAGAATTCCCATTTTCTAGTGACCAAACATGCAGTCTTGGTCATACTTGTTGGAAGGGAGGACTATCTTGTGAAAGGCGGCCTAAGGCACTACATGAGCCTTGTCTTTCCCTTTGGAATGGCCAACTCTAGAATTCCACTTAGACCCTAAGCCTCTCTCAACTTTTTGAGAGGTAAAGGAGTCAATCAATGGCAGCAAAATTTTGGGCTTATTAAATTATGTTGTAATCTTTCTCTCCTTTAGGAGCTTCTCTTCAAGATCCAAGATGATCTTGTTCTTCTGGATTATGGTCTCAATTTGGATGATTGAGATGACCTTTAGTTGGCTGACTTCCCTCACTTTCTGATCTAGCAGGGATGCTATCTCAGACTGCTGGGCAGCAGCTAGCTGTAGAGAGATAATCTCCTCAGCCTGTATCTTGGCAAACTTCTTGCTTCTTCTCAAAGCTTCCAAAATTTCACCATACTTGTCAATCAATTGATTGACATCTACCTCAGACTCATAATTATTTTCATCACTGGATGAGGATGCATCAGAATCTGGACTGGTCTCAGAATCTGAATAATAAGAAGAACTAGACAGAGAATGTACCTTTTCTGGACCAAGCTGATCCTGGCAGGATTCTTTTTCTATCATGGCTATTAGCCCATAACTTCTGTAGTCATCTACTTCATCATCATCATCCTCTGAATCACTATCTGAATGTGATAGAGGGCCCTGATCTTTATTCTTGCATCTGGATAGACACCATCTGATGAACTTATGACATCTTCTACCTTATCATCCTCCTCTTTTCCTTCCATATAGACAATCAAAGTGTCCTACATTTCTTTGGCAGTCTTGCAGTGCACCAAGTTTTAGAAGGTGGATTCATCCATGACACTTACAATGAAGTTTTGTGCCCTCTTGTCCAAGGTAGCCAAGATGATTTCATCTTCAGTCATTTCAACATAACTCTTTGGAGTCTGGACTTCTGTATCTATGATAGAGACCTTTATGGGGATGAAGGGTCCTTCTTGAACTGTTACAAAGATTATAAAATCAGAGGCTTCCATGATCGGCTTGATCCTCTCTTTCCAGGATCCAAAGTTCTCCTTGTTACAGACTTGAAGCTCCATTGAGCTCCACACCTTATGGTTCACTCCTGAACCCATAAGTACAAACCTTTTAGCTATCCTTGGAGATCACTCAGACTGTTAAGTCCTTTTTGAGCAACCTCCCTCTGATACCACTTTAAATTCTTTAGTTTCAAGGATAGCTAAATCACCTAGAGGGGGTGAATATGTTTCTTAGTCTCTTGTGACAATCTTTAATTTTCTTTCTTTAAGTGCTTTCAGAACAGTTGTAGCTTGGCTCAGGCCTTGGCTAATTCTACTTCCTCAGAGAATATCTCTAATCTTGTTGGTGAAGGCTGATGATATTCTTCACACAGCTAACCTTGACTACAGAAATTAGTTATCTCAGCTTCTTCTTCTTCCTCAGAAAGTAAACTTTCTAATCTTGCTAGTGTAGGTGTGAATGGCACAAGCTATCTCTTTTAACACTTAGATCTGAAGCTTGAACTTCTTCTTCAAGTCTCTGCAATAATGGCCGAGGGAGAAGATGAAGTCCGGAGCATTTTCCCTAAAAGTTGTTTTCACCAAGCTGATCCTCATTCTTTTATTCCCGAGACTTAACGGTTGTTTTGACCCGTGGGCCCCACTGAAATTGACAGTTGCATCTTTACTTTAACTGCCAAAAGTCGTACTGTAGGCATGCAGCGCCGTTTGTCGCGTGTTGTAGTCATCCCGCCTTATTTTGAATTTTGTTGACTTTGTTGACTTTTGCTGATGTCAGCATATGTGGACTTAGTCAAAATTCAAGCACATTAGTATAGGCATTGAGTGAACAAGTTTCACTCAATGCCAAAACACTTAGACAAATTTCTGTCATTAGGAGTTGAGTGAGTGAGCTTTACTCAACGGCAAAACACTTAGACAGATTTTATGTCACTAGGCATTGAGTGAGTAAGCTTGACTCAACGCCAAAATACTTAGACAGATTTTTTGTCACTAAGCGTTGAGTGAGTAAGTTTGACTCAGCACCAAAACACTTAGACAGATTCTCTGTCACTAGGCGTTGAGTAAGTAAGCTTGACTCACCGCCAAAATACTTAGACAGATTTTTTGTCACTAGGAATTGAGTGAGTAATCTTGACTCAATGCCAAAACACTTACACAAATTTTCTATCACTTCTTTCCTTGATCTTTGAGTGAACACGGTGCTTTCTTCTCTGGCATTGAGTGAGCCTTCATCACTCAACGCCATCTAGACTTTTTGTAGTCTTAATAGTTTAGGCATCGAGTGAGCCTTCATCACTCAATGCTTTTGGACTTAGCAAAATTTCTTTACTGTCAAAGACAAAGCTTTCACTATCTGAGCTTTACTCAATGCTTTTTGCAGTATGGCATTGAGTCAACTACCTTTACTCAACGCAGTGGGCTTGGCCACTTTTCTGCCTTACAAATAGTCAGGATTTGACTGACTTGTCTTCTTTCAGCGCTTTTTGGCATTTGGAGTTGAGTGAGCTTGCTTCACATAATGCATGTGGACTTAAAAAACATCTTTGTCTCTGGCGTTGAGTGAGCTTGCATCACTCAACGCTTATGGACTTAGATAGATTTTCTTTCTCTCCACCAACCTACATTATGACCACCTGTCACCATCACTTAGATAACTTGTCTAACCTTGTTCCAAAGAACATCCTACACATGATGAGCTTAACAACATCAAATACAACTATGCTCTTAGTGTTGATGGTGATGCCTCTTCAAATCAAGTCTATGGAACATTGAGGGCAATATTCCAAACAGAAGGTACATTTGTATTCTTCTAGGAAGAATTCTCATTCTTCTAGTGACCATACATGTTGTCTTGTTCATACCTGTTAGAAGGGAGTATTACCTTTTCAAAGGTGATGGGAGGCTGAATTAGAGCTTTTCCCTTTCCTTTGAAAGGGACAGGTCTAGTGTTTCCCTTGAATCCTAATCCCCTCTTATTTCTCTGAGAGGATAAGGAGCCAATTATAGGAAACACAGACTTGGGCTTAGAGTAACTAGTCATAATCCTTTCTCCCTCTAGAGTTTCTCTTCAAGATCCCGAATGACACTGTCCTTGTATCTAATGGTCCCAATCTGGATGATTATGATGTTTTTAGTTGGCTAACTTCCCTTATCTTCTACTCCAATAAGGATGCTGACTCAGACTGTAGGGAAGCAACAAGTTGTTGGGATATAATCTCCTCAGCTTACTTTTTGGCCAACTTCTTGCTTCTTTTTAAAGCATCCAGAAGGGAATCATACTTATCAATCAGTTGATTGATATCTTCCTCAGATTCTAAACACTCTTCACCACTGGATGAAGATGCACTAGAATTGGGACTTGTCTAAAATTCTGAATTAGATGATGAGCTAGATAGAGAGTGTACTTTAGCTAGACCAGGCTGATCATGGCAGGATTCTTCATTTGAAATTGCCATCATCCCATAGCAGTTGTTGGCAACTTCTTCATCAGCATCCTCTGAGTCACTATCTGAATGTGATAGAGGGGCCCTGATCCCTATCCTAGCAGCGGGATAGTCTTCAGCTTCTTTAGCAGCAAATAGCCCTATATAGGCCTCTTCTTATTCTTCAGACTCTGAGGAAGATATTTCAGACTAACTCCAGCTCTTCTTATTCTTAGCAATAAAGGTCCTTTCCTTATTGCCCTTGTGATGGTGGAGCTTCTTCTCACCAAACTCTTTTCTCTTTACTGGGCAGTCAGCAATTACATGCCCAGGTTTGCTGCAGCAATAACAAACAACTTTAGAAGAAACATGTTTACTATGTTTGGATTTATACCTGTCTCCCTTGGAGTTTTTATTATAATATTTGTAGTGGTCCTTCCTGTGATGAGAGGAGGAGGAATGTCTGCTCCTCTATTGCTTCCTCGTCATCAACTTTTGAAACTGCCTAAAGAAGGCAGCAAAATCTTCATCAGACATACTACTGTCTGATGTGCTTGGCTCTGAGCTATTTGATTCCGCAGGCCTCCTTGGAGGAGAGGAAATCCTCTCCTTGCTCTTATTGGTTCTCTCAGCTTTGAAGGACACGGTCTTTTCCTTGGCCTGGGATTTGTTGATAGTCTCCTCCTCCTTCCTGGAAGATAGATGCATCTCATAGGAGAGCAGCTTTCCAAATAGTGTGTGAGGGGGAGTATCAGCCAGCTTTTCCACCTCTCTAATGGCACAGATCTTTGTGTCCCAGTCTCTAGTTAGAGACCTGAGAAACTTGTCATTCAGCTCATAATGGATGAAGACCCTCCCATAGGTCCTCTGCTCATTGACAATTCTTAAAAATCTTTTATAGCATTTTGTAATGTTATCCTTCTTATTCTGTCTGAAGGCCTCATACTCTTGGTTAAGTAGAGATTTCTTATCATCCCTGACCTCCTCAGTCCCTTCCATGTAGACCACCAAGGTATCCCACATCTCCTTGGAAGTCTTATAGTGAACAAGATTTTGGAAGGTAGAATCATCAATAGCACTGACTATGATGTTCTAAGCTCTCTTGTCCATGGTGGCTAGACTGACCTCATCCTTAGTCATCTCTGAATACTTCTTGGGTGTCTGGACAGTTGCATCTAGAGCTGAGACCTTCATGGAGATGAAAGGTCCCTCATGAATAGTTATGAAGATCCTTGGGTCAGATGCTTCCATGAAAATCCTGACCCTCTCCTTCCAGATCTCAAAACTCTCCTTCCTACAGATTAGAAGCTTCATGGAATCCAGCTCCATATGGTTCTCTCATGAACCCATAAGTATAATCCTTTTAGCTACCCTTAGAGATGAACTCAGACTGTTAAGTCCTTTTTGAGTAACCTCCCTCTGATACCACTTGAAATTCTTTAGTTTCAAGGATAGCTAACACCTAGAGGGGGGTGAATAGGTCTTATGCCTTTTTTGCTTTTTCCTGTTTTAGGTGAGTTGGGATTTAGTTATATCTTGCTTTCAAGACAATCACACAAAGCACACAGGACTTTTATAGCGGTTTCCTAGATTATGGGTACGTCCATTGTCCCTCCCACCTTTCTAATAGTGTGTTAGACAAAGCACTTCTCCAAACTCGGATCCAAAGAGCTTGCAACACAGAACCCGTAGGATCTCTCAGTCTTCTCCAAGACCTACAGCTCGGGCATAAAGCTCTACTACTCAGAGCAAGTTTGCTCCTACAGCTCAGTGATCCAAAGATCACCTACCTCAGACAAAGTTAATTGTCCTACACTCAGGCTAGGAGGATATCCCTACAACTCAAAGAGAAAAAACATCATTTAGTTAATAAAAATAGTTAAAAGATCATTATTGATAATATTCTTATGTGTATTATTAGTCGGTTCGGTTCGATTTTTTAGAGAGAAAAAATAAAACCGAACTGAGTCATTCGATTCGGTGTAAAATCGGTTCATTTTGGGCGGTTTGGACAGTTTTTGGTTTTTCATACAGCTTAGTGATCCAAAGATCACCTACCTCAAACTAAGTTAATATTTCTACACTCAAGCTAGGAGGATAGCCCTATAACTCAGAGAGAATGACTCTCCTACAGCTCAGGCACAAAGGCCCTACCTCAGATCCATAGAAGGATCTTATAACTCAGGCACAAAGGCCCTACAACTCAGAGAGAATGACTCTCCTATCTCAAGCAAACTGCCCTACCTCAGATCCACAACAGGGATCCTATCTCAGCCTTTAAAAAATAGGATTACACTAAAATTTGTTAAGATCCTACAGATGAAAGGTTGATGGTTGATGTTGATTTGACTCCAGAGAAATGATCTTTGAACCTACCTTCCTGGACTGAGAATAACTCTGTTGGAACACCCTATTACTAATTTGGGTAAGGATCACTATGCTTGTCTTAGGAATCCCGTTTGACCTAGTTGTATAGTTGAAAAGGTCAACATTAGAATAAGTCTAGGTCTTAGAACCTAGGTTTGAAGCTGCCCCTGGGATCATTCCAAGATCAAGGTTGAAGAGCTTAGTCTAAGGCAATTTTCGTCGAGCTCAGGTCGACGAATCGTCGAACTCCGTTGTGTTATTAAGATATATAGAATACACAAGAAGAAGAGACACAGAATTTGACACAAGAAAAGAAGTGAACACACTGAATAGAGAATACTGATAGCAGAAGAACAACAGAAGAACTGTGACTCAAAACATCTTCTTGCTGACTGAAAAGTGTTCACAATCTCATCTCAGAACTCCAGACACCTTACCTTCAGCCTTCTTGCTGAAACCATCCTGTGCTGGAGATCAAAGTTCTGAAGACCTATCACCCTAGAGCAAAGCTTCTTTTCCTGAACCTTTCTACATCTCAGGGGGAGCTTTGACTTCATCAATCAACTTGTGCTTCTCTCATTTGATTGAGAACAGAGAAGACACCCTTCATTCTTATTTTTTCTTTTCCTGCTGTAAAAGGGTTCTTGAACTCCCTTCAAAAGTTCTGTCTGGTTCTGAGAGCCTTGTCAAAACTCAGTGGTGGCAAGACACCTTATCAAAAAATCTAGTTTTGGTTTTTGGGCACCTTATCAAAAGCTCATTGGTGTCAGGACACCTGATCAACTCATCCTGAGTGGATTCCTACCAAGGGTGGTAGAAGAGTGGATGTACCCAGGTTTTGGGGAACCACTATAATTCCTTGTGTCTTCTGGTTTGTTTGTGTGATTTGTTTGCTGTGTGCTGTGCTTTTTACTTCTTAGTTTTCAACTTCTTACTAGCACTCTACACTATATCATAAATTGAATTTTATATGTGCTGGTTGTTTCAACTGTGAAAAATTATTTTAAAATACTCTATTCACCCCCCCTCTAGAGTTGAGATAGATCTTAGCCTCACTTTCAATTGGTATCAGAGGGAGGTTGGTTGCTCATACAGGCTAACACCTGAACCAAAAGATCCTTGATAAGATCAATCTCTTAAGGGATTATTTTCTCTACATCTTCTTTTTATTTAAAGACATGGCACATAACAAAGATTATGCAAGCACCAGACCACCAGTGTGCAACCTCTCTAAGTTTGCACTCTGGAAGGCAAGGATTAGATTATACATGAATTCTATTGATGAAGACATTTTCAATTCTGTCTTGACAGTTTGTCCAACTCCACCAGCAAGTTCAAGTACAAATGCTGTCCCACCTCCTTCTAGAACAGATGCAGATATAAAGAAGTGGAAGACTGTAGATGCTAAGGCTATGAACATCTTAGCCCAAACAATGTCTGATGAAATCTTTCAGAAGGTAGCTGAATGCCACTCAGCCAAAGAAATCTGGGACAAACTCTCTGAAATTTTCTCAGGATCTGCTGATGAAAGGAAAGATAGAAGATCTCATCTGATAAGCCAATATGAGAACTTCAAAAAGGGAGAAGCTGAATCAGTGGCTGACATGTACAATAGACTAAGTCTAATTGTCAATGAGTTAAAAACCCTAGACAAAGAAATCTCACTGACTGAGCTAAATGACAAAATCCTGATGTGCTTCCCCAGCACTTGGGATTCAAGAATCTGGCCAATTAAGGATGCCAGAAGTTTGAATGAGATTACTACTGAAGCTCTCCTGGGCAAGCTCAAATCCTATGAGCTGCTCATTAAAAATAGAGAAGAAGAACAAAAGGCTATCTCTCCAGCTACAAGGAAAGAAAAGACCATAGCTTTCAAAGCTGTAGAAGAGGAGCCTGAAGATAAAGCTACAGGAAATGATGAGCTCATAAGTCTTCTGGCCAAAAGATTCTACAAGATGGCCAGAAAAGACTTCAGAAAGAAACCATACAAGGGTCATGATAAACCAAGGTATGATAAATCAAATAACACTAAAGAAATCATATGCTTTAGTTGCAGGAAACTAGGCCATATTGTGTCTGACTGTCCAGAAAACAAGAATAAGGACAAAAGGGAAAGAAGAGAAAGAAGAAAAGAAAAGGATTACAAGAAGAATAGCTCAGACAAAGCCTCCTCCAGCAAGAACAAACATACAAGGAAGGGCTTTGTTGCTGAAACATGGAGTGAGACTGAAGAGGAATCTGAAGCCTCATCCAGCTCCAGTGATGATGAGGATGATGTAGATGAAAAAGAATTTTGCATGATGGCTATCAATGCATCACAGCAAAACTCTGATGAAGAATCAGATTCAGATTCAGAAAGTCAACCAGATGAGGATCAGGTAATCAACTCTTTTGATTTTGATTCTGAAGACTTCAAAGATGAATTTAAGACACTATTGTTTCCAGGACTCCTTCTACTGTTTCTGAAATCATCAACAGATATGAACCTCCCATTCCTTTTGAAGACCCTGAGAACAACCATGTATCCTGGACAGCCAGAATGAAAGAATTGGCTGCCCTTGATCAAATAAAAAAGGCCAGAGAACAAGGAAAGGATACTTCAAACATAACTACCTTATCAGAGCAGAGAAAGAAAGAACTGGAAAGATATGCATCAAGGAAATTCTTCAATCCAGAAGATTATATGAAGCTGCACCCAGAGGCTGTTGTTCCAAGGCCCAAATCTCAAACTTCTCTAGGTGCAGAGGATGACAGAAGGTCAAAGAAAGAAAGTCAGAATCCAAATAGAGAAATTTTATTTAAAAAGGGATCTGAAAGGAAGTGAACTGTGTAAGCTAAACATTTCATCCACCTTTGGACATCTGCTGATATTTATCTGTGATCTGCTTTACTGCTATATATCTTCTCTGCATTTTGTATTAGCTTATGTATTGTTGTATGCTTTTCATTTCCTATGATTATCTGTAAATAGTAATCCTAACCCAAATAGGGGGAGATTGTTGGAACACCCTATTACTAATTTGGGTAAGGATCACTATGCTTGTCTTAGGAATCCCGTTTGACCTAGTTGTATAGTTGAAAAGGTCAACATTAGAATAAGTCTAAGTCTTAGAACCTAGGTTTGAAGCTGCCCCTGGGATCATTCCAAGATCAAGGTTGAAGAGCTTAGTCTAAGGCAATTTTCGTCGAGCTCAGGTCGACGAATCGTCGAACTCCATTCGACGCTCTCTGAGCTCATCTTTAATAAATCGTCGAGCTGAGGTCGACGATCGTAGAGCTCAGATCGACGTTTTCTGTCTGCTTGTTCATTTGATCTCTGAGCTCAGGTCGACGATCGTAGAGCTCAGATCGACGTTTTCTGTCTGCTTGTTCATTTGATCTCTGAGCTCGGTTCGACGATCGTAGAGCTCAGATCGACGTTTTCTTTGGAGAGATCGACGCTTTCAGGAATTCAAATGCTGTTGTTCTTTGGAATGTTTTTGAATAATTATCAGCATTTATGTCAGAAGATCTCCCAGTCGTTTGTCTTTATTTCTGGAGCAAGTTTCAAAGAATTATTCAGAGAATGTTTGCTGGACTTTCCTCTAGAAGACAAGACTATTTTTGGAAGACATTTATGACTCCCAACGGCTAATTTTGGACAAGGAAACGTCAGAAAACTTTTATTCCTTTCTTCTGTGTTATTAAGATATATAGAATACACAAGAAGAAGAGACACAGAATTTGACACAAGAAAAGAAGTGAACACACTGAATAGAGAATACTGATAGCAGAAGAACAACAGAAGAACTGTGACTCAAAACATCTTCTTGCTGACTGAAAAGTGTTCACAATCTCATCTCAGAACTCCAGACACCTTACCTTCAGCCTTCTTGCTGAAACCATCCTGTGCTGGAGATCAAAGTTCTGAAGACCTATCACCCTAGAGCAAAGCTTCTTTTCCTGAACCTTTCTACATCTCAGGGGGAGCTTTGACTTCATCAATCCACTTGTGCTTCTCTCATTTGATTGAGAACAGAGAAGACACCCTTCATTCTTATTTTTCTTTTCCTGTTGTAAAAGGGTTCTTGAACTCCCTTCAAAAGTTCTGTCTGGTTCTGAGAGCCTTGTCAAAACTCAGTGGTGGCAAGACACCTTATCAAAAAATCTAGTTTTGGTTTTTGGGCACCTTATCAAAAGCTCATTGGTGTCAGGACACCTGATCAACTCATCCTGAGTGGATTCCTACCAAGGGTGGTAGAAGAGTGGATGTACCCAGGTTTTGGGGAACCACTATAATTCCTTGTGTCTTCTGGTTTGTTTGTGTGATTTGTTTGCTGTGTGCTGTGCTTTTTACTTCTTAGTTTTCAACTTCTTACTAGCACTCTACACTATATCATAAATTGAATTTTATATGTGCTGGTTGTTTCAACTGTGAAAAATTATTTTAAAATACTCTATTCACCCCCCCCCTCTAGAGTTGAGATAGATCTTAGCCTCACTTTCAAACTCAGCCCTAACTTTGACTCCAGAGAGATGATTCTCTGAGGCTACTTCTTGCTGAACTGAGAAAGCTCGGTTCTATCTCCTTTACAGCAACAAGATGGTTGATCTTCAAGTTGACTTGGCTTGTGCTGAGAAGTATCTTGAAGAGAACTGCTTCTTCCTGAACTGAGAAAGAAACTCAGTCCTATCTTCTCTTTCATAGCTCCAGAAATTGTTCTTCAGGAATGATCTGCTAGGGCTATGAAGTTACTGCAGCTAGGGCTTGCCTTGTTGCTTCTTCTCTCAGAGAAGTATCTCTGAACTTGTTGTTGCATGTGAGAATCGCAACAGCTAACTTATTGAACTCTTAAATCAGAATATTGAACTTGTTCTTCCGTCTCTGCAATAATGTCATGAGGAATAAGATGATGTCCAAAGCTTTTCCAAAAGTTAATTTTTTATTATTTGATTTGTCCTTCTTATCTTCCGACATCCAACGGCTCTTTGAGTAGTGGGACCCGCTGTAGTTGTTGGCTGCAACTTTGCTTTATCAGTAAATGTAGTACAGTAGACTTATGGTGACGTTTGTTGTGTACTGTAGACTTCCCGCAATGATTTTGAATTGTGCTGATGTCAGCATTTGTGGACTTAGCAAAATTCAAGCAATTTAGTAAATGCGTTGAGTGAACAACCTTCACTCAACGCAAAAATACTTAGAAAGTTTTCTGTCTCACTGGGCGTTGAGTGATTAGTCATCACTCAACAAATTTGGACTTAGCTAATATTTTTGTTAAGGAAGCGTTGAGCGCATTGGCTTCACTCAACGCTTTTGTCCTTAGACAAACTTTCTGTTGATATGCGTTGAGTGTGTTGACTTCACTCAATGTTTTTGTCCTTAGACAAACTTTCTATTTGTAGGCGTTGAGTGTGTTGGCTTCACTCATTGCTTTTATCCTTAGACAAACTTTCTATTGATAGGTGTTGAGTGTGTTGAGTGATCCTTCATCACTCAATGCTTTTATACTTAGCCTCTTCTCTGAATGGAGGTATTGAGTGAGTTATCATCACTCAATGCTTCCTGCCTTGGCATGTCATCTTACTGAGGCGTTGAGTGAACAGCCTTCACTCAATGCTTCTATATTTAGTAGAATTTCTTATTGAGCGGGCGTTGAGTGAACTGCCTTCACTCAACGCTTCTGGACTTAGACATAATTTTTGTCTACTTCTTTTGAAGCTTTGAGATCACTCAGTTCTGTCGACGCTTTCTTCTTTAGGCAATGAGTGAACTACCTTCACTCAACGTTGCTGGACTTAGCCAGAATCCTGCTCTTATTCTCAGATGCTTTGACTGCTTGAGCTTGACTCAACGCTTTTATCTTCAGGCAATGAGTGATTTGTTCTCACTCGACGCTTCATGACTTAGCCAGACTTCTTCTCTGCCAATGCTGAAGCTTTGACTGCCTGAGCTTTACTCGACCCCTCTTATTATATGGTTTTGAGTGAACTGCTTTCACTCAATGCCTGTGGACTTAACCAAATTTCGGCTTTGTTAACGGCCAGGCTATGACTACCCATGCTTTACTCAGCGCTTCTTGACATCTAGCGTTAAGTGAACTGGCTTCACTCAACACCTGTGGACTTAGACAAATTTTTTTCTTGTCAACAGTTAGGCTTTGACTGCCCATGCTTTACTCAGTGCTTCTTTATATCTAGCATTGAGTAAACTAGCTTCACTCAACACTTGTGGACTTAGACAAATTTCGGTTTTTCCAGCATTCTTCCTTGTATCCACCTGTCACTGTCACTTAGACAACCTGTCTAATCATTGTTCTAAGGAACATCCTGCACATATTGAACTTAAAGCATGCATCAAATTCATCTATGTGTATAATATTGACTTGTTTGACTTCTTCAAATCTGGGACACTGTGATCAATGGACCTAACAAGAATGACTTGGCAGTGAAGAAGCTAGAGTTCAAGGTACCGAACTCTTTAAAGTCTGGGTAACGACAATGGAACCAGAAGTCCAAATCTTCTGGACCAGTTCCTTCTTCTGTTGTGTTTGGAGCAACTATTGGGCGAGATCTGCTCACTTGTTATAATTGTAGTAAGGTGGGACATTATGCCAAACAATGTCGCAGTGGTGCTCAAACGACGGATCTTTTGCTGAAAAGGGAAAAGTAGTAGAATCAACTGCATCCCATTATGCTCCAGCACAACCCCAAGTGTACAATCTTGGCCAACAGGAGGCCATAAAGCAAAGCAATGTGGTGATAGGTACGGATTAGTATACAGCTTTTATTGCCTTATATACTTGTTACCTTGTGTGCACTGCTTAACTTGTTTGAATTAGGTTTGTCCTAATCTTGGACTATCGGACAAGAGCACTATTCGACACAGGCACTTCTCATTACTTTTTATCTGAGGACTTCGTATTGCGTATCAGAGTGTCTTGTTTTGTATTGACAAATAAGTTAGATGTATTGTTGTCTGTTGGTTGCTCGATGCGTGTGAATAGATCTTGTTGTATTCAGGTGCGGATAGGAAGTCATGGTTTTGGATTAGAGACATCTGTACTGCTGATATCTGAGTTTGATGTGATCTTTGGCATGGAATGGCTCTCGAAGCAGCGTGCCTGCATTGATTGCAACTCAAAGGAAGTCACACTGGGACAGAACACTGAATGTGAGACTAAATTCCCTGGTATGCGAGGATCGACCAAGATACTGATGTCTACTCTCTAAGTGGTCAAGGTAGTTCAAAAGTGCGCGGAGTTATTCTTTGTACTATTGGAGGCTGTAGACCCGAAGTCTAATTTGAGTGACGTTCCTATTGTGTCGGAGTTTGCGGATATGTTTCCTAAAGATCTTCCCGGAATTCCACCTCAGCGAGAGATAGGCTCACTATTGAGTTGGTGTTAGGTGCAAAACTTGTGTTACGCTCACCGTACCGAGTAATGCCAAAGGAGATGGTGGAACTGACAGTTCTGTTGCAGGAGTTGCTAGAGCAAGGCTATATACATCTAAGTATGTCACCTTGGAGTGTATCGGTCCTCTTTGTGAAGAAGGACGGAAGCTTGTGTCTATACATTGACTACCGTGAACTGAACAAGCTGACGGAAAAGAACAAGTATTTGATTCCTAGAATCGATGATTTATTTGATCAGCTGGTTGGATCAACTGTCTATTCAAAGCTTGATTTAAAGTCCGACTATTATCAGTTGAGGATCAGGAAAAGTAATATTCCCAAAAAAACATTTAGTACAAGCTATGGGCATTATGAGTTCATCGTGATGCCATTTGGGTTTACAAATGCGTCATCGGTATTCATAAATCTGATCCATAGGACCTTTCGGGAGTATTTGGAACAATTTGTGATCGTCTTTATAGATGACATATTGGTATGCTCTCAGTCAGAGAAGGATCATGCAAATCATTTGAGGTTAGTTTTGCATACCCTAAGGAGGAATCGACTCTATGTCAAGTTCTCTAAGTGTGAGTTTTGGCTATCGTTAGTGGATTTTCTTGGTCATGTGGTTAGTGGAGAGGGTATTGTTGTGGATCCATTGAAGATAGTTATGATACGGGAGTGGCCTATGTTGACTACTATGGCAGAAGTCAAGAGCTTTCTTGGACTTGGTGGCTACTATTTGCGCTTCGTAGAGAACTTTTTGCGGATAGCTCTACCTCTCACTACTTTGACATGGAAGGATCATAAATTTGTTTGGATGCCAGAGTGTGTGAAATCTTTTGAGGAATTGAAGAGTCGTCTGACCATGGCACCTATTTTGTGCCTGTCATTTGGTGTAGAAGGCTATGAAATCTACAGCGATTCCTTAGGGAGCGGCTTAGGCTGCATTCTTCTAATGTTTGGGAAGGTTATAGCTTATGGATCTTGCCAGCTGAAGGTGCATGAGAGAAACTCTCCATTCCATGACTTGGAGTTGGTGGCTGTGATATTTTCCCTGAAGCTATGGCTGCATTACTTGTTTTGCATAAATATTGACATATTTACGGACCATTAGAGCCTAAAGTACCTGTTGAACTAAAAGGATTTGAATATGTGACAAAGGACATGGATGGAGTTCCTTGAGGACTACACCTTTGAGATACATTATGCTCTCGGGAAGGCAAATATTATCGTAGATGCATTAAGTCCCAGGGCCCCAGTACAGTCCAACTGGATACAGATATATGATGAGTGTCTTGTTCGAGACTTGGATGCCTTTGAGATACCATTAGAGAGTTCTATCTGGTGATATCTTCATATCTCTTAAACAATTAATTTCTTATAGGATCTTTTGTAATATCTGAGTTGTAAGCTTGTAATTATAAAGTCTGAGGTAGGGCTGAGTGCCTGAGGTGTAGGACTGGTAATAGTCTGAGTTGTAAGCCTAGTGATAAAGGTTGAGGTAGGGCTGAGGCCTGAGGTAGGATTCTTGGGAAGAATCTGAGGTAAGACTTGTATAAGTCTGAGCTGTAGGAACCAATCTGGTTCTGAGTTGTAAGATCTGTGGATCTGAGCAAGTGGAAGGAAGTTTGGCTAAATCCAGTTCTTTACTGGATAGGCGAAGGGGGAAAGTGGATGTACCCATACCTTGGGGAACCACTATAATCTGATGTATGCTGTGTTGTGTTTTCTGTACTGTGATTTGCATTTTCTGTGCTAAGTAAGAACTAGTTAATTGCCTAAATTATTAAAGAAAATTATAACTTATTCACCCCCCCCCCCCTCTAGGTGTCTAGGCTCTTAAAATAAGTCTTTCACCTCTTTTGCGGGCTTGTGTCTAACCGTGCGATTAGCTTTTTCTCTATTCAGTTTCCCTCTCCAAGAGGTCGGTTTATCTTGTCTCCTCTCCAGGACGTGCTCTTTTAGTCTCTTCTAATAAGTAGCTTATTGACTCTGGTGACACTTGTCATATGACCGATAATTCTTGTTTGTTCTCCTGCTTAAAATAGTAGAAATGGGTATCTTCTATCATTATTGCAGATGGAATTTATTCTCTTATGCATGTTGTTTGCATTGTGCACTTCACTATGTATTTATAGCTTGAGGACATTCTCTACGTTCCCACTTTTCCGTGCAATTCACTATCTGTTCATACTATCTGCACACAGTTTCACTGCACGGTTACTTTTACTGCCACTACTTGTTCTTTCTGAAATTTTGTCTCAAAGCCTACGATTGCTTCTAGGACTACGAGTGGTGGCCTCTTCTTTCTTGATAATGTCATTATTCGTTCTACTTCTTCTTACCTATAGCAATGGCATTGTCGTCTTGTCCATCCTCCTTCTCACCTTATCTACCAATTTCTCCCCGATCTTCCTCAAGGGGATTCCCCTTTGAATTGTGAAGCATATCAGCTTGGTTGTTTCTCTTGAAAGAGTGTTCTGACCTTTACTCTGTGTTTACCACCTTTTATAATGAGATCTCTACACAGTTTAATGTGCCTATTCAGGTTCTTCGTATTGATAATGCCAAGGAATATGTCAGCCATCAATTTTTCAATTTTTGTGCGAGTTACGGTTTGATTCATCAAACTACTTGCCCCTATACCTCTCAACAGAATGGCGTTGCTGAATGCAAGAATCGCCATCTCCTGGATGTTGCTCGCAGCCTTCTCTTATAAATGAATATTTCTCATTCTTATTGGGATCATGGTGTTCTTCTCTCTTGTTATCTCATAAATCGTATTCCCTCGTATATTCTTCAGGGCAAGACTCCATTCTCCATTTTGTATCCCGGAGCTGAGTCGTTTCCTTTACCTCTTTGAGTTTTTTGATGTACAGCGTTTGTTCACATACTTTTTCCATGTCGTGACAAATTTTCTCCCCATTTTGTTAAATGCATATTCCTTGGTTATTGTCCGACTCAGAAGGGATATCGTTGTTTTGATCCTCTTCTCTGCAAACAGTATGGTTTTGCTGATGTCATCTTCTCTGAGGATACACTGTATTTTTCTCCCTCTTCGTCTCTCTTGCCCTCTAATACTTCCTCTTCAATTCTTATTATCTCAGCACCTCTGCTGGCACCAGTTCTTTCCACATATGTACATGTTGCTCCGTCTCTTTCTCTCGAGACTTGTTCTTTTCCCTTGGAGCCTTTTGTACCTGTTCCCGTGCCTCTTCCCTCTTCTGATAATGGATCTGCTCCTGCGAATAAGAGTGATCTTTATCTTCCCATTGCCCTACGAAAGGGTGTCCGACAATGTACTAAACATCCTATTAATGTTGTTGTCTCATATACTCAGCTTTCCCTGGTTGGCAGGCGTTTTGCTCTTGTTATATCGTCTACTGTCATCTCGGCTATGTCTCAAGAGGCTCTTGCCATTCCGCAGTGGAAAGCTGTTATGGATGAAAAAATGAAAACCTTAAATGAGAGAGGTACTTAGACACTTGTTTCTACACCTCTGGGCACATATGTGGTTGGTTGTCGATGGGTATTTTTGTCAAGTAACTTCCATATGGTTCTGTTGACTGCTATAAGGCAAGGCTTATTGCCAAATGATTTAATCACACGTATGGTGTAAACTTCTTTGATACTTTTTCCCCCGTTGTTCGCATCAGCACTATACATGTTATTTTCTCTATCATGGTTAATAGACTGGGAGATGTCTCAGTTAGATGTAAAGAATGTCTTTCTCTATGGTGAATTGCAGGAGGTGGTTTACATGGAGCAACCTGCTGGGTATGTTGCTCAGGGGGAGTCTTAGGTATGCAAACTTTGGAAGGCAATTTATGGTTTAAAGCAGAGTCCACTAGCTTGGTTTGACAAGTTTAGTGGTGTGGTTTCTCTTATTAGGTTTAGTCGAAGTTCTGTTGATCATTCTATGTTTATACGCAAGACAACTAAAGGTCTTGTGGTTCTTGCTATTTATGTGGATGATATCCATCTTACTGGTGATGATAAGGAAGACATTGATCTAGCAAAACGACATCTTCGACAACATTTTGTTACTAAGTATATGGGAACTCCTAAGTACTTACTGGGAATTGAGATTTCATGAAAGCGCAACTATGTGGTTCCTTCGCAGTGAAAGTATACGCTAGATCTCTTAAAGGAAATTGGTCTTCTTAGGGCAAGATATGTTCGTTGTTCGATGGTTATTGGGAATGATAAGGGGTGGACTGAAGATTCTCCTCTTCTCCCAGATTGTACTGTGTACATGCGACTTGTAGGCAAACTCATCTATCTGACTATTACTAGATCAGATATCTGTTATGCAGTTGGGAATGTCAGTCAATTTATGCAAACTCCCAGAGAGTGTCATCTACGTTCTGTCATGAAAATTCTGGAGTATGTGAAAGGATCTCCAGGAAAGGGCTTGTTGTTTCAGAAGCATAATAAGTTGAAGATCGAAGCGTGTTCTGATGTCAGCTATGCTGATAATAAAGAAGATAGGAATTCTGTTGGATATTGTATCCACAATGTAGCTGATTTGAAGAAGCCCCTAAATAAGCTAAGGTGAATAGATAATGTATTTGATGATTTTCTTCAAGATGTGCTTGCAGCTATTCCATGCTAAGTACACACAAATGTCAGGGTGCAGAGGGTCAATATACACGGGTCTGCGCAACTTAATCCCTCGTTGAGCAGATCAGTGTGTTGGCTCATGTGTACTCTCTCTATTGGAGTGTACTTATTTTCAAGTACCGGGCTGAGATAGATCAAGAGCAGAAGAGGAGCAAAGATGGGTCAAACACCAAGTACAGAGGAAGGAAGAAGAAATATTCCAAGGAAAATTCGACGGGAATCACCAAGTGATTCTCGCCGATTCGACGGGAATCACTAGTGATTCTCGCCGAATCGTCGAGAATCACTCGCCGATTCCCGCCGACTGCATCTGGCTGACTCAACGCCTTCAAGAATTCTTCTAAGGCAGAATCGGCGGGAATCACCAAGTGATTCTCGCCGATTCGTCGAGAATCACCGCGTATTCCCGTCGATTCCCTCCGGATGACCAGAATTCCAACTGGAATTCTACCAAGGAAAATTCGACGGGAATCGTAAGTGATTCCCGACGACTTCGACGGGAATCACCACCGATTCCCGCTGAATTTGCCTTCGGTATTTTTTTGTCTGCTAGCTGGACCGGTCCTGGTCGTCACGCGTTGTTTCGGCCCGTGCGTAAGGTTGACCTGGTGGGTCCCCCAACGGCTATCTTGGGATGTCTTTGGGTATAAATACTCATGTATTTTGAAACCCTAAAGACAAGAAGAACAGTATATTCATATCTACGAAATCGAGCCGCTGTCGACCTAGCTGATCGCGGAACTCCACTGCTCGCCGTCTCCGCTCGCAAGATCATCGTCGTTGCAGATCTCAGATCTTCTCTGATCTCCCGATGACAGAAATGAAGCTAAGCTTAGCGTCTCACGTATCTATCTTGAGATCCTTTGTCTCTTGATTTGTTGAGCGGGAATATCTTTCCCCTCCGAATCGATTGAGACGATCGATCCAAGTAAGATCGTTGGTAGACCTCGCTAGCTTCGTCAAGAAGTTTGGATCTACAATGCATCGCCGCCGTAATCCTTTGCCGCCGCCGATCTCAGGAAGATCCTCTCCAAGAGAGTGCTTCGGTCGTGGACTCTTCGTCTTCTTCAAGAACGCTTCATCGAACGAAGAGGGACACCGAGCTCTCCATATGTAGTTTGTATTTATATACATTCTATTTTCATTTTGTTGTAAGGGAATTTTGATTCCTAGTTATAAGGGTTGGGTGCAACCCGTGGTGAAGGAGTAGGGACTCCTTTGGGTGGAAGGTTTCTTCCATAGTGAGAGGATTGGATTTCAATCCTGTTGGTGAAGTGACTGAGTCGTCCCTTGTTGGGAGATAGGACGAAGGGAGAGAGTGGGCGTACCCAAATCGGGGAACCACTATAACTGTCTGTGTGTTTCTGTATTGTGCTTGTTTTGTTTTCTTGTGCAGGTTTATTTTTAATTCTGCAAAAAGACTGCAAATCACCTATCCCCCCCCCCCATAGATGAAGCTAGTTGACACTAGATTTACTTTTAAGTGGTATCAGAGGGAGGGTTCTCGTCAATAAGGTTAACACCTTGAGTAAGTTCCCGCATCTAGTGTCAAGAAGAAAGAAGCTCTCTGAAATGGAAGGACTCAAGTATTCAGGGAAGATCCCAGTGTGCACCAAGTTGAACTTTCCCATCTGGAAGGAAAGGATCAGGTACTACATGGAAGCAGTCGACCCACGACTCTTCATGATAGTGGAGGAGGGACCTTATATCCCCACTAAGGCCTCCACCATTGATCCTACCAAGAAAGTACCCAAGAAACTTTCTGAAATGGATAAGGATGAGATGGTGCTTGTCGGACTTGACAAGAAAGCTCAGAACATTCTGATAAGCGTCGTCGATGATTCTATGATGCAGGTTTTCTGCAACTGCAGGACTGCCAAGGACATTTGGCATTGCCTGATTATCTTGATGGAAGGCACTGATGAAGTAAGGGATGATCGAAGATCCCTTCTGAACCAGAAGTACGAGGCCTTCAGGCAATGTCCCAAGGAAGAAATCGGAGTGACATTCGAGAACTTCCTGAAGATCGTCAATGCCCTGAAGGGCTATGGAAGAGTGTTCACCGATGGTGAACTAAATGACAAGTTCCTTAGATCCCTTACTAAGGAATGGGACACCAAGATCTGCGTCATCAAAGAATTTGGCAGGCTGGCAGAAACAGATCCCCAGATTCTGTTTGGGAAACTTCTGTCCTATGAGCTTCAGCTGAACACAAGAAAAGCTGAAGAAGAAGCCGATAAAGCTGTTGCCAGAGAGAAGACTGTGGCCCTAAAAGCCAATCACTCAAGGAAAGAAAAGGGTGCAGCCTCATCCCGCTCTCGGAAAATGGATGAGGAAGAAGAATCTTAGCCATGCTCTTCCGGCTCAGAGCTATCTGAAGAAGACTTCTCCCTCATCACTCGAGAGTTCAAGAAGTTCCTCAAGTTGAGGAATCAAAGAAAGAGAGACGGCTCCTCCTCCATACATCAGAAGAAGAATTATTCTTCTAACAGGTATGAATCCAAACCGAACAAACATCGCTCTAATGATATTATTTGCTTTGGATGTAATAAGCCAGGTCACGTCATCGCTGACTGCCACCAAGGCAAGAGAGATAAGGGGAAGGGAGAGGAGCACAAGTCCTCTATAGATAAGAAGAAGGAGAGGAGCTACATCGCCAAAAAGTCAAAGACACTGAGTGAGTCTGATTCCTCAGACTCCAGTGATGATGAGGAAGCCTACTTCGGGCTAGTGGGGCGCTCTGACTTAGAAGGAGACTGCCCCCCATTTACTGGGAAGGTAAAAGCTCGTACCCCCCTATCTGACTCTGACTATGAGTCTCCTGATGATGATCTCGAGGACAGCCCATCTGCCCGTGAAGCTTAGCTCCTCGAAAAGTATGAGCTTCTGCTCAATACCTTTGAGGAATGTCGTAAGAGGTTGAGGGCTCAGAAAAAGGAAGTCAAATTCCTTAAGGCTGAGGGTGTGTCCCTAAGAGAAGAGATCACTAGCTTGATCTCTCTCCGACAGGAACACCTGGGCCTGACTTCTAAGCACTCAGAGTCTCTAAGGCTCCTTGACCTTAAACAAGAAGAAGTCAACAAGTTGGAAGAACAACTTGCGGCAGAAAGGAAGATTGTCAAAAGCTTCTCTATGCCAAAGACTGTTCTTCCACTGGTTGATACCTTCTCTGCTCAGGCTAAGGAGGCTGGATTGGGGCATGTGGGTGTGCTTGGTAAATCATCCAGGAGAAACAGAAAGAAAAGGAAAAATAAGGCTGCTAAGAAGGCCTCTGCTGCAGAAAAGGGAAAGGCCCCACTCAACCCTGTTGAATTCAGGAAGCCTGGCTTTCCCTACAATGAACAGGACTTTGAGTCAACCTATGGCCACTTCTTCCGGCCCTCAGTTGAAAAGCCCAAGAGCCGGTATGATGGTTGGGCCTTCCCCCGCTACTACGGCGAGAGTGTCTTCAAGGCACCTTATGAGGAAATCCAAGTGGAAAATTATGGCCATTTCTCTAGCGGCCATAATAGGAAGCAGGCACCAAAAGCCAAGCCTGTTATACTGAAGGAACGGGAAGTGAAGAAATCATGTGATTGATGTCATCATGATACTTCCACCTCTAGATCCAAGGCCCCAGCTGGACCCACCATTCCCAGGGTAAAGCTGGAGCCTAGGAAGCGGTACAATAGTTTCGACTGTTGGTGTTGTGGCAAAGTTGGTCACTTTGTCGTAGATTGCTGGTTTAATCCAAGGTTCAACGAGACTCCTCATGTTAACAATGCGAGGCCGACCACTCGTAGGGTTAACCACCCGAGGGGGAGTATGCTAACAAAGAATCTAGGACCCAAGTTCGATTGGGTTCCTAAGGGAAACTGATTCTATTTTGCAGGTATGTCCAAAGGCCACCAAAACGCCTATCTGGTACTTGGACAGTGGATGTTCCCGGCATATGACTGGGACTAGAAGCCTGCTGCATGATTACTCTCCAGTCAAAAATGGACCCAAAGTCATCTTTGGAGGATCAGATCGAGGAGTCACCAGAGGTTACGGTATGATTTCCAACAGTATAATCTCTATCACCGACGTGGCCTATGTTGAAGGGTTAAATCATAACCTGATCAATGTAAGTCAGTTGTGTGATAAAGGTTATGACATTAAGTTCTGCAAGGATAAGTGCTTGATAATATTGTGTGCCTTTTCGAAGACGGTATTAACTGGCATTAGGAGCAGAAATATATTTTGTTTAGATTTTCTTAGCATAGATTCTTCTACCCCCCGTGTGCCTAGTAGCAAAAGGCAGTGCATCTCTTTGTGAACAATGGCACAAGAGATTGGCACATATTAATTTCAAGACTATTAATATGTTGTTTTCTAAAAATTTAGTAAGGGATGCTCCCATTATTAAGTGCATCAAAGATAGCCCCTGTCCTGCGTGCCAGAAGGGCAAACAGACTCGGGCTACATTTAAGGGCATTGCATACAAAGACTCTTCCATATGTCTTTATCTTCTGCATATGGACTTGTTTGGTCCAGTGTAAGTTCATAGCTTGGGAGGCAAGTCATATACGCTAGTGATTGTTGATGATCACTCTCGGTTTACATGGGTGTTCTTCTCAAAACGAAAGTCAGATACGTTTGACATCTTCACGAATTTTGTCAAGCAAATTCAGAACGAACTTAACTGCTCAGTGGTCAAAATCAAAAGTGACCATGGAATAGAATTCGAATCTGGGGCTATGATAGAATTTTGTGAAGAACATGGTATCTTTCATGAGTTTTCCTCCCCGCATACTCCTCAGCAAAATGGAGTTGCGGAGAGGAGAAATAGAACGCTCATTGAAGCTTGCACGATAATGTTGAATGACGCTTCTCTTCCAGAATACTTATGGGCAGAGGCTGTCAATACGGCTTGTCATGTACAAAACCAAGCATTGATCAACAAGAATCATCGTAAGACGCCTTATGAGCTACTGAAAGACAGGAAACCAACCATGTCCTATTTAAGGATCTTTGGCTGCAGATGCTATGTACTCAATAACGGAAAGTACCCGCGTACTAAATTTGTTGAAAAATGCTTCGAAGGCATATTCATGGGCTATAGTAGCCATAGTCGGGCATATAGGGTTTTTAATAAGAAAACCCTAGTGGTAGAGGAGTCCATTAATATTGTTTTTGATGAAGGAAGCTTGCTTCATAGCAATTCTTCCAGTGGCATTCTTAAAGATATAGGTGCAAGACTTGAACAGCTAAGTCTCGATGAGACTGCTATGGATGTAACTCCCAAGTACGTCAAGGTTTCCACCTCAACGCCAACTGTAGAAGTTGACGATCAGGTTGGAGAAAATCTCCTAGAAGAAGGAGGAGCCCGAGAAGATGTCAGAGCTCCAGATGCTAGACTCCTAGAGCTCCGACACGTGAGGGATCATCCTAGAGATCA
This sequence comes from Platanthera zijinensis, assembly GCA_039513925.1. Taxonomy (NCBI): domain Eukaryota; kingdom Viridiplantae; phylum Streptophyta; class Magnoliopsida; order Asparagales; family Orchidaceae; genus Platanthera; species Platanthera zijinensis. Next base: position 135,666,494 of record CM077080.1, on the reverse strand, counting down.
GATCATCGGAGATCCTCGTGACGGTGTCAGAACTCAAAGAGGTACAATTAACGAGATTTTGCACCTTAGTTTCCTTTCACAGGTTGAGCCAAAGAAGTTCGACGAAGCGAACAAAGATGCAGCATGGATACTGGCCATGCAAGATGAACTGCATCAATTCGAACGATGCAACGTCTGGACGCTTATTCCCAGACCAAAGAACTAGAATGTGATCGGCACCAAGTGAATCTTCAGAAACAAACCGGATGAACATAGGTGTCATCATAAAGAATAAGGCCAGGCTGGTGGCTCAAGGTTACAGACAGGAGGAGGGGATTGACTTCGACCAGACCTTTGCACCAGTTGCAAGGCTCGAGGCGATCAGATTGTTCCTGGCGTATGCTTCGCACAAAGGTTTCATTGTCTATCAGATGGACGTGAAATTTGCATTCCTCAATGGAAAATTAAAAGAGGAAGTATATGTCGCGCAACCCCCAGGTTTTGTTAATCCTACATTCTCTAATCATGTGTATTTTCTTAATAAAGCATTATATGGCTTGAAATAAGCTCCTCGAGCTTGGTATGAGACTCTGTCTAGTTTTCTTCTTGAGAACAAGTTCTCGAGAGGAAAAATAGATAAGACATTGTTTCTTAGGGAAGTCAAAGGCAAGATCTTGCTGGTGCAAATCTATGTCGATGGCATATTTTCGGCTCTACGGACAACAATCTTTGCAAAAAGTTTTCTAAACTTATGCAAGGAAAGTTTGAAATGAGCAACATGGGAGAGCTAAAGTATTTCTTGGGACTTCAAGTGAAACAGTCTGAGGATGGAATTTTCATCTCTCAGATAAAGTTCACAAATGAACTCCTCAAGAAATTCGGAATGGAGAATGCAACCTCTATGAGGACTCCAATGGGATCCACTGTCTCTCTGGACAAGGATGAGAAAGGGAAACCTTTTGATGAAACCAAATACAGAAGCATAATTGGATCCCTGCTCTACCTTACTGCTAGTATACCGGATATTATATTTTCCACATGCGTATGTTCCAGATATCAGGTGAACACTAAGGAATCTCATTATGTCACTGCAAAGCGAATTCTTAGATACCTTAAAGGTACACCTCATCTTGGCTTGTGGTACCCTAGAAACAATGATGTCGAGCTAATAGGCTTTTAAGATGCTGATTTTGCAGGAAGCAGGGATGATAGGAAAAGCACTTCCGGGACGTGTCAATTCCTCGGAAGACGGCTTATTTCTTGGAACAGTAAGAAGCAGAATTGTGTCGCAACCTCCACGGCTGAATCTGAGTACATCTCAGCAGGCAGCTGTTGCGCACAACTTCTATGGATCAGAAATCAGCTCAAAGATTATGACTTGCAGTTCAGAGAAGTTCCGATGTATTGCGACTCCTCGAGCGCAATAGCAATTGCGAACAATCTTGTGTCGCACAGCAGAACGAAGCATATTGAAGTGCACTATCACTTCATTCGGGAGCATGTGGAAAACAAAGATATATCTCTCTGTTATGTCCCCACGGATAAGCAGGTTGCAGATATCATCACAAAGCCCCTAGACGAGGCCAAGTTCAGTCTCTTCAAAACTGAACTCGGCATACTGAACTATGAAGAGTGAAGACTGTACAGCTCAAGGCTCTTGGATCAAGGGGGAGCATCAGCAAGGAAATCAAGCTCGAGCATGGATGCAAGATCCGAGGGGGAGCATGTTGCTCCATGTGAAGTCCCAGATTTGTAGAAGCCGAAAAGGGGGAGATTACCCTCTCGGCTAAGGTTAAGGTGGTTGCCAACGTTAAGTATGCTCTCAGAAAAATGGTAATGAATCTCACTTTTAACTGAATTCTTAGGTTATGATTTTCATTCCCATATGTCCTATTCACCTTAGCTTGTAGGGTTTAGGCTTCTTCAAATAGGGAGAGATTGTTGGGTATTGTATCCACAATGTACCTGATTTGAAGAAGCCCCTAAACAAGCTAAGGTGAATAGATAATGTATTTGATGATTTTCTTCAAGATGTGCTTGCAGCTATTCCATGCTAAGTACACACCAATGTCAGGGTGCAGTGGGTCAATATACACGGGTGTGCGCAATGTAATCCCTCGTTGAGCAGATCAGTGTGTTGGCTCATGTGTACTCTCTTTATTGGAGTGTACTTATTTTCAAGTACAGGGTTGAGATAGATCAAGAACAGAAGAGGAGCAAAGATGGGTCAAAGACCAAGTGCAGAGGAATGAAGAAGAAATCTTCCAAGGAAAATTCGACGGGAATCACCAAGTGATTCTCGCCGATTCGACGGGAATCACTAGTGATTCTCGCTGAATCATCGAGAATCACTCGCCGATTCCCGCCGACTGCATCTGGCTGACTCAACGCCTTTAAGAATTCTGCTAAGGCAGAATCGGCGGGAATCACCAAGTGATTCTCGCCGATTCGTCGAGAATCACCACGCATTCCCGTCGATTCCCTCCGGATGACCAGAATTCCAACTGGAATTCTACCAAGGAAAATTCGACGGGAATCGTAAGTGATTCCCGACGACTTCGACGGGAATCACCAGCGATTCCCACCGAATTTGCCTTAGGTATTTTTTTGTCTGCTCGCTGGACCGGTCCTGGTTGTCACGCGCTGTTTCGGCCCGTGCGTAGGGTTGACCTGGTGGGTCCCCCAATGGCTATCATGGGATGTCTTTGGGTATAAATACTCATGTATTTTGAAACCCTAAAGACAAGAAGAACAGTATATTCATATCTACGAAATCGAGCCGCAGTCGACCTAGCTGATCGCGGAACTCCACTGCTCGTCGTCGCCGCTCGCAAGATCTTCATCGTTGCAGATCTCAGATCTTCTCTGATCTCCCGACGACAGAAACGAAGCTAAGCTTAGTGTCTCACGTATCTATCTTGAGATCCTTTGTCTCTTGATTTGTTGAGCGGGAATATCTTTCCCCTCCGAATCGATTGAGACGATTGATCCAAGTAAGATCGTTGGTAGACCTCACTAGCTTCGTCAAGAAGTTTGGATCTACAAAGCATCGGCGCCGCAATCCTTTGCCATCGCCGATCTCAGGAAGATCCTCTCCAAGAGAGTGCTTCGGTCGTGGACTCTTCGTCTTCTTCAAGAACGCTTCATCGAACGAAGAGGGACACCGAGCTCTCTATACGTAGTTTGTATTTCTATACATTCTATTTTCATTTTGTTGTAAGGGAATTTTGATTCCTAGTTGTAAGGGTTGGGTGCAACCCGTGGTGAAGGAGTAGTGACTCCTTTGGGTGGAAGGGTTTCTTCCATAGTGAGAGGATTGGATTTCAATCTTGTTGGTGAAGTGACCGAGTCGTCCCTTATTGGGAGATAGGTCGAAGGGGGAGAGTGGACGTACCCAAATCGGGGAACCACTATAACTGCTTGTGTGTTTCTGTGTTGTGCTTGTTTTGTTTTCTTGTGCAGGTTTATTTTTAATTCCGCAAAAAGACTGCAAATCACCTATCCCCCCCCCCTAGGTGAAGCTAGTTGACACTAGATTGACTTTCAAATTCTACATCAGGTTTTTGCACCTTTGTAGAAGGTAATCTTGTTAGCTCAAAAAGTAAGAAGCAGTCGATGGTTTCAAGGTCAAGTGTTGAAGCTGCGTATAGGAGCATGGCTTCAACATCTTGCGAAATGAAATGGTTAAGAGAGCTTATACTTGACTTGGGAGAAGTCTATGATCATCCTCTCCCTATGTTCTATGATAACAAAGTCGTTATTTACATATCGAAGAATCCTGTCTTCCATGAGAGGACAAAACACATTGAAGTTGATTGCCATTTCATTAGAGAAGAGGTGTTGAAGAATCAAATCTGCACTGGTAGACATCTTCACGAAACCAGTTTCTGCTTCCCTTTCAAACGTTTGTAGTAAGCTGGGAATGGTTGACATATATGCTCCAGCTTGATGGGGAGAGTTAAAGTTTGGCAGTTTGGCGGACTAGTCTCGGCGGCTTGTTGTTCTGGCGGTCTGGCGGTTTGTCCCTGCAGGTCTGGCTGTGTGGCAGCTTGATAGGAGGCAACGGTTATGTCTGGCGGCTTGATAGGAGGCAGCGGTTATGTATGGCGGCTTGTCTTGGAATATTAGCGGTTTGGCTGTTTAGCAGGGCTTGGCGGTTTAGTAGTCGGCTTCCCGCATAACTTTCCATCCTCGGAGGACTTCTTGCAAATGCGGTCTGAGAGCAACCCGTAACTGTGATCTGATAGATATCCGCAGCAGCGGTCTGATGGATATCCGCAGTAGTGGTTTCGTGGCAACCCACAGCTACGGTCTAGTGGGATCCCACAACTATGGTCTGGTGGCAACCCACAGTTATAGTCTGGCTACCTACAGTGGCGGTCTGGGTGCTTTCCGCAGCAGCATTCTGGTGGGAATCCGCAACTGCGTTCTGGTGGTAACCACAGTTGCGGTTTGGCAACCTATTGTGGCGGTTTGATAACTTTCCTCTATTGCCGCTGGGTGGTCTTCTTCAGTTGTTCTTTGTATAGTGTTGTGGTTTAACACCGTCAAACAACATAGGCCGCGTGGTTTGTATTTAGTCACACATCGCTTGTTGTATTCTCCTCTCTCCCCCATTTTCTATAAATAAGGGGGCATACCTTTGTATTATTTACCTTTTTGGAGCAATAAAATTTGTCTTTTATTTAGCTCTTTTTACGGTCTCTTATGGAAGGACAGACGGTTATACGTCCCAAATGTGGGCAACTTACGGGAGGAATTGATGTACGAGGCACACTTTACAAAGTACTCAATCCATCTGGGGAAAAATATGTTAAAGGATATGAAAAAGCTATTTTGGTGGCCAGGGATGAAGAAGGGCATAGCTCATTATGTGGCGAAGTGTCAAATGTGTGCCCTAGTGAAGGCTGAATGTCAAAAACATGTTGGTTTCTTAAAGTCTTTACTAATACTGAAGTGGAACTTTGACGACATATCAATGGATTTCATGCACGGCTTGCTGAGATTGCAAAGATGGAACGATGTCGTTTGGGTGATCGTTGACCGATTGATAAAGGTGTCACACATTATTCTGAATAGGAGGGACGATTTATTTGAAAAGCTGGCAAAACTTTACGTTAACAACATAGTATGATTGCACGTTGTGCCTCGTAGCATCGTCAGTGACCGAGATGGGTGTTTCACTTCGAAAGATTGGAGGCTAATCCACCAATTGTTGGGTACCAAGATGAACTTCAGCAAGGTCTTTCATCCGTAAATGGATTGTCAGACCGAGAGGGTAAACAGGACAATGGAGGATATGCTTCGCATGTACGCCTTGGATTTCGGGAAAAGGTGGGAGGACCATCTCCATATGATCAAGTTCGCCTATAACAATAGCTACCAAGAGAGGATTAAGATGGTGCCCTTTGAGGCCTTATACGGTAGGAAGTGTCGTACTCCATTGACTTGAGTAGAAATAGGTGAATCGAAGTTGTATAAGCGTAAAGACGTCTAAGATATGACTTTGACGATACGCTTGATTCAGGAGCAATTGTTGGTTGCTCGGGATAGGCAGGCAAAGTTCTATAATGTCAAGCACTAAAACATTGAGTTTATGATTGGCGATTGGATTTATATCAAGATCAAATCGCTTAAAGGTGTATCCAGTATTCAACGCTTGAAAAAGATGAGTTCGAGATACATTGGATCGTTTAAAATCGTAGAGCGAATTGGTGAAGCTGCATATCGACTGAATCTATCAGCAGAGCTGAGTGGTTTGCACTATGTATTCAACATATCGGTGCTGCGAAAGGCTGTGCAAGAGCCTACGCAACTAGTTATTGTAAATCTGGTACTGGTCGATAGTAAGTTGACAATGAGAGTCAAGCCCATTTGAATCGAAGACCGGAGGTCAAATAGCTGTGGAACAAGTCGATCAGAATGGTCAAGGTCCGTTGGGACAACTCTAGCTGTGAGGAACTATCATGGGAGCACGAGCAACCCATGATCGAGGAGTTCCCCGAGCTTTTCTGTTGAGATACATTTTGTATATTTTGTACTTCTTTGTTGTTTTCTGAACTATTTTAATTTTGAGATGAAATTTCTTAAAGGGGGAGATTTGTAACATCACAGGTTTCCCATATATAAAAACAACTAATTTTTTGGTTACTGGAAGTTACTGTCCGGCGATAGCTAGGTACCGTCATCGGTAACGGACATCAAGTTGATGGCATCGAGAATAACTAGTGGCGTCGAGTTGTTGGTGTCGAGAACTAGTGGCAACGAGTTGCTACCGCTCGGTGGTAGCGATACCACTGGAGATAGTATGCCAAGTATCGGTTGAGGTTGAGGCGGTCGTTAAGCGGCAAAGCAGCGCTGACTTGGTCAAGCGGCTATCGTTAAGCTACAGCTAGGCGATACCATGATACCATGCAGCAATAGCGAATTTAAAAAGAATGGTTTGTTAAATCGTGTCCATCCATTCCTTTTGCCCGAGAGATCAAATGGCTGAGGTTTGGCCCGAGAGTGTTAAGTGTCAGGGGTGAGAATTTCATTCTCATTTCTCTTTCACTCTCTTTCTCACTCACACTTTCTCTTGAACCTTAAAAAGAATAAGAAGGAAAGGAGAGGAAGGAGAAGGCTGATTCAGTCCACTCGAAGAGCTTCAAAGGAGCTCTTATGGTCGGATTCGCGAGCTGAGGTTGGATCTGTGGAGAGGAAGGTATTGCAAACACTTCCATCCGGATCTCTTGCAATTTTATGGCACCTAAGAGATTGACAAGGGTAACGATCTTCCTTCTTGGATAAGTGAAGTCCTTATTTGGCATGTGCATGGAAACTCTCACCAATTGGTGAAGAACGGGAAGTTTCCAACAGGTTGATCGGTGGTACCCCTAATAGTAAACTTCCATATAGAATCCTGAATCAAAGTACGTAATAGGCATGTTGTGTGAAGCCCATCCGGACAGGTTGTTCTAGATTGGTGATGATTTATTTGCATGTCTAAGAAGACTCCGTGGGTAAACTTATAATTTTATGGAGTTTTGGGGTGTGCAGCTTGCTGCAGGTAGTACTGGAGGTATGATGTAGGTAGTACTGGAGGTATGCTCCAGGAAAAACACCCAGATTTGGGGCAGAAACATTGTTTTGTCAGATACCGCCCGACGGCAGTACTACTGCTAGCGGTAGCTCCAAGAGAGCTATGTTTGTGAGGTCTGTCTCTTGGAGACTAGGTGCTAACATATTGAGTTGTGAGCTTGGAGTGCCCAGCTATGGTATCCGTGAGTGCTAGCCTTGGAACATAAAGCGGTTATGTATGTTGTGAATAATCATAGGGAGAGTCCGGAAGCATAATTGCTTATGATCGATAAGTGCTTCAGAAGTATAATAGCTTATTATCGATAGTTATTTTTGAAGCATAATAGCTTATGACCAAAAAGAATTCCAGAAGCATAATAGCTTATGACTGGTAAATGCTCAATGTTGACCATCAGTCTGGGACTGAGGATGGTGGTGGGACTGGGAAATTCCAGTACACTGATAATGTGCCTTGAGTGCACGGGATGTGTGGTCTTATGAGCCAACGTCTGTGGTGAATGGTGCTTAAATTGCATGTTCCTATCCTAATATATATATATATATACATGTTGCGTACCTGTAGGGAAGGAACAATGCCTCCCCGAGTAAGAGGTGGGGTCATTATAAATTGGTCAGCTAAATCTGACTGTTACTTTGTTTGCCACGTCTTGGTGGATTGTTCGTTTGCAGGTGCTGGAGAGCCAAGCGAGAAGTAGTGGGTTGAAGCCCTTTTATACTATGCTGGCCCTCGAAGGCCAATCGATATGTTTACTTATTATCATGTATGACCGACCTGCGTGCCGAAGTATGTAAACTACCTTGGTGTTAAACAGTTTATATGTTGTAAGGCCTTAAGGCTAAACAATTTGTGTGTTTTTATATATCATTCCTATGTTTGATAAGTTGACATTCCTGGTGTTGGGTTCTTAATAATTTAAAATTTTCCGCTAGAATGTAACTCTTAGTTAGAATTCGTGAATGTTTTGCATGCTTTCAATGCGTAACTCCACTGATTGTCTGTGGAATATGGCGTGGGGCCCCGACCAAACCTTCTGTTATATTCTAGGTGACGGATAGGATGTTACGGATAATGTAACTAATATTAGCCTTAACCTGAGAACTTTTCATGATCATAGAGACCACCCAACTACTTTTTAAAATTACAAAAGTTTTCCTTCTGAATTTGCAATATTGCACGATATGCTCATTCAATTAGCATACATTATGAGTGCACTCCTTTAGAGGAGTGATTGATTTATTACACTAAAAATTAATAATGTGAGGTTTTGATGATTTCAAAAAGTAAAGGGAGATTATTATAAATATGCACTACACCATATCATGCATTTGGTAGCACTTAATTTGTAGCGGTATTGTAAACGTTGCCAAAAGATATTTATGGTAGCGTTCATAACCGCAACTGTTGGAAAAAAATGCTACTATAATATATCATTCCTACAGTATCATTTATTTTGTCGCGGTTATAAAAATGCAGCTAAGAGAAATTTATTGTTGCATTTATAACCACTACTGGATATTATAAACGCTACCACACCCTAATTTATAAAATACTCCACTCATTTAATTTATAAAATATATCTTTAATTAATTTGATCATCAATATTCCAACCTGGCCTGCATATATTACGTGCATTTCAGTTCAATTTTTTTCATTTCACGTCATCTCATCGCGTCCCACTTTTAGGGTTTTTTTGCTTTCTTGCTGAACGGCCGACCGAGTGCGGCTGCGGAGTCGTCGGAGTGAGGCGAGTTGCTACTGAGGAGACTTCAGAGTTGAGATTCTTGCGACTTGAGAGGCATATATCTATCTCACTACTAGAAAAGTGATTGAACTAGGCAACCCACAAAAAACATATCTGTTTGAGCTTACTTTCGAGTCGAGCTTGAGCGTAATAAGCTTTGTTCATGAGCTTGCGATTCCGGTGGAATTTTTTTTGTTACTATTAAATAATATCCTATATTATTATTAAAAATAATATTTTAATACAATATAATAAACAGCCTTAAATATCTCCCGATCCTGCAGTCCCGAGATCATCATTTATACAAGTTTTTTTCTTGGTTCTCCATAGCCGCCCCACTCAGCCTCTCATTATGGTTTCCGCCGCTCCTCGCCTCCGCTGCTCTTCGCCACTACCGCTCCTCGTCGTCGTCTTTCTCCTCTGCCGCTCGTCTGCTCCCAAGATCTTAGGTACGTGCAAGATTTGAAACTATAGAAATATTCTTCATTCAGAAGCTTCACTCAGTTTTGGTTTGATAAAAAAGTGGGTGATTCCTACCTGTTTTTCAATTTTTTTTTATTCTCTCACACTTGATCTAGAAGTCATAGTTTCTTTCTTGGTGATATTTGGAATAAAAACTATTTTCACCACTTTAGACATTCCTGGGCTAATATAATCGGTGTTATCTTTTTCTGAATTCCCTCGCACTAGTTCTAAAATTTGAGATAATTTCGCTACTTTAAACACTCCCCGGGCTAATATTATTGGTGTTTCTCTCAAACTTTTTCAGATACTTAATTATATGTTATCTGTGAACAAAATTTTTACAATACTTTAGTAAGGTTTTTGTAATCCACCCATTCTCGTCAATATCCCTCTTTCTCCAAATATTTCTGGACTAAAATATTCCAAGAAAGTATCTTTTTTGACACTTCTCACAGTACCTTCTTATCGTGAGTGTAAAATATAACAATTGGTCTTTTCCACTGTGTCCAAGTGACGATGTTACTAAATCACTAAAAGCTTAACCCATGTATTTTGTGATAGGTCTATAACAATATCTATTTTGTCTTGGTACTCCGACCTATTTTATATCAAATATTCTCACCCATTAATCATTTTCTCATTCCTATCTTTTAGAAGTCAAACTTTTGGGTGAATCTTGGCCATATTGGTCTTCTTATTTTATCCCTAAATTGTGTTACTCTTGGAAGAACTCCAACTTATAGGTGGCCCCTGACCATATTTGTCTTTTTGTTCCGAGATCTCTATCAATCCCTACAATGTTAAAGATCACATTAATAATATATTTAATTTATTTGCGAAGCTAAACTACTTGATGTTCTTAAATAATATGATCTTTATCTTCTTGTTCTGTCCCTAAATTGTGTTACTCTTGGAGAAATACCTAACCTTTGACAATAAATGACTATCAAATTACTTGGAGCTATATGCTAAGTCATTTTCTTAGATTGTGTTTTCTCCTAATAATTTGAGCTTCTGTTTTGATGTTTAGAGAAAGCTATTGTCCAACTAGGAGCTTCTATTTTGATGATTAGAGTTTCTTAAAGATAAAGTTGTTGTGCAGGTAATTCTTGATGTTTCCGTTTTAAGACAGCTTTCTACATATTTTATGTCATAATTCTTCATGTTTTCATTAATTTAATAGTTATGAATAATTGCTTCCCAATAGTTGTTCAATAATTATCACTATGCATATTTCTTCTTCTTTAGAAATACATTTGTGATCTTGCTAATGGATAGAGATAAGAGTTCGATGACCCTTCCTAGATGGCATCATGATTACATTAAAGGGGTTGAATATTTCCTTCAAACAATATTTGTCCAAGAAAATCAAGGGAATGAATTTTGTTGTCCATGCAACAAGTGTATTTTTCGTTATTATCATACCAAGGATATCGTGAGAGATCACTTGATTGTTGAAGGCTTTATTGATGGTTATGATGAATGGGTTTTTCATGGGGAAAGTGATGAGATAAATATTGACAATCGAAATGATGATGGTGGGTTCATCCATGATGACATTGATGGTATGTTGCATGACATGTATAGAAACGTTGAACAAAATTCTCCTCTACCTCAAGAAGATAGGGAAGAAGCAAGGGAAGGGACAAATGAAGATGCCAAAAATTTTATAAGTTAGTAGAGGAAGGCCAAGAGCAGTTGTATCCTAGGTGTACTAGCTTTTCTAAGCTATCCTTTACTATTCGTTTGTATATCAACAACTGTGTCCATGGAATTAGCAATGAAGCTTTGATGATCTTTTGTGTCTGCTAAGAGAAGCCTTCCCAAATGCAAAACTTCTTGATTCTTTCAATGATGCAAAAAAGACAGTGAAGGATTTAGGTCTTCATTATCAAAAAATACATGCATGCCAAAATGATTGTATGTGTACTGGAAGGAGCACAGTAATGCTTCATCTTATCATATTTCTGGATCTTCTAGGTGGAATTCTTAAGGAGATAATAAAGAAAAAGAAACGGATTCATTGGCTGAGAAGGCTTGTCAAATTCCAGCAAAAGTTTTATGCCATTTCCCATTGAAGCCTAGGCTTCAAAGGTTGTTCATGCGCTCAAAAACAGCTATTTGATGAGTTGGCATGCTAATAAATTGCCAAAGGATGGAAATTTAAGGCATCCAGCAGATGGTGAAGCTTGGAGGACTCTTGATGCCTTAGATCCTGATTTTTCTATGGACCCTCGGAATGTAAGGTTTGGCCTTTCCAGTGACGGATTCAATCCTTTTCGAACAATGAGCAGTTTCTATAGCACATGGCCTGTGGTGTTGATTAATTATAATTTACCACCGTGGCTAAGCATAAAGCCAGAGTTCTTGATCCTGTCTCTTCTAATTCAAGGACCCCAATCTCCTAGAAATAATATCGATGTTTATCTACAACCATTGGTTGAGGAATTAAAGGATTTATGGGAGTTCAGTTTGGAAGTATATGATGCTTCAAAGAATCAAACATTTCAAATGCGTTCAACTTTATTGTGGACAATCAGTGACTTCCCAGCATATGCCATGTTATCAGGATGGAGCACTAAAAGAAAATTTGCATGCCCTTCCTGCAATTATGAAACATCTTCTCAATACCTAAAGCATAGTAGGAAGTTTTGTTATCTGTCCTCTCGGTTGTTCTTAGAGGAGGACCACCCTTGGAGATTTGATACAAGTTCATTTAATGGGAAAGTGGAAGTAAGGACCACACCTACCCCCTTATCAGGACAAGAAGTGCTGGAGTTGACGAATTTTGAAACAGTGTTTGGGAAAAAATAGAGGAGGAAGTTAGTCAGCGATACCCCATGGAAGAAAAGATCAATATTTTTCCAGTTGCCCTACCGGGAGCATAATCCTTGTCGTCATTGCCTTGACGTTATGCACATTGAAAAGAATATATGTGAGAATGTGCTTGGAACTTTGCTAGACATCCCAGGAAAGACAAAAGATCATGCAAAGGCTCGTTATGACCTTAAAGAGATGGGTATCAGAAAGGAACTTCAGCCTTTTTTTGTAAGAAACGTAAAAAACCGCTTTCAGGGCAGCAACTTTCTCGATGACAAATGCTGAAAAAAGAACCTTTTGTAGTGTCTTAAAGGCTGCTAAGTTTCCATATGCTTGTTCATCCAATATATCCCGCTTTGTGCAAGACAAAAAACTTTCAGGGGGATATAAGAGTCATGATGCACATATTTTAATGCAGTCCTTGCTTCAAGTTGCTGTTAGGAAGGAATTACCTAAACAGGTTGCACTAACTTTAATAAGACTTGGAGATTTTTTCAAGTCCATATGCAGTAAAGTTATCAAGGTCCGCGACCTTGATCTATTACAGAGAGAAATTGTTGAATTACTCTGTCAACTTGAAAAAAAATTTCCTCCAATTTTTTTTGACGTAATGGTACACTTGCCTATTCATCTCATTCATCAAATAAAACTGGGTGGACCGGTGCATTTCCAATGGATATATTGGATGGAAAGATATCTTTGTAGATTGAAATTATATGTTCGTAACCGGAGTCATCAAGAAGGATCTATTGCAGAAGCATACCTGGCTGATGAATGTTTAGCATTTTTTCAAGGTATATGCATGATGGGGTGAAAACAAGATTGAACAGGTATTCTGGTGGACAAAACTCAGCTGAAACACATTCCACTTTTCCCTTTATACAAATGGGTTATCCGCTAGGGGGAAAGAAGAAAAGAGTAAGAGGGGAGAAAAATTTGAAGGGTGGGGCTATTATGCTAGATAATACTAGCTTAACACTAGCTCATCGATATGTTATCTTCAATTGTGGAGACGAAGAAGTTGAGAAGTACATAAAGTAAGACAATAATTTCTTTGACTATTTTTTTCTATTAATACACATGCATTACTTTGATTCAATATCATCAGATTATTTTTCCTAACTTTATTTCATGTAAGTGCAGAGAGCACAAAAATTTGATTGATAGTAGACATGGATCGAGTAAATGGGCTAAAGAAAAAATGCATAGTCAAGATTTTGTGCATTGGTTTGAAACTAGAGTAACTAATGAACAAGTTCCTAATTACTACTGGCTTTCCAAATTTCCAAATACAGTGGCAAGGAGATATAAAGGCTATTATATTAATGGTTATAAATTTTATAACAGGGAATGAGATGGGAAATGCAAGACTCAAAACAATGGAGTTACTCTTACAGCAACAACTCCAAGTTTTGCTAGCTCAAGGGACCAAAACCCTATTGTCGGCAATGTAGAATATTATGGGGCAATATATGACATAATTGAGATAGATTATTGGGGAACATTTAGTGTTGTGCTATTTAGATGTGTCTGGTTTGATGTTCAGAAAGATGAAGTTGGGCTTACATGTGTTAACTTCATAAAGCTCTGCTACATGGATGATCCTTTTGTGTTGGCTTCTCAAGTCTATCAAGTTTTTTATGTACAAGATCCTTCAGAAGAAGAATGACATTATGTACTAAAAAATATTCCTAGAGATTTATTAGATCTTGACCAATCTCTAGTAGATAGTGAAGAATCATATTGGGCAGATGCGCTTAATGTTGGGTTTGATGTTAGTCCAGTTATTGGAGATGATGATACTTGGTGCAGACGTGATGTGACTCTTAAAATGCCTTTTAGTCCTGATGATCTTGATTGACAAGAAATTCAAGATGATTCAGAATGATTTTGGATGTGTATTTACATTATAACTTCCATGTATATTTTCATATTTTCCATTATATGCCATGAATTTGGATATGTATTTAAATTATAACTACTATGTATGTTTTTAGTCCCTTAAATTAACCTCTTTTGTAGATTTTCTTGCTTAGTTAATGTGTTGTGCTATTGGCTTATTATAATGATAATGTTATATTGTATATGCAATATTGATTGATGTTAACTGTGTTTTAATTTATAAGCTTCTAAGACACAATGCAAGGAAAGAATCAGAGCAAACAACCAGTGAAATATTGTAAGTCGGGCTCCATGGTCCATTATCTACGAATGAAAAAGAGAAAACATGTGAATGATGAGTTGTTAGAAATACTTGAACCTCGTCTTGATGAGCAGCGTCAAGAGCTAGAATTTGCTGATGTTGAACAAAATCTGCATATTGATACCCACGGCAGTGCAGATGTTTACCGAGACCCGCAAAAGAGTTATTTCCCGAGAGTACAAAAAATCTTTCGAAGATACCCAAAGAAAAATTGTAATTATGTTTGTTATCTTGCTTAAGTCTTTGGTGTTTGTTTTACTAATTACTAAAATATATAAGTTGTAATGCAGGATGAAATGGAGCAATTGCAAGCGCAACAGGGCAAGAAATGTAGCACAAGTGATACGTTTAATGTTGTGATGCTGAAGGGACATACGGGTCGTGTTAGGCTAATGGGAAAGGGTGTCACTAAATCTGATTTGAAGACATCATCATCAAGTACTGGTACATTGGTTGATGGCATCAATGTAAAAGTTCTGGTAGACCTTGTGAAGTCTATCACCGCAAGGGTTAAGGATGAATTGACGCAAGAGATTCTTTCAACGGTCTTAATCAACCTCCAACGTGTCATTCCTAATCTTGATTCAGATTCTATTCTTGCTGGATTGGCGGCAGGGATCCAATCTCCAGGAGATGCCATTAGTGAACATGGGATAAGGAATGCAAGAAGCTCATCTTATGTTCCTTTTGAGTAATATCTTGTTTGCAGGATGCATAACTAAGATGTTATAATATCTTATGTTTTAATAGCTTTAACTTTCTTGAATCATCACATGTTAGTTAATCCACTGCAATTTTGGGTCGCGTTATGATAAAATTAATCACGTTGTTAAGTTTTGTTACTTCGCTCTTACAAATTTTATTTCACTGAAGAAGAAAGAAGGTGAGTGTTGAAGATCCTTGTATTTTGTAGTACCAATATGCTCATATCCATCTTTATATGAATGGTTTGTGTCGATGAAATAATTGTGTTTATATTTATGTGTGATTTCAAAACGACACTTGTTTCCTGCCCTCATAGCCAATTTGTTGTCCTTGTGGGCCAAGACGTCGTGTTCCTTCCTCTTGTGGGAGCATATGCAAGTGTTTGGATCTATGACCTCTCATCCCTTGTTTATTTTTTCTCAACCATTATTTTACTAAACACAACGAGTTCTGCTTCTATTTATTTTAAACAGAGTTACTTAGCTTGAACAAATTTCTTGGTGAAGAAATTCCAATTATCAGGGGTTCAGCTCTGTCTGCTCTAAATGGTACCAACGATGAAATTGGAAGGCAAGCCGTTCTAAAGCTAATGGATGTTGTTGACGAGTACATACCAGATCCCATTAGCCAGCTTGAAAAACCTTTCCTTATGCCTATCGAAGATGTTTTCTCCATTCAGGTATCCTGCCTGTATTTTCCCCTTTTAGTTGTTTGATTGCATGCAATGTAATTCCTCAAAATATATAGTTGTCATATTCAAAACATTACATTCAGATGAACTTCTTGAAAGTAATTTAATTACCACTAGTTCAGGTTCATTATTAATCGATTCATGTTCAACAATAATAGTGCAAATTCTTTGTGGATTTGTGTTCTCAGCAAAATTGCAGTTGTCTGAAGCTTAATTAAATCTCTGTTATTGTTTTGGGATCAAGAAATCACTCAGCTTTTTTCCATGTTGGTTTACATTTCAAATGATGAATTTAAATCAATTTGCTTTTGTAGAAAAGCACATAAATTGTGAAATAAAACAACTTTATTAATTTCTCAAATAAATGCTTACATCCATACATAAATTTGTACACTTATACACTTATATAGGAGAAGAAAGAGGTTTGTTGGTATGCTTGTTGACCTGTACCTTGCTTGTATGCTTGTTGACCTGTACCTTGCTATTTATATACCATGTTGATTGTGTAAGGAAAAATTATCGCATAATTTTTTAAACTCTTGACTTTCTCTAATTAGCTTTAGATTTTCTGGTTAAAACTACAAAAAAAAATCCGGTTTCAATTTAGAGAATCTGGAATTTTATAGATTCTGTTACTTTTATTATGGCCAACACATACTTTTATTATGCTAGAACTGATCTTTTGTATTCAAAAGGTTTCATGTTTTTGGCAGCGGAAAGAGATCAATTTGATTTAGTATCTGTATTGAAGTGAGGAAAGGTTCTTCTGTACAGAAGAACCTTTGACATCAAACGGAGCTCCCGGTCTTATTGGTGCATGTCTTCTCTTTGTAGGTGAGCTGTTTTGGAGGCGGTCAATCAGATACCAGTGATTTTTGGCGGTACTTAATTCTCTTCTTCCTCCTCAATGCAGTTTCTAACTTCATTGTGGCTAAACATCTGTTGTGGAACATACTACAAAGAGAAGAAGTCGGTGAACAAAAATGAATATCCCATTCTTCATTAGTTGAAATCTTTCAGTCTTTTCTTCAGAGTGTCCATGAACTTCTTCCGAGCATTTGGCCTCGTATTTCTGCTCGACAGACTTCCAAAAAGTCTATCGGGAGAATCCTTGAATTTCTCGCAAATAATTGCCACTTTTTTTATAATCCAGAGCACCATAATGCTTCTCTCTAGTCACAGAATTCATGAAGTTCTCTGGCTGTTTGCTCAATAAAAGGTAATAATCAAACAGCTATCTTGGTTCCACTAGGCAATCCTTTAAACTCCTACTACTTTGTTCAAATCACACAAACCTGTATGTCGTACCTTCCTTCTGAAAACACTTCCAGCAGTTTCAAGTCATTATCAATGCACATGGCAGCACTGGCAGTAAACCTCTTAACATTTTCATTCAGAAAAAGCTGTGACAATGGAGTCCGAGACATGACTCAATGCAGAGATACTGAGCATGTAAAGTGCTTCCAAAGGCAAAATCTGTTGTGCTTGTAGACATCAACGTATCAAGATATAGATGGAAATTTCATTCATATACTCACTCACATTTTGCGGGAGGACCATCAGCAATCCAATTGACATTATTCATGAGTAAAAGGAATTCATCCAGCTTCGAATTCACCAGACTCAGCAAGGTGTTATAAGAAGCATTCTGTGAGTCTTTCAGCACAGATTTTGCAGCCAAACCAGCATGAGGCCTATCAAAAAGGCGCACAGGCACACCACAATGCTGGGCAACCTGCCAGAGAAAAAGATCACACGCTCGCTCCAGAACGGAAAGCAGCGCATGGCAAAGCTGAGATGGAAGATGCCACCAATGAACAAGTACGTACGTGAAATATGCTACAGAAGCAAACATGATGAAAATAAAGAAGCATAGTCGCACTTCCTACATTCTTTAAAAACGCTAACATTAATTTTTGCTACTTTCACACAGCAGGGAGAAAGGAGAAGAAGAACAGGAAGAGAATGGCGAAGAAGATACATGGAAGGAATTATCTGAGAACGAGGAAGAATGATGAGGGGCTGAGAATGCATCTTGTAATTAGAAGAATCTACAATATATATAGGATGAACTGATTCGATCAGCAGATTTGTTAATGCCTTGTTTTGTTTGTTTTGATGCTGCTACTAGACATGTAAGAGAGGAATAGAGATTTGATGTTGTTCCTCTTTCAAATGTGTTGAATATATAGCTGTTGCGTTTGGAGCTTGCGCTTGCCCTCTCATTTATTAGTTGCAGTTGGAGAATATTATGTATTCCTCTTTCACACGATCTCCACCCCCATTTATACAATTGTTTTTTGTCTTTGATTTGGGTGTCTGATTTTCTTACTTGCATCAAGCATTGACCTCGTTTTGCATTGAGTTCTTAATAATATTTAGGGCATGAGTGGAACTCTTGGCTCTCTTTTATTGTTGGTGTCTCTCAAAGCATGCTAAAATGTTCCCAATCCGTAGAATGAGGGGCCTGGCTAATTTGATTAGAATGAAAGCAAACCAACAAATCTTGTGCATATATTGTAGTAATTGGATCGATACTAATATGTATGGATGATATAAATAAGTTGGAGAAGTTATGTTGAAATTGGTTTAAGTGAAAGTGGGTGGTCGGGCGGTCCGGGCGGCTTAGGCGGACTGACCGAGCGGACTAGTCTCTAGTCCGGCGGGTTGGTGGTTGGCGACCTGCGTAGTGTGTGCTGCGGTCTGGCTTTGCGTACTGCGCGGACTGGTTTTGTACGACAGTGTGTTTGTGCTCTGTAAGGTAGTGCGCGCGGCCTGTGCGGACTGGCCTTGGAGTCCGCACTTCTTCCTTGAAGTTGCGGTAAGCCGCGGTCTGGGCTTGGAGCTGGCGGACTGGTTTGGTATCCGCGAGCTCGTGCTATCCTTTCTGGACTTGCTCTTCTGTGGAGTTCAGGGTTTCCGCAGTGTCCGCTGCTGTGACTGGGCCTTTGTGCCTGTGGTCGCGGACTGTGCGAGGTGGAGTTGTTTTCCGCAGTGTCCACTGTGACCGGACGGTGTGCCTGTGGTCGTGGACATTGAGAGCTGAGTTGGTTTTCCGCAGAGTCCGCTTGTGACCAGGGGGTTGCCTGTGGTCGCGGACTGGTGCTTGCGGACAGCTGTGTTGTCGTGCGTCTCGGCTAGTTCTGCTCAGGGCGGTCTGCCCTGAGCATCTCGCCATCTCGCCTGGACTTGGCATTTTGGTTTGCCTCGTGCGGGAGGACTGTGCGGTTAGGCATTGTTAGCCGCGACCAAGGGGCGGTGTCTCTATCTCATAGGGTGGTGACCACACTCCTCACCTGGCCTATAAATAGGACCCCCCGGCATGCCATTCATAACAAGAGTGAACAGTAAGTTGGCTTGGATCAAGTGTTGCGGACTCGACTTTTGTATCCGCGCGGTTTGATAAGAGTTAATCAGTTTGCTTTGTGCAGGTGGCGCGACTAGTGCTGTGAAACCAGGTGTTTGGTTTTAACCTTCAGCCAGGCTCAGTGAGTTTGCGGACTACAGTATCAACGGTTTACCAGTTCTCTCTGCATTAACTTTCCAAGTTCAATAACCTGTCCGTGTGACCTTGGTGGTTTAGCGGTTAGGCAGTTTGCTCTGTTCAGCAGCAGTTCAGCGAATAACGGGTTGTCCGCGCGACCTCGCGGTCTTCGCGAACTCCGTGTTGTGTTCGGCTTCAGCAGCTTGTGCGATCTGTGCGGTCTCGGCGAGCTCGGTAATCTTGGCGGACTCGGCGGTCTCACAGTTCTATCCGCCCGGCTTGTTTTGTGTTTCTGCTTTTACTGTACTGGCAAAATCATGTCTCGCCATGTATGCCTCGCCCTGTAGAGAAGATTAATGAAATTTTGATCTGCTTGCTTCTGTCTATGTTTTTGGTTATCTGAGTTGCTTCCTGCTTTCTGCGGTTCAAGTTGTGATCTGGGTAGTGCCGAAGATATTGATTTGGTGTTTGGGATACCTTGCTGATCAACTTGAGAAAATTCAACAAATGGTATCAAGGAAGGTTCAGTTGCTTGAGCTGTGTTCAACAAGTTTGTTGTTGCTCTGTGTGCTTCTGAAGGATAACCAAGTTAGTACAATAGATGGAGGGTTTGCAAGAGGTCTTGGAATTGAGCTTCTGATGCCGACTAACTTCAAGAAGTGGAAGTCGTGCATGAAGAGTTATCTTTAGGCGAGGAGCGGAGCTATGGGAGGTCGTCGGTGGCGATGATCAAGTAGAAATCACTGCTGAGTTTGGAACAGCCGAGCAGGTGAGAGTGTGGAGGAAGATAAATGCCAAGGCTGAGTTTGCTCTCAAGCGGGCGGTGTCACCTGAACTCTTTGATCACATCTTAGGATGTGAGTCTGCTGTGAGATATGGACTTCCCTTATGGGTTGTTCAATAGAAAGAATGTAGCAAGGCTACAGTTCTTGGAGAATGAGTTGGCTAAGACAACTCAGGGAGATCTTTCTATCTCCAAATTCTTCTTGAAGATGAAGAGCTTGTGTGCTGAGCTTTCTGCTCTTGATCCTGATGAGCCGATCTCTGAGGCCAAGCTGAAGAGGCACATAATCCGCGGTCTGCGGAAGGAGTATGTGGCCTTTGTTACTTCTGTTCAAGGCTGGGCTACACAGCCCTCTCTTCTGAGCTGGAAAATCTGCTTACCTCGCAGGAGAGCTTGGCAAGGTAGATGGCTGGGGTGACCGTCTCTGAAGGAGCTAGTGAAGCTTTTTCACTAAGAAGAAGAAGAGATGGGAAGGGAAGAAGAAGCAGACTGCGGCTGGAGATGAACCTTCATCTTCTAAACAGCAGGAGGGGAGCTTTGCTCCTAAGAAGGACTGGATGAAGAATCTGAAGTGTTACAGATATCATCAACCAGGTCACTTCAAGAGAGACTGCAAGGTCAAGCTGCAGCCTGGGCATGCTACAGGCAAGGAGGAAGCTTCCTCTAGCAAGGAGGAGGTCGGTTGGGGTGGAGTTTTCATGACGGGCACTTGTGTCTGAGCTTTGTCCACCGTCGACATGGAGGACGATTGGATCATTGACTCCGGTTGTGGTCATCATCTCACCGAAGATATGTCAAAGTTCTCCAAGCTGCAGGCATACTCAGGTAATGAAGCTATTATAACTGCTGATAATATTGTTCATGCAGTAGAGAAGGAGGGTATAGTTACATTGGGTAGTGATAAGGGGACGCTCATATTAAGGAGTGTTTATCACGTACCGGGCATGAAGAAGAACCTCTTCTCTATGACCAATGCTGTCGACGCCGGCTATCACGTTCTGTTTGGCCAACAGAAGTGAAGTTCCTTCGCAACGTATCAGCGGTTAAGGCTGATGTTGCTCACATTGGAAGGAGAGTGAAGGACTTGTTTGTTTTATCAACAAGCTCCTATGTTGATCGCATGAGGGCCAATGATAGCGCTGTTATGTGGCATGAGAGGTTGGGACGTGTTGGGATGGATAAGCTGAAGGCTATGGCAAATAGGAGCCTGGTGAGAGGCTTGCCTAAACTATCATCCTTCGGTGATGGTCATGTTTTTGCTGGATGTCAGTATGGGAAGTCTCATCATCTTCCTTTTGATAAGTCGCAAATAAGAAGCAAAGCACCACTGGAGGTCATCCATGGTGATCTGATGGGACCAACCGCTATTGCTAGCCTTGGTGAGAGCAGGTATATGCTTGTCTTGATTGATGTCTACGCGAGATACACTTGGGTGTATTTATTGAAGGAGAAGTCTGAAGCCTTCCGTTTGTTTGTGGAGTTCAAGGAGCTGGTGGAGGGCCGGCTTAATCTGCGGATCAAAAAATTTAGAACTGATAACGGCGGAGAGTTTATCTCCTTCGAGTTTTCTAGTTTTTGCATGAAGCATGGGATCCAGAGAGAGCTTACTTGTGCTCATACTCTACAACAAAATGGAGTTGTTGAAAGGAAGATCCGTCATCTAACAAAGACTTGTAAATGTTGGCTTCATGCCAAGAGTATCCCAAGGTCCTTCTGGGCGGAGGGAATGTCTTGTGCAGCTTATGTCATCAATCGGATGCCTCTTAGTCCGATCAACATGAAGTCTCCCTTCGAGATGTTGCTGAAGGAGAAGCCAAGTGTTGAACACCTTCGGGTGTTTGGATCAACTTGCTATGTGCATATTCCTGATGCTCTGAGGACTAAGCTTGATGTTAAGGCAAGGAAGCTTGTCTTTGTTGGCTATGATGAGGGGAAGAAAGGATGGAGATGCATGGATACGGTGACGAAGAAATTCGTGGTGTCAAGAGATGTTGTCTTTGACGAACTGACGTCATATGGAGGAAGCTCGGTTGAGCTACCGGAAAGCAAGGTTGATGAAGGTTAGGAGATGACTGCTGTTGTTGATCAAGAGGAGCTGGTTGTGTCACCAGTAGCTCCTGTTGCTTCAGGTTCTGGGGGAGAAGCTTCTGGGTCAGGAAGTAGGGGGAGCATTGCTCCAAGCTTGCCGGAGAACGGAGGTGAACCAGAAGAAGTAGCGGAGGTGGTCAGCAAGGAGCAGCCTCTTCGGAGATCAAAGAGGGTTATCAAGCCTCCAGCTCGCTACTGCGAAGGAAACACCGTGAGTATGTCTCATGTTTCTTTGCAGGTCTCTTGATGAGCGGGAGCCTGCTAGCTTCAATGAGGCCACTGGAGTCAAGGAGTGGGAAGATGCCATGAGAGAGGAGATGGATGCTCTCAAGAAGAATGAAACTTGGGATCTTGTTCCCAAAGTTGATGGCATTACTCGGTGACTTGCAAATGGGTATTTAAGTTGAAGAAGAAGGCTGATGGGAGCATTGAGAGATACAAGGCTCGC
The DNA here is from genome assembly GCA_039513925.1 of Platanthera zijinensis. Classification (NCBI taxonomy): domain Eukaryota; kingdom Viridiplantae; phylum Streptophyta; class Magnoliopsida; order Asparagales; family Orchidaceae; genus Platanthera; species Platanthera zijinensis. The sequence goes on along the minus strand of CM077080.1, from coordinate 135,644,005 downwards.
CTGGTGGTCGGGGATTTTCTCAACAGTATGGAGAAGACTATGAGGAGAAGTTCAGTCCAGTTGCAAAGATGACTTCAGTTCGATGGTGATTGCATTGGCTGCTTGCCAAGGATGGAGGATGTGGCAGCTTGATGTAAAGAATGCCTTTCTTTACGGAGAGATTGACAAAGACATATTCATGGATCAGCCTCTTGGTTTCGTTTCAGAAGTTCATCCGGATTACGTCTACAAGCTCAGGAAGGCTCTCTACGGGTTGAAGCAAGCTTCTAGAGCTTGGTATGGGAAGATAGCAGAATATCTGCAATTCTGTGGATAACCTGGCTTCAAACTCGGACTCTAGCTTGTTTATCAAGAAGAAGGGGGAGCTTCGAGTCTTGGTCCTGCTGTATGTTGATGATATGATCATCACGGGGAATTCTGAGGAGGAGATAGCTAGGCTCAGAGCTGAGCTAGCAATTCGCTTCGAGATGAAAGACCTGGGAGAGCTTCATCACTTTCTTGGTCTCGAAGTGGAGAGGAAGGAGAGTGGGTTACTCATCTGCCAGAAGGGATATGCTGAACACATAGTGAACCGGTTTGGTTTGACTGAAGGGAAGACTTGCTCTACTCCTCTGGATCAAGGCCTAAAGCTTCGTCGAGATGAAGGAAGGATTCTTCCTGATCCCTTGGTGTTTAGAGCTCTTGTTGGGAGCTTGATCTACCTGACGATTACTAGACCTGATATAGCTTATGTTGTTGGTCGAGTAAGTCGGTTTATAGCAGAGCCAAGGAAGTCTCATCTTGTAGCGGCAATGAACATTCTGAAGTATGTAAAGGCAACTTCTGACATGGGGCTTCTTTACAGAAGGGATGCGAGGTTCTCTTTGCTAGGGTACACGGATGCTGATTATGGTGGTGACTCGGATGACCGAAGGTCAACTTCTGGTTATGTGTTCACTTGTGGATCAGCGGGCATTTCGTGGTGCAGCAAGAAGAAGGACTCGGTATCCGTCTCTACTACAAAAGCAGAGTACAAGGCTTCGGCCTTGGCTGCTCGGGAAGCCATTTGGCTAAGGAGGCTAGTAGATGATGTCCATGAGGAAGTGCAAGGTCCTACCTTGCTCCGAGGGGATAATGAAAGTGCTCTCAAGCTGGTAACCAATCCAGTTTGTCATGCCAGGACCAAGCATATTGAGATCGATCACCACTTCATAATGGATAAGGTGCTGGAAGGATCTCTTGTGGTCGGTCATGTTTAGAGTGAAGATAACCTTGCTGACATCTTCACCAAGTCGCTGTCGAAGGGGCCTTTTCAGTGGCTACGAGATCTTCTCGGTCTGATCACCACTTCTAACTTCAAGGGGGAGTGTTGAAATTGGTGAAGTGAAAGTGGGTGGTGGCGGGCGGTCGGGCGGCTTAGGCGGACTGACCGAGCGACTGGTCTCTAGTCCGGCGGGTTGGTGGTTGGCGACCTGCGTAGTGTGTTGCGGTCTGGCTTTGCGGACTGCGCGGACTGGTTTTGTCCGGCAGTGTGTTTTTCTCTGCAAGGTGGTGCGCACGGCCTGTGCGGACTGGGCTTGGAGTCCGCACTTCTTCCTTGAAGTTGCGGTAAGCCGCGGTCTGGGCTTGGAGCTGGCGGACTGGTTTGGTATCCGCCGAGCTCGTGTTATCCTTTCTGGACTTGCTCTTCTGTGGAGTTCAGGGTTTCCGCAGTGTCCGCTGTGACCGGGCCTTTGTGCCTGTGGTCGCGGACTGCGCGAGGTGGAGTTGTTTCCGCAGTGTCCGATATGACCGGCGCGGTGTGCCTGTGGGTGGACATTGCGAGCTGAGTTGGTTTCGCAAAGTCCGCCTGTGACCAGAAGGGTTGCTGTGGTCGCGGACTGGTGCTTGCGGACAGCTGTATTGTCGTGCGTCTCGGCTAGTTCTGCTTAGGGCGGTCTGCCCTGAGCAGCTCGCCATCTCGCCTGGACTTGGCGTTTTGGTTTGCCTCGTGCGGGCGGACTGTGCGGTTAGGAATTGTTAGCCGCAACCAAGGGGTGGTGTCTCTATCTCATAGGGTGGTGACCACACTCCTCACCTGGCCTATAAATAGGACCCCTCGGCATGCCATTCATGACAAGAGTGAACAGTAAGTTGGCTTGGATCAAGTGCTGCGGACTCGACTTTTGTATCCGCGCAGTTTGATAAGAGTTAATCGGTTTGCTGTGTGCAGGTTGCGCGACTAGTGCTGTGAAACCAGGTATTTGTTTTTAACCTTCAGCCAGGCTCAGTGAGTTTGCGGACTGCAGTATCAGCGGTTTACCAGTTCTCTCTGCATCAACTTTCCAAGTTCAATAACCTGTCCGCGCGACCTTGGTGGTTCGGCGGTTAGGCGGTTTGCTCTGTTCAGCAGCAGTTCAGCGAATAACGGGTTGTCCGCGCGACCTCGCGGTCTTCGCGGACTCCGTGTTGTGTTCGGCTTCAGCAGCTTGGCGATCTGTGCGGTCTCGGCGAGCTCGACAATCTTGGCGGACTCGGCGGTCTCACAGTTCTATCCGCCCGGCTTGTTTTGTGTTTCTGCTTTTTTTGTACTGGCGAAATCATGTCTCGCCATGTATGCCTCGCCCTGTAGAGAAGATTAATGAAATTTTGATCTGCTTGCTTCTGTCTATGTTTTTGGTTATCTGAGTTGCTTCCTGTTTTTCGTGGTTCAAGTTGTGATTTGGGTAGTGCCGAAGATATTGATTTTGTTTTTGGACTACCTTGCTGATCAACTTGAGAAAATTCAACAAGTTATACATGAAAATAACCGCTACCATAGAAAATCAAAATTGTTGCCAAAGGCAAGCATAAACGCTACCATAGAGAACCAATAGTAATGAAATAATCGCTACCATTAAATGAAATATTTGTTACCATTAAAAATTATAACCGCTACAATAGATGTACATATAGTAGCGGTTGCGAGAATGCCACAATACATTGGGTAACCGCTACCATATCATAAGACCACGGCAACAGATGCAGCACACGCACAACCGCTACCGTAGCCCTACAGTAGCGATGTTTTTATATACAGTAGCGATTTTTGAGTGCTACCATATGCATGATATGGTATAGTGATGTAGTTCCAGAAAAATTCACAGTACAAACCCATAATTATAACGTAAAAGAGGACTAACCGTGTGCGTATAACAAAGCACTCCATTCATTCATGATCGAGTATAATACAAGATAACGGCGACCTTCTTGAGGTCGGTAATGATTCAATCTTAATATAAGTCTGAACTGAAATCATAGCACCAGAATCATCAGTCACACAATGTGGAACACTTTTGAGCAAGTATGTAACCTGCACTGGGGGGTCACTGATGCCAAAGCTTGAACTTTGAACTCTAGTTCTCGGACTATTGTCAATTTTGCGAGCGTAGTAGCAAGTCATTCCAGTAGAAATAGATCCTTGTGCCAAACCGACCCCTAAATCACTTGTAATTACTAGATGATAATTCATCTCTTTGGGAAAAAAATAATAGTACTAACCTGAAGGAGATGTAATCAGAAGATTAGCAAAAGTAAGTATTTGTTTGGTGTCTGGCTTAGGCTTTGGGAAAAGATGCTTAAGAATGTTTGATGTCCTTTGACCAAGCTGCATAATATAATGTTAAGAAGGTTTAATTAGTAAAGATCAGACACCAATATTGTGTAAAATACCATGACAGTAGAATTCTACCAATCTAAAGTCTCAAGACAAGTTTGACATTCAATTTAGTCAACCGTAATTACATAAACTATAAACATGACTAGCCACTTGGAATATCTATAAGCAATGTAGCAATTCTTATTTCTACTTTCTTGATGATGCAGCAAGTTGATGTCTTTTAGTTACCTTTTTTTTATAGCAAGAGTCAAGGCGGTTACTTGCTATATTCCCACTCGGTGATGTCTCTAGTTACTTGCTTGAGAATCCAAGAGCGGCAGAACTGCTGATGTCCCCCCATCGGCCCTATAATTCAGCACCTGAAATTAAGTCCACCGAGTTTTTCTCATCCTCCATTCCTCCTAGCCCTCTACTCCTGCTGCCAGCACCTCCAAAAACAGCCTCATTCAAGTGGATGCTGCAGTCCAGCAGTTCGTGGTCCCACCAGGAGGTCTTAGTCCAATCCGCGCCTCATTTCTGAGCTCTCAAGGCCCTCCAGAAAACCACCCAGCTCCTACTTCTCAATTGTGTAAACTCTTTTGTCTTGAATTGCGTATTAATTTTCTACTTGAGGCATACATTAGGGATATTGGTTCTCAAATATACAGCATGCATACATTAAGTTTGTTGAATGAAAAATGAGAAAACAATTTTAGAAAGAACAAGAATTTCCTAGCAGGCGTGAGAAGGCATTCAAGGTTACTAGATTGAAGTTTCCTGTACATCTCATTTTAAGCATGCTCCAGCATATGTACTTTTATTAACATCAACACATGCATCACTCTCTTCATGAAATAAAGTTCCACTAGTTCCTCCTTTGTTGATGTTTATGGATTATCTATTAACCATTGGCCAAACTAACATACAGGTAAAAGACTAATCAATATTATTAGGGTTTAGGGTTACACATCCACCGCAGGAGGTTCAGGTTGGCTAACGGAATGTAGTTTGCGAACATGACATAAATCATTATACTATCAGAACGAACAAATTGAATATGTGAAATTGAAATAAAGTTGATAATGTCAGAACCCCTGCAAGAAAACATGGTTATAAAGAAGGAATAAAGCTAGCCTAAAAAGTACATATACTATGTTGACGACCTAATTTATTATAAGCAAAGATGGTAATAAAGAAGGAATAAAGCTAGCTATTAATCAAATATTCTGTAGCAATCTGATTGTTTCCACTGCTAACTGAAACTAAATGAGAGATGGATCTGGATGAGAGGCTAACTGAGACATGGATCTACTTGCAAAATGAGAGGTGGTTTCCACTGCTAACCATTTGATGCATCTCTCATTTTTTTCTTGGTTGAAATTGAATTGCAAGTAACATGGATAATGACAAAAATATTAATGCTTTGTAAAATTAAATGGCAAGTAACATAGAAACATTCATCTGCTAGTCAATTCTGCCCATAAGTACCAACACCACCAATCAGAGAAAGAGTCCTCACAACAAATTTATCTTCATAAACATATTGAAAATTTAGCAAGCTGCAAAAGGCACTTTTACATTCAAAAGACAAACAACAAGTTGTATACTAGAATTGGTGACACTAAAAGCATTCAACACTAAAGCTTTTTATTTGGGTAGTGCATCATCCGTTAAAATTCTGCATTTAGCGCCATTTTCATCTCCAACCTAAAAAAATTATACATTATGGATATGTTAAACATGTTAATAAATGAGTAATAAAAAATACTACTTACTTGACCAGTGTTAGAAGGTATTGAAGGATCCACCCGGCTTCTAGAAGTTGGTGTCGTTGGTGTCAATGGGCAGCCAACACGCTCCAAATAAGCTCGCATCACTTGTTGTAGGCATGTAATCTTTTCTTCCATCTGTGCCTCCACTTGTGCCTTCATTTTGGCAATTTGAATATCAAACTGCAATTGCATTTCCTCCCAAAGTTGAGAACGATTGACTCAATTGCTTCCTAACTAGGTTGTAATTTAAGATCTTTTTTCCTCATTAATCCCCATGTACGCAAACGTCCATGTCCATCCTCTCCCATTACCTGAGTGAAGCAAAAAATCTCTATACTCAACCGTGCGCTCCACCTCGGGCACCTTTTCAAGAAGAATGTTCATATCATCATGTGGTATGAAGATATAAAAACAAGAAATGTGGCCAATATTTTAACATTATTGTGAAATTAGTTATAAGAGAAAGAAATCTGAACATACAATGGCCTCCTGAGCTTAAAAATCGATTATGCCCTTCTTATCTGTCTGTGTTCTTATAAAAACATTAATTCTATCTACCCGATCGTTATCTTGTTTCTCCGTCTAAAACAACAACAAAAATTAAATATTTGTCATCACATATTATGTATTATATAAAGATGTTGGGGATTTTACCTTTGATCGAACAAAGCAAAATGAGGACCTCCCTATTTTATGGTATCCTCCAAGATGTTCGTGATTGATTGAGTTTTGCTTCGAAACAACTTTAACAGCTTCTTGTCCCCAATATTGGACAAGAGTTCTCCATTGATCAACAACAACACGATATGGGACAATGGCAACACGATTCATCTCGTTTCTTCTGAGGGCAGCCATCTCCTCATCCATAGCATCATCCCACTTCTTGAATCCAGTGGCGTCTTCAAGGCTAGCTAGAAGGTTCTCGCGCGTCCAGAGGCCCTGTGAAGAAACATGATACGAAACTCATCATGTTCTTTTCACTATACTGAATTGGTGGTTTGATGGTCCTCTTCGACCTCCGAAGGACCTGACCATGGCTAACCACCTCTGCTACTTCATCTGGACAAGCTCCAATCTCGGGCACACTCGGAGCATCGCTCCCCCTGCTTCCTGAACTATAAGCCTTCGCTCGGGAGCTAGAAACACCTGGAGCTCCTGGTGACACAAGCAGCTTCACCAGAAGATCCTTAGCACTTCCTCTTGCCCGTCGTCTGACCTGCTTTCCTGTAGATCCACAAATGAGCTACCTCCATACGATGTTAGTTCGTCGAAGACAACGTCTTTGGAAACGACAAACTTCTTCGTGGCAAGATCCATACACTTCCATCCCTTCTTCCTCTCGTCATAGCCCACGAAGACAAGCTTCCTCGCCTTTGCATCTAGGTTAGTCCTGAGAGCATCTGGGATGTGTACATAGCAGGTCGACCCAAACACCCGAAGGTGTTCAATGCTGGGCTTCTCCTTAAACATCAACTCATAAGAAGACTTCATATTGATCGAACTCATAGGCATCTGATTGATGACGTATGTCGCGCAGACCATTCCCTCTGCCCAGTAGGACCTAGGAATGCCTTTGGAATGAAGCCAACACTTGCAGGTCTCCATCAGATGACGGATCTTAAGCTCTGCTACTCCATTTTGTTGTGCAGTATGTGCACAAGTGAGCTCTCTCCGGATTCCGTACTTCTTGCAGAAGTTAGAGAACTCATTTGAAATAAACTAACCTTTATTGTTTGTTCTCAACTTCTTTATCTGTAGTCCAAGTCGGACCTCCACAAGCTCCTTGAACTCCACGAACAATTGGAACCCGTCTGACTTCTCTTTCATAAAGTACACCCATATGTACCTAGTATAGTCATCAATCAAGACAAGCATGTACCTGTTGTCTCCAAGACTGGCAGTGACGGTGGGTCCCATCAGATCACCATGGATGCACTCTAATAGTGCTTTACATCTGGTCTGTGACTTATCAAATGGAAGGCGATGTGTCTTATCATATTGACACCCCGCACAGATATGACTGTTGTCAAAGGATGACAATTTAGGCAAGCCTTTCACAAGGCTCCTTACCTTCATAGCTTTCAACTTATCCATCCCGACATGTCTCAGCCTCTCGTGCCAGATAGCAACACTATCATTGGCTCTCATCCGATCAACATAGGAACTTGTTGATAACACAAACAAGTCCCTTACTCTTCTCTCAACATAAGCAACACCAACCTTCACCGCTGACACATTGCGGAGAAACTTCACTTCTGTCGGGCCAAACAGAACGTGATAACCCGCATCCACCGCATTGTTCACTGATAAGAGGTTCTTCTTCATACTCGGCACGTGATAAACACTCCTCAAGGTGAGTGGACCCTTATCATTACCCAAAGAAACGACACCCTCCTTCTCGACTGTATGAATAGTATCATCGGCTGTAATAATTGCATCATTACCTAAGTATGCTTACAGAGAAGAAAACTTTGACTCATCCTCGGTGAGGTGGTGACCACACCCCGAGTCCATGATCTAGTCGTCTTGTTAGTTGATGGAGGACAAAGCACAAACACGCGTTCCCATCATGAACACATTCCCTCTTCCTCCTTTCTCAATATTGGAACCATCTCTCTCTTTACCTGTAGTGTGCCCTGGCTGAAGTTTGACTTTGCAGTCCTTCTTGAAGTGATCATGCAGATTGCATCTGTAGCACCTTAGCCCTTCATTCTTCTTCCAATCCTGCTTAGAAGACTGGCTCTTCTCTTGCTGATATAAAGTAGAAGGATCATCACCAGTAGACGTCTTCTTCTTCTTGTCCTACCTCTTCTTCTTCCCTGAGAAGAGAGCCTCACTATCTCCATTAGAGATAGTAACTTCAGTCATCTATCTTGTTAGGCTTTCCTGCGAAGCCAACAGGTTATCCAGCTCAAGCAATGACGGCTGAGTGGCCCATCCTTGAATAGAAGTAATGAAGGAAACACACCCCTTCCACAATCCGCGGATTATGTGCCTCTTAAACTTCGTCTCTAAAATCGGCTCATCAGGGTCCAATGTTGAAATTTCAGCACATAGGTTCTTCATCTTTAGGAAGAATGTAAAGATGGACAGATCACCCTGAGTGACTCTCGTCAACTCATTCTCTAAGAATTATAGTCACACTACATTCTTCTTATTGAACAACCCATCAAGGGAAGTTCAAATCTCAGCAACTGATCAACATCCAATAATGTGGTCAAAGAGCTTCGGTGAGATAGTCCACTTGAGAGTAAACTCTGCCTTAGTGCTTGTCCTTCTCCAAGCTCTCACTGCTTCAGCATTACTAGTGACAGAAGTAACATCTTGCCCGTCATTTCTACAAACAACCTCTCAAAGGTCATCGCCCAGAAGGTAACTCTCCATGCACGACTTCCACTTTTTGAAGTTGGTCAGTATCAAGAGTTTGATTTCAAGACCTCTTGCAAAACTTCCTTCCATTGCAAAAACACTGGTCTACTTAACTCCCAGAAGCAAAGAGCAAACTTGATGGTTGATCACTGCTAAACCTTTGTTCCCTCTGATACCATGTGAAAATTTGTGATAAGCGGAAAATGGGAACCAACTTGTAGGAACACTCAACCAAACTAAGTCAAATAAACCAGATGCAAGTAGAAGAGCAAACAAATCTTGTACTATTAAACTTTTTTACAATGCGAGACATGATTCGCCAATGTACCTGATAAAAGCAAAACATACAAGGAAAAAAAATAAGCGGGGCGGACAGGTCTTGTAACTGCCCCTACTACCGAACTGCACAAGGAAGTCTGCTGAGACCGCCAAGTCGCCAAACCGCAACTTAACCGAACGGACACCCCATTATTCCAAGCTGAAGAAATTCTATATGCTATCTACAAGCCTGCTGACCACGAGGTCGCCTAGCCGCAAGAATCCATGAACAGCTTCTATCGATCAGAACAGACAGACCGCCAACTGGAGGATAGCCTAATTGAAATGGAAAAGATTGCCAATGATAAGACCTCATGATCACAAGCTGCGGCCTACTACAAACCGTAGATTGTATCCGTAGAACCCCCACTAATCTCTGACGTAGTTAGAACCAAGTCTCTGGCTTCTCAGCGCTATCCGCACAATCTGCAACAGCAAAACTTTTTAACTTCTTAAACCACGCGGAAACAAAAATCTGTCTTCGACAAAAAACCTGAGCTCACTTACTGTTCATTTGTTCGTTAATTATGATGTGATAGGGGGTTCTATTTATAGGCACAGAGAGGAGTGTGGTCACCGCCCTAATCGATAAGATCACCACCCTTCTTGCAGCTAGCACAAGACCTATCCGCATAGAGTCGACACACAGCCAGTCGGCCAAGGTCACACCAATAAGGCCAGACAGAAAACCTATTCGCCTTGAACACCATTGTCAAGGCCAGAACTAGGACCTGTCTGCCATGCCTGCAGACACTGTGGATACAACAACCAGTCTACAACACCCTGCGAATACTGTTCTAGTCTGCACACTACGAGCCTGTAACGAGCACAAACCAGGTTGTCAAGCTGACGAACTTAGTGGATGGATAAGCAGTCCGCGCAACCCGTACGAACTCTTAGACTGAGCATAACTAGAATTGGTACAAATTGTGACCAAGTACACACCTCCAGCAATCCCTGGTGCAAACACAACACCAGCGGATACAAGAACTATAGTGCACTAATCGGCGATCTCCGCAGTCTCCACCAAACCGCTCCACCAGAGAACAAGACCAAAGGCACAAGACTATGCTGATCTCGCGAGCTCCAGAAGAATCCACAACAAGCCAGACTCGGCGAACTTCAGATGATTCCGTAGCTCCCGCATAGATAACCAATCCGCCCGGTCACAAAACTTCGAAAACTGGCTGAGCCCGCAAACCAATAGCCGGACTGGCTAGACAACACACCAGTCCATGCAGTTCGACCAACCAGGCCGCTGCACTAGTCCGTTCAGTCTGTCTGCACATGTCGCCACTTTCACGTCAAAATTTTCAACACCTGCTTCTAATATGACCAATCCTTCTACAATGAGAGCATTCTGGTGGTGGATGCTCTTCATCTTTCTCAGCATCGATTTTTCCTCTACTTTTCATAACTCCAAATTCCTTCTTATTAAAGTATTTTTCAACGAATTTCTTCTCTCAAGATTCCTCATAAATCTCTTAAATTTCTCACAAACAAACTCTCCTCATCTTATCATCTTCATCTGTTTCACTCTCCACTTCTTTCTTCGACTTCAACGTCAATGCCTTCTTTTTCAGCTCCAAGTTATACTCGTATTGTTGAATTTTCAATTCTATTTCATGGGTTTTCAGATTTCCAATAAGGCTATCAATTTGAAGAGTTTTAAGATCATGTGATTCCTAGATGGCGGTTACCTTCGGATTGAACTTCAGGAGAAGTGATCTCAAAATCTTTCTTACCAAATCTCCGTTGGAGAAATTCTTTCCAAGAACTTTAGAATTGTTGACGATTTTTGTAAATCTTGTGTACATGGAATCAACATCTTCGTCAACCTCCATCCTGAACTTTTCAAATTCTGACTCCAATAGAAACAGCTTCGAGTCTTTCACCTGGATGTACCTTCATAAGTAACTTCAAGTAAATTTCAAATATTATAAACAGTTTCACATGTGCAAACTCTATTAAATTCAGTTCTATCTTACGCACAAAATAAAGTGTGCATGACCTTAGCGTTATTTTTTCAATGAAGTTTGTCCAGATCGTCCCATTTATCCTCCGGTTTTTCCATAGTAACACTTCCAACTACCATTGTAGGTGAAGTGTAGCATTGTTCTACCATTCCCCAGACATCTATATCTAACGCAAAAAACATCGCATTCAAGTTTTCCATTAATTGTAATCTATGTCAGTGAATAAGGGAGGTTTGTTAATTTCTTACCCCTCAAAAAATGCGTGATCGTTATGTGTCATTTCTCCCGGTGATAAAACCATTTTGGAGAAACCTCCCTCTGATACCAAGTGTTGGATCTTAAGGCGCCTTTAGAGGGAGAGGGGGGGTGAATAAGGGCAAACTATAATTTTTCGCCTAATAAAATACTTATCCAAATTTTCACTAAAATCAAGTAAACTTATTCACAACCAAGTATTTAGAGCAAACACTTAGAAATTTATGAAAAAATTGAAATGCATATTTTTTTCATATGTGATAAAAATCATAAACAATAGATTTCATTAAAGCTTGAAACAGATGTTGTGATGAAAAAGTGTCCTTTTTGAATTCACTGGTCCTTCTCCTAACGGTCGGCCAACTAAAGTCTATCTCTTCCTAGATACAACAACTAGTCTCCCCCTAGATCTCTCAATGACCTAATCGCAGTACACAAGGCGATGATTTCTCCCTAAACCTCATACGAGCCTAGTTGTCACTCACAAGACGGCAAATTCTCTACCGATTACAAAGTGAATGAAAAAGAAAAAAAATCTGAGAATAAAAACTCCCTCTACTCTTGAGCGCTGAAAAGGCCGAAAAGTCCTTGTGAAGATCGTCGGAGATGAGAAGCACGAACTGTCCATTCTTCGCTCTTGCGATTTCACGAACACTTAGGTGTTTTTCTGGTTACATGGAGTTATTTGGCTGGAGATGCACGAGATCAAGACTCATGGAGGTATGTAACATCAAATTCCCGAATTCTAGCCCTTTTATAGTTTTTCCACTATCGCGCGGCGATAGCGCGATATCGCTTGTGATATCTCCAATGGATGTCACGTGTCCCACTCTGCAATAATCGCGTCGAGATATTGGAGATCGTGCACGGATATGGGCCTATCACGCCGCGATAACTCGATAACGTCATGCGGTATCTCCGATAATGCGCGTCGTAGTAACAGTTAGGAATCATGGCCTACATCATGGCTGACGTCAGTAAGGTATCGCGGGGTGGTAGTAGTTGTCGCCCGCGATATCGCAGCTTTGTAAAAAGTGTTGTGTGTCGCCCATCCAAAATCATCAGAGTGTTGTACCTATTATATCTATACACCACAAACACACTATAATCAAATACATTCGGGATTTGTTATTTTCAAACTAAGAAGTGCGGAACACATACTCCAACAAGAATAACGAGGGAGTGGCCAGGTACAACTTGAGGTATTTGAATGAAATTTGACATTCATCCATCCACTGGAATCCGGTGTGACGTGCTCCGCGAAGTGCTTTGAAGAAAGGGAGGTATTTGTCCCTTGTCTAATCCAGGAAGCGGGAAAGCACAACTATCCTCCCGTTGAGACGCTGAACTTCCTTGATGGTTTGAGGGGGAGACATGACCTCCAACACTTTGATCTTTTCGTGGTTGGCCTCTATTCCTCGTCGTGTTACCATGAAGTTGAGGAACTTCCTCGCAGTAACCCCGAACACGCATTTGGAAGGATCTAAGAATAGTTGGAAATGACGGAGGAGTTAAAAATATTTATCTAGGTCCTCTAGGTGGTGGCCCCGTCGGAGGCTCTTTACTAGCATGTTGTCGATGTATACCTCCATGGATTGTCTGATAAGAATTTTGAACACTTGATTCATCATCCTTTGGTAGATGGCTCTGGCGTTCTTTAGTTTAAAAGTCATCATTTTGTAACAGTACACTCCTCTGCATGTGAAAGTTTTTGTTTCAATAGTAGTTAAACACCTAGAGGGGTGAATAGGTTTTTTATGTCTTTTAAGACTATCTTCTTGCTTTGGTGAGTTGTGATTAAGTTATTTAGCTTGCATTCAAGACACACAACAACACACAAGTATTTATAGTGGTTCCCCAAGGTATGGGTACATCCACTGTCCCTCCCACCTTTCTAACAGTGTGTTAGACAAGGCCAACTTCTCCAATCTCAGCTTAATGAGCTTACAACACAAATCCCTTAGGATCTCTCAGACTCCTCCAAGTCCTACCTCATGCCCAAGGCCCTACACTCAGAGATATAATCTCCTACATAACAGTAATCTACATCATATCACCTACCTCAAACTTTATCCAAAGTCCTACACTCAGGCTAGAGGATAGCCCTACACTCAGAGAGTGAAACTCTCCTACAGCTCAGATCTAAACAAGATCCTACCCCGGGACAAAGGTCCTACCTCAGATTCATAATTGAATCCTACCTCAGGCACACAGGCCCTACAACTCAGAGAATAAATCTCATACCTCAAGCACACGGGCCCTACCTCAGATCCACAACAGGATCCTATAACTCAGCCTTTATATTTCAGGCTTACAGCTCAGATCTGTTAAGATCCTACAGAGTGAAATGAGTTTGTTGTTGATGATTGACTCCAGAGAAATGATCTCTGAGTCTACCTTCCTGGACTGAGTGAACTCAGCCCAACTTTGACTCCAGGGAAATAGTCCGTTGAGTCTTCTTTTTCCTGAACTGAGAAAGCTCAGTCCTATCTCCTTCACATCAATAAGATGATTGATCTTCAAGTTGGTTCTTCTTGTGCTAAGAAGTAACTTGCAGAGCACTGCTTCTTCAAGCTTTAATTGTAGTAGAGTTTAGAGCAGAGGCCTTGAAGAGGAGCATCAGCTTTAAGCTTGCTCTGCTACTTGTTCTAACTCAAAAAAGGATATTTCTAAACTTGTTGTTGAAGACTTTCTTCAACTATCTAACTTTAGCTCTGCTTCTCCTTGGAAATCAGAAAGAAAACTCATGAACTTGTTTTTGAATAAAGAATTAATCTTCAGGGAATTATTCTTTCAACATCCAACATTGTCTGTGAATCACAGACTAACTGCAGAGTAAGTTCTTAGAAAACTTCTCCTTTGTCGAGAGGAAGAAGATTACCAAAAAGCTCTATTTATTTTTCTCCCTCTAAGCTCTACTTTTCTTTCCCATGTACTCACCTTTTGTATCTCGCCATCCAACGGCTCTTTGCACAGTAAGACTGGCTTGAAATGACAACTGCTTCATCACTTTTGCATTTACAGCTATACAAAAGGCAAGCAGTGCCTTTTATCTTCTAGCAAGCAAATCCCGTAATGTTTGAATTTCTGCTGACGTCGGCATGACTCAGCACTTCTCGACTTAGTAAATTCCATACATATTTCTCAGGCATTGAGTGAAGCCTTGTCACTCAACGCAAAAGTACTTAGCAGAATTCTGCATCTTCAGGCGTTGAGTGCGTTGAGTGTGTTGAGTGCCTTTATCACTCAATGCATATAAACTTTTATAGTCTAACAACTTAGGCGTTGAGTGAGCCTTCATCACTCGACGCTTCTGGACTTAGTTTGATTTCTCTGAATGAAGGCATTGAGTGCATCTTCTTCACTCAACGCTTTCTGTCTTTGTTTGGCTTCTTGATGAGGCATTGAGTGGCTTGTCTTCACTCAACGCTTTTATACTTAGTTGAATTGTCTATTGAGTAGACGTTGAGTGAACTGCCTTCACCCAATGCTTCTGGAATTAGGATTCATTGGTTCGGTGTTGGAGCAGCCGGCGGAAGGAGACGCACGGATTTTGGAAACAGAGGGGGTAGGCTGCAGCTCGAAATAGAGCGATTTGCTCCATTTCCCAGGGCACAGCGGGTCCAAAATGTGGTAAAAACCATCGTGCGACATTTGGTTACCCGCCGTGCAGCGGCGTTTTCCGCAAACAGCGGGTCCAAATGCCTCGCCAAATGAAGCCTTAGACAGATTTCTTGACAGTAACATTGCAACTTGACTGTATGTAGTTCTGTCGATGCTTTTGGTTCTAGGCATTGAGTGAACTTGCTTCACTCAACGCTTCTGTACTTAAACATATTTCTGTTTTTGCAATACTGCGGCTTTGACTTCCTGAGCATTAGTCGATGCTTTTAGCCTCTTGGCGTTGAGTCAACTGTCTTCACTCAACGCTTATGGACTTAGCCAGATTTCTGCTTTGCCAACATCCTGTCATGAGTCCATCTGCCTTTGTGACTCAGACTATCTGTCAAATCAGTTCAACAGAGAACAACCCGCATACATTGAACTTAGGGCATGCATCAAATACATTCATGTATATACCATTGACTTGTGGGCCTTCTTCAAACCCAGGACATTGTGATCAATGGACCCAACAATATCCCTCTATTTGAAGAAGTCAAAACCCTAGTCAATGATATACACTACCTTATTTAGCAGAAAAACATCACAATAGAAAAGAGCAACAATTTATACACATACAAAAATATGATTTTCATTAAAGAAAAAAATCATAATTAGACAGTGCATAAAACAAAATGATCACTCTCCTATAGCCCTTAAGGAAAACTAAGAACATTTCTATGTTTCATGTTCCCTTATAACTATGCCCCTGCTTTGTTTTTTGGCAGCCTTTACTTGATCTTCAAATTTCTTCTCCTTATGCCTTTCAAAGTAACTGTATGGCTTAGGTAAGTACTTGTTGGGCTCCACAGCATCTGGTGGCAGTGCACCTGACTTTTTATCTCTTCTGAATTTCCTTCTTGCCTCTTCATTACTTTCTAGCTTTGCCCATTCTAGGGAGTTATACAGCTTTCCTCTATCAATTTTCTTAGTTTTGATTTGATCCTAGACAGTCAATATGATAGTTCTTAATTGAGGACTTCATTACTCAAAGTCTAGTCTGGTCTCCATTTCTTTTCTATATCTTTTCTTGCTTAGCCTTATCTCTTCTTCTTCTTCAGCAACAGACTTTCCTCTTGTACTAGCAATCTAGTCAGCAGTGGGACTGAATGAGGGAATTTCTGCTGTATTGGAAGGTTCAGCCCACTGAGCAGCACTTTGATCATCATATTGACCCTGATCACCATACTATACTTCATACAGTCCTTTTGGAACAGCAGAAATATTTCCATATATATGTTGTTCAAGTCCCAATGAACCTTTGATTACATTGGTAACTCAGACAGTATTTTCAGTGTTAGCCTTGATCATTGCTTTCTCCCTCTTTATGACTTCTTCACATACAGTTGTAGTCAGGGAATTCTTGGCTACAGAGAGTCTTTCATCCAGAAAGTTGACTCCCTTAGTAACATGGTTCTTAACTTCTAGCATGCGGTCATCCAGAATTTTAATACAGGCATCCATCCTTCTTTCCAGAGTTGTCATGTGTGTTTGCATCGGATTTTGTTGTACATTGTGAACCACTTCCAAATTGCTTGTTGTTCTGTTCTTATTTTCCAAGATATCATTCTGAGTTTCTCTTATTTCAGCCAGCTTACTTTTAGTAAAAGTTACTGTGAAAGTAGCGAACAAACGACTAAAAAACAAGCCGAAAACTTGAATAATTGAAATTTTTATTATTCAAAAAGATATCATTTACAAAGGTATGACCTCCCTTTTATAGAATGGAGGAGAGAGGAGAGAGTACAAACTAACAATGTGGGACTAAAGATATACAGAATCTGAGCAGCTAGAACAACAGACCGAACAGGTTGCGCGGTTAGACAATGTGCTAACCGCTTGGCAATACCAGAAGCAAGAGAGAGAGAGATGCGGTAGGAGACCGCTAGACCGCCCGGTTTCCAAGCCACCGGAGATAAACCGCCAGACCGCCGGACTACAAACAGCAATAGCCTGGATATCAAACCGTTGGAGAGTAACCGCTATACCGCGCGGTCTACAACCCGCCAGGCTCAAACCGCTAGACCGCCCGGTCTCATACTTCAACACTCCCCCTCAAGCTGGAGCATAGATATCAATCATGCCCAGGTTGTCACAAATGTGGAAGAAGAAAGTAAAAACCGGCTTGGTGAAGATATCTGCCAACTCTTTGTCGGAGGTGACGAACGGAGTGCAAATCTGTCTCTTCAAGACCTCTTCTCGGATGAAATGGCAGTCGACTTCTATATGTTTCGTTCTCTCATGGAAGACCGGATTTTTGGATATATATATAGCGGCCTTGTTGTCACAGAACATAGGCAGAGGATAGTCATAGACCTCTCCTAGGTCAAGCATGAGAGCCCGCAACCATTTTAACTCACACATGGTTGACGCCATACTCCGATATTCTGCTTCTGCACTGGACCTTGAGACAACAGACTGCTTCTTGCTCTTCCAGCTCACAAGATTACCTCCAACAAATGTACAAAAACCTGATGTAGATTTACGGTCACCTTTATCATCCGCATAGCTTGAGTCTGAGTAGGCTTCAACTCTCAGATGACCATACTTCTGAAAGAGTAGCCCTTTTCCCGGTGCTGCTTTGACATACTCTAGTATCTTCAAGGCAGATTGAAGATGACATTCCTTGGGAGCTTGCATGAACTGACTGACCTTGCCTAAAGCATAGGCGATGTCGGGTCTGGTCACCGTGAGATAAATGAGTTTGCCCACCAGACGTCTATACCTCGTGGAATCAGATATAAGAGGTGAGTCATCTGTCCATGTTTTGTCCTCTCCAGTAGCCATGGGATACCGGGCCGATTTGGTACTGGTCAATCCTGCCTCTTGTAGAAGATCAAGAGCATACTTCCGTTGGGAGAGAACCAACGAGTCGGGCTTCCGAGAGATTTCTATCCCCCAAAAATATTTCGGGGAGCCCATATCATTCGTAACTAGGTGTTGACGTAGGTGTTTCTTTGTCAAGTCCACCCCAGCCTGGTTATCGCCGGTAAGAAGAATATCATCCACATACACCGCTAAAACCACAAGGCCCGATGCAGTTTTGCGAATAAACAATGAGTGATCAGCCGAACTTCTTGTAAAGCCAATGACAACCACAATGCCACTAAACTTATCGAACCATGCCTGAGGGATCTGTTTTAGGCCGTAGATGGCCTTCTTCAACTGGCATACTCGTGTCTCCCCCTGAACAACATACGCAGGAGGTTGCTCCATGTAGACGTCCTCCTGAAGATCCCCATAGAGAAAGGCATTCTTGACATCAAGCTGGGAAATAGCCCAATCCCTATTGACGTCCACAGAGAGAAGAACCCGGATGGTGCTGAGGAGAGCAACTGGGGAGAAAGTATCAAAGTAGTCAACTCCATAAGTCTGAGTAAAGCCTTTGGCCACCAGCCGGGCTTTGTAACGATCCACAGTGCCGTTTAAGCGAAACTTCACAACAAACACCCAGCGATAGCCAACCATATCAGTACCTACTGGTGGAGGAACAAGGGTTCAGGTACCCCTTTCAGTAAGAGTGGCGATTTCCTCATCCATGGCTGATTTCCAATGAGGAATAACAAGAGCCTCCTGGTAAGTGCGGGGAGTGGTAATAGCCGAGATAGCCAAAGCAAAACACCTGCGAGAAGGAGTCTGATACCAATTGAAAGAAAAGGGGATAGATACTACTCTAGAGGGGGGGTGAATAGAGTAATCAAAAATTGCACTAGCAAAGTTGACTATCTACTCAACTCCCTTGGAGTTGATTTGCGGAATGAAGGTTATAGATATTTGAGATGAAAACCCTAAAGCCTAACACAAGTGTTGTGCACAAAAGGCAGCCAACTGTAATTACAGTTGAGGCTAGGAATCCTAAACAGCAACTAGCAAACCTAGTTAAAATCTAATCACTGGCACAATGCAAGTAATTAATTAAAGCAATCCAGACGACACAAGGAATTTATAGTGGTTCCCCAAACAACTTGGGTACGTCCACTCTTCTACCAACAAGGTAGGAATCCACTCAGGTTTTTGATCAAGTGCCCTGCCACCAACAAGATCTGCTTCAGGTAGATCCAGAAACCCTTTAGACTTTTGATCAGGTGTCTAAAAACCAACACAGGTTTTTGATCAGGTGCCCTGCCACCAAGGGATACTTTTGAAGGGAGTAATAACCCTTTACAGGAGGGGGAAAGAAGGTTAAGGTGTCTTCTCTATTTTACATTAGATTAGAGAAGCACAATAACTTGCACTGAGCTACAAAGCTCTAAAGAGTCAAGGCTCCCCCTGGCTAAAAGAACGTCCAGGTGAAGTCTTGCTTCAGTGCAGAAACACTTCAGAAAATACTGAAGGAAAAAGCTACAAGAAGATAAATAATATGAAATAAAATTTCTTCTTTAGGCAGCTATCTTCTTCTTCTTCTTCTTCAAAAAGCTCTGAGTGTAAATCTTCCTGGAGGCAGGAGAACTCAGGTTGAAGAAGAGTGAAGAACTAAAACTTCTTCTCAGTTAGATGTGAATGAGCTGAGAGCAGTTGGAAACTGTAAGTTCTAAGCTTGAATGCTGTTGATAGCTTTTTGGTATGTGAGAGCTAGTTGATTTCTTTCTTCAAAGAAGTCTTGATATAGCAGCAGCAGCAACAGCTCTTACTTGAGTTTGAATCTTGTCTTCTACTGAACTCTGCAAGCTGGGCTGCAAAAAGCATAAAGCAAAACAAAATACTGCAGACAGATATCCTATAAGAGGATAAAGTTTTCTAAGAAGCTGCAAATAATTCTGATGAAATAATACAAGAGAAAGTCACATCAGAAGAGACTCTTTACAGCCAAGGAAGACTTTTTGAGTCTAACGGTTATAAAGGACAGCCTGGCAGATAAAGCAGAAATCATATCTCAGCTAATAAGACAAAACAACTTTATCAGAAAAAGATTAGCTCATGCATAAGGAATAGAAAAGATATTGCATGGAAATATTATCACAATTTATTCAAATAATCTTTTATAAAATGTGCCAAAATAAATATGAAATTAATCGCATCATAGAAGACGACAAAACTATTCAAGACATATAGCAAAACGTCGAACGACCCTCGGAGATCGTTGACCGAAGCACAGAGATCGTCGACCTATCAGACAGATAGTCGAACGATCCAGATAGTCGAACTATCAAAGAAGATAGTCGAACTACCTCAGCAGACAGTCGACCTATCAGAACAGATAGTCGAGCTATCAGATAGTCAATCTATCAGGACAGATAGTCGAACTACCAAACAAAACAGATAGTCGACCTATCAAACAGATAGTCGACCCATCACAGAAAACAGATAGTCGACCTATCAACAGATAGTCGACCTATCAAAGCAAAATAGATAGTCGACCTATCAACAGATAGTCGAACTATCAGATAGTTGAACTATCCAAGCAGATAGTCGAACTATCAAAGAAGAGCAGATAGTCAACCTATCAACAGATAGTCGAGCTATCACAGAAAACAGATAGTCGACCTATCAACAGATAGTCGAACTATCAGATAGTTGAACTATCCAAGCAGATAGTCGAACTATCAAAGAAGAGCAGATAGTCGACCTATCAACAGATAGTCGAGCTATCATAGAGAGCAGATAGTCGACCTATCAACAGATAGTCGAACTATCAGATAGTTGAACTATCCAAGCAGATAGTCGAACTATCAAAGAAGAGCAGATAGTCGACCTATCAACAGATAGTCGAACTATCAAACAAAACAGATAGTCGACCTATCAACAGATAGTCGAACTATCAGATAGTTGAACTATCTAAGCAGATAGTCGAACTATCAAGCAACACAGATAGTCGACCTATTAACAGATAGTCGAACTATCAACGCAGACAGAACGTCGACCAACTGATAGACGATCGTCGATCAGCCAATAGACGATAGTCGAGCGGCGTTCGACCATAGTCGAACGAAAAATTACTTAGCCAGATTTTCATCTGGACAGGCAATTCTGCAATACTAGAGAATCTATCCTATCAACTAACCTTTGACCATAGATAAATCTTGGGTCAAGAGACAGAAATAGAAGACTAAACTCAAATCAAAACCTAGGGTACCAACAAAGTATCAAAGTAGTCAACTCCATAAGTCTGAGTAAAGCCTTTGGCCACCAGCCGGGCTTTGTAACGATCCACAGTGCCGTTTAAGCGAAACTTCACAACAAACACCCAGCGATAGCCAACCATATCAGTACCTGCTGGTGGAGGAACAAGGGTCCAGGTACCTCTTTCAGTAAGAGTGGCGATTTCCTCATCCATGGCTGATTTCCAATGAGGAATAATAAGAGCCTCCTGGTAAGTGCGGGGAGTGGTAATAGCCGAGATAGCCAAAGCAAAACACCTGCGAGAAGGAGTAAGCTGATCATAGGAAACAATAGCCGCAAGCGGGTGTTGGGTACATGCCCGCACCCCTTTGCGAAGAGCAATGGGAAGATCCAGGTCGACTCATGTCTCAGGGACCGGAGCGTCCGTGGCAGAGAAAGTTGGCCCGGGACTAGAGAGACGACTGCGGAGAAGGGGGTATAACAGAGAGAGGAGGAGACGGCGGAGGAGATGATATAGGAGGGGAAATGTTGATATGCGTGGAAGGAACACAGAGTGATGGTGGAGAGTCAGAGACATCATGAGGAAGGGGGATTGAGAAGAGAAGTAGGATGCATTCTCGAAGAAGGTGACGTCCGCGGAGACAAACTGTTTGCGCAAAACCGGGTCAAAGCAACAATAGCCTTTTTGAGTGGTCGAGTAACCCAAAAAGACACATTTTGTGGAACGTGGGGAAAGCTTGTCACGGGTAGCGGAAGGAGCATGCACAAAAGTCGTACACCCAAACTTACGGACAGGGAGAGGAAAGGGTTCCTTGCCCGGGTAGAGAATGGATAAGGGGGTCTTGCCACGGAGAACCGTGGAGGGAATGCGATTGATGAGATAGCAGGCGAGGAGAACAGCATAGCCCCAGTAGGAGCGAGGCACCTGCATCTGCGTCATGAGGGTGCGAGCGACATCGAGAAGATGATGGTTTTTACGCTCCGCCACCCCATTTTGCTGGGAGGTATAAACACAGCTGGTCTGATGAATAAGACCATGTTGCATACAAAAAGAGGAGAACTCATGACTGAGATACTCTTTAGCATTATCAGAGCGAAGTACTTTAATAGAAAGATCAAACTGAGTTTTAATCATATAATAAAAAGATTTCCATACAGAAAGTAGTTCAGAGCGATCTTTTAATAAATACACTCAAGTATATCTAGAGAAATCATCAATAAAAGTTACAAAGTACGCACTACCCCGACCAACGGTGAGAGTAGGAACAGGACCCAAGACATCAGAATGAATGAGATCAAACGGGCGAGAGGAACCACGGCCTTGCTTCGGTGGGAAGGAGGAGCAGTGATGTTTGCCAAGCTGATACGCATCACAGTCGAGCGGAGGACTGGTGTGAGGTAAGTGGGGCAGAAGCACGAAGAATCCGAGGAGGAGGATGTCCAAGGCGAAGATGTCATTGAAGCAGATCGGTAGAAGAGGAAGAGAAGGCGGACAGAGCGGAAACGTTATCGAGGAAGTAGAGGCCGCCGCTCTCAGTCCCAGTAGCAATCGTTCAATGGGTCCTTGGGTCCTGAAAACAACAAGAAGTAGGAGTGAATAAGACAGAGCACTGAAGTTGCTTGCATAAAGTAGTAACGGATAATAAGTTGCAAGGGAACTTCGGGACATAGAGGGTGTCCGCTAAGCGAAGCGACGGGGTGACTTGAACCATGCCCGTCCCATGAACCGGGGATGGTGAACCATCCGCAACAAGAACCGGGGGCAACCGATCATGCGTTTCTAGGAGATAGAAGCATTGAGGATTGCCGGTCATGTGATTTGTAGCACCAGAGTCAATCAGCCATTTACTTTGGGTAACGACGTGAGCACTACCTGAGGTCGTTGCCACAGAGGCAGATGGCCGAGAGGAGGCGGAGTTTGAGGAAGATGTGTCACTAGAAGGGCGAAGATGAGGATGTTTCTGCCAGCAGCGGTCAACAGAATGGCCGGTACGACCACAGTGAGAGCAAATGAATCTGGATGAACTGCGCCCTCCAGACTGGCTGCGGCCACTAGGGCCACCCCGCTGAGCTTGGTGAGCATAGGAGTCTTGTGGAGGAGGGGAGGACAATAGAGGGCGCTGGAGCAGCGAAGTAATAGCGGCGATGCGAGCCGCAGTGGCATCCAAGGTGGGAGACTCTGCTTCGCCCAAGATCTGCTGGCGGATCATATCAAAAGACTTGGGGAGTCAGAGAAGATAATGAACAACCAGGAGCTCCTGGAAGTGTTTGTGCTACTCGGCCAAGTCCGCAGAGAAGGGGTGATTCTGGAGGATCTCGGCGCCAAGAGACTGAACTTGTTGATAAGCCACAGCAGGAGACATGGAAGGACGAGCGAAGAGGTCCACATAGATAGTATAAATGCGGGATGTCTGGGCCCTCTTCAAGTAGAGAGCAGCAAGGTAAAGCCATGCGGCCTTGACCGTCTCATCATGGCGTATGACGGGAAGGCATTCATCAGAGAGGTTGTTTGCCAGCCAAGTGCGGACAAGGGTATCACTCGCATCTCAGTCCTCAAATTGAGCAGAGTCTGAAGGAGGAGGGTCATCGGTGAGGTGATGACGTTTGCGCTGAGAGCGAAGGAGAAAGGTGAAAGAGACGCTCCAATCCGGATAATTGGAACCAACAAGTTTAGAAACTATGCTAAGGTTTCCGGAAGGAGTAGGAGGAGGAGGCGGAGCCGGATTGGCGACAGGAGTGGTGGCAGTTGAAGTCTCTGAAGAAGCCATAGGAGAAAGGAACGGGAAGCCGCGCGGTTAGTTAATAGGAGCTCGGCAGCGATCACGATGTCAGACACCAGCGGCCAGAATAGCTACGACAAAGCCGCAGAACCAAACAGAGGGAAAGAAGTCGAGCGGCTAGAAGGTAGCCCGCGCGAACAGAAGGACGATCCGCTTGGAGACAAACAGATCGCGGTGACAGATCGCGGCGAGAAGACGGGAAAATAAAGAGGTCGTGTACACACATGGCAACGACAAGGAGAGAAGGAAGCCGCGTGAACAGGGTACAAGCCGGCGGAAGAAACAAGCCGCGAGGACAGGTCGCGAGAAGAAGCAAGCCGCGCGGTTAGGGCACGCGGTTAGAGAGGCTGGACAGAATCAGGAGGAGATCGAGTCCTCTAATACCATGTGAAAGTAGCGAACAAATGACTAAAAAACAAGCCGGAAACTTGAATAATTGAAATTTTTATTATTCAAAAAGATATCATTTACAAAGGTATGGCCTCCCTTTTATAGAATGGAGGAGAGAGTACAAACTAACAATGTGGGTATAAAGCTATACAGAATCTGAGCGGCTAGAACAACAGACCGAACAGGCTGCGCAGTTAGACAATGTGCTAACCGCTCGGCAATACCAGAAGCAAGAGAGAGAGATGCAGTAGGAGACCGCTAGACCGCCCGGTTTCCAAGCCACTGGAGATAAACCGCCGGACTACAAACAGCAATAGCCTTGATATCAAACCACTGGAGAGTAACCGCTAGACCGCGTGGTCTACAACCCGCCAGGCTCAAACTGCCAGACCTCCCGGTCTCATACTTCAACAGTTACAGCAGGAGCAGCCCTCATGAAGAATGCAACTATGTTAGCTTTAAGCAAGCTGACTTCAAACCTGATTGACTTGATCTCAGTGGAAAGATCATGTCTAACTTCCTTGAGAGAGAGTTATCAATGTAGTGATCCAACTGTCTCATTTGACCATCAAGAAGGCCCTCCAGTTGAGCAAGGAAGGTAGGTGACATCTGTTCAGCTTGAAGAACTGTTCCTGTTTCACAGACATCTTCTTCCCTGACCATGGCAGAAGCTCTTTTTTCTGAGTCAGCCATCATATACTCTGAAGAATGTGCATCATCATGTACATCAGCAATAATATTTCCATTGTTAGACTCAGAGGATTCAATGTTATACATTGTACTTAGAGCAGGGAGTTCAGAGTGAATCTCCCCCTCAGCTTCAGCCTTGTCCTTAAGGATATCTGGTCTTTTGCATTCTCCATGGGAATTTGTTACTCAGAAGTGCATGTGACTGGAGCATCTTCCATCATCCTCTCAAGGGCTTGCTCCCCCTTTACTTGAGGACATAATTGAACAACTTCAGGACCCTTTGGAGTTTGACCAATCCTTTTCTATAGATTCTCAATGAAGGAGTCTAGTTGTTCTTGAACTGAATAGATAGTCTCCCCCTCAGTAGGGACAAGTATCTGGGAAGTCTCCCCCTCAACTTCTGCAACCATCTGAGATGTTTCACCCTCAACATTTGCACCGATATTTTCTATTTCTTGTCCAGTCAGTAATTGTTAAGTTTTTCTATACGACACAACACTTGTGCGCGCTGTGGAAAAAGGAACAAGAAAAGCCCAAAATAGTTCGAATCTAGCGATATACATTGATCAAGAAGAAAGTGCTGTAAAATAAAATTACCTTTGCGAGATTGAGTCGATACTCAACCTAGATGCTCTAAAGATCTGTCAATCACTGAGCGGATAGAGTCCTTAGTGCAGAATAGTGTCTGCACCTCTACAGTAGATCCACACAAATGGGAGAACCCGTAGAGTCTTGTCGAACAAGATCTAGGTCAGGAGAGGGCACTTTGCATCTTCACAGATTGCTAGATCTATTATAGAAGAGGCGGCGGCAACACTCGCCGGAATCGGGGTCAGGGATGGCGACGGGATCGACAAAGGGGGGACAATTTCTGTCAGCTTTTTAGGTCTCGGTTTTTTGTACAGTTCATCTCGTGTGCTTAGACAGAATCAACCCATCAAAATCCTAAAGATAAACCCTAAAATCTTCGATTTATACCAAAAGGAATAAATAGAACAACTCGTCGTTATTCGCAGACCCAAGACTTGGAATACAGCGTTTCGAACAGGCAACACTTGTCTCGACGAATCGTCGAGTATCCATAACATATTCGACGAATCGTCGAGTATTCATGACATATTCGACGAATCGTCGAGTATCCATAAGATACACGACGAATCCGTTGAGTGAACTCAACGCTCTCAGCGCCAAACCCGTCGAATCAACATTTGACTCAACGAAGGCGTTGAGTGAACTCAATGCACTCACCGCCTGAGAACTAGACCTGTCGAATCAACACCTTGACTCAATGAATCGTTGATTGAACTCAACACACTCAACGCTTAAGTGTCATACTCGTCGAATCAATACTTTGACTCGACGAATCGTTAAGTAAACTCAACACACTCAATGCCATTATTCGACGAGTCAACTCTTGACTCAACGAAAGCGTTGAGTGGTCTCAATGCACTTGACGCTTTCAAAGCCTGGCTGAGCTAAGTCATTTTCACTTATCACATGAGTAAAGCCATACTAATCCAATCTCCCAATTTCTCCAAACATTCTTATGTGCGACTCTGATAGACTCATACTGCGTTGGCAGTGAGACTACATGCTTGATCACTTCTAGGTCACAATTCTAACACCAACAGTCTCTCACTTGATCTTGAAAGTATCAAACAAAAGCTTCACAAACAATGAGCAGCATCTAGCAATGCATCATTGCTCCCCAAGCAATTAGAGTTTAGAACTCAAAAGCCATCGTGACCAATGTATCAGTGTTGTCATGTCCCTTCGTCCCTTATATCCGGATAGAACTAGAGGTATAGACCATATCACCCTCATAATTGTTCAATCCTTGTTTCCTGATCTAAAATGGACTTCTAGAAATTAGTGAGCCCAATATCATATATTGACTCAACCAAGCATGGTCATGCATTTCTCAGTCCCATTCCATCAAGGGGCCCTTGGATGCAACTCCTATCATATAGGAGGACAAATCTCATCTCTACTCACACGCAAACACCCAAATAATTCGCAATGTACCCAATAACCACCTTTGTCATCCAACTTTCTCAATACTGGACTTTTGATAACATCAAAGCACGCTCTTTCTCACTCGATGAATGTTGTGACTTCAAGTCAAAATACCACAAACACCATTGCCATTTGAGCCATACTTGTGACACGTTCATATAACAATCCACAAAGTATTTGCATGGTGGGTCTACCTAGTACAACTTGTTCAATAACAAGTACCCATGTGATAACTTGATATCACAATATCATGATTTGTGAGAACCGGTCATCATTCAACGAATATGCTAGTTTTAATGTGTCATCATCGCCCTTAGCTTCTAAGATGACACTCGACCAGGGCCCATTTAAGAATGAAGCTTCTAATAATATAGGCTCTCACATTCAAGTCACCACTTGACTCTTATGGAAGCAAACATTCTAAGGGCATTTATTATGTTAAATTACTCTATCACAATAGAAATAAATTTACAAATAAAAGAACTTGCCAAAATATATAAATGAAATGTATACAGTACTCTATTCATCAAATGAATTATTACATCCAACAAACATACAATCCACAAGACTCTAACTAGAGCTGATCATTAAGGTATCGTATACCCATATATCTAACATGACCATCATGTTTTCTCTGTGCGAGAGGCTTTGTTAGTGGATCCACAATATTCTCCTCAGTCGACACTCTGCAAATGCTCACATCTCCTCGATCAATAATCTCTCGAATAAGATGGAACCGCTGAAGTATATGCTTGGAGTGTTGATGAGATCTAGGTTTCGAAGCAAGTGCTATTGCACCATTGTTGTCACAGTAGAGAACTACGGGACGAACAATGCTAGGAACTACATCTAACTTGTCGATGAATTTCCTAATCCATACAGCCTCCTTCGATGCATTTGCTACAGCGATATACTCGGCCTCAGTTGTAGAATCAGCAACTGTCTCCTGCTTGGAACTCTTTCAGCTAACAGTACCTCCATTTAGGCAAAATATGAACCCTGACTGAAACTTTGAGTTTGAGTCGTCCCTATCAGTTTGGAAGCTAGCATCCGTGTAATCTCTTACAATAAGCTCTTCCTCTCCGCCAAATACCAAGAACATATTCTTTGTCCTTCTCAAGTACTTTAGGATGCTCTTAACGGTTATCTAGTGACCATCACCAGGATCAGACTGATACCTGTTAGTCATGCTCAAGGCATAAGAGACATTGGGTCGAGTACATATCATTGCATACATGATTGACCCAATTGTCGAAGCATATGGAATCAACTTCATGCGATCCATATCTTCACAAGACTTAGGACACTAGTCCTTAGAGAGACTCACACCATGAGACATGGGTAAGAATCCTTTCTTGGACACAAGTATGTTGAACCACTTCAACACCTTATCAATGTATGTACTTTTGGTCAAACCCAACAACTTATTCAATTTATCTCAATAGATCTTAATATCAAGTATATAAGTCGCTTCACCCATGTCTTTCATAGAAAAGCAGCTCCCTAGGTTGTTCTTAACAACTTATAGGGTCGGTTTGTCATTCCCAATCAGCAGTATGTCATCTACATACAATATTAGGAAGACAACAATGCTCCCACTAATCCTCTTATAAATACACAGTTCATCCTCGTTCTTGATAAAACCAAACTCTTTGATATTTTCATCAAAACGAAGATTCTAACTTCGAGAAGCCTATTTTAATCCATAAATGGATCTCTAAAGCTTGCATATTTTAGTGGCTTCACCTGGAGATACAAAACCCTCGGGTTGTGCCATATACACTTCCTCAAGGAGGTTTCCATTTAGGAAAGCCGTTTTGACATCCATCTGCCAGATCTCGTAGTCATAATACGCAGCAATAGCAATCAAAATTCTGATGGACTTAACCATGACAACAGGAGAAAAGGTCTTATCATAGTCAATACCATGAATTTGCTTGAAACCCTTAGCCACCAGTCGCCCTTTGAATGTCTTTACATTCCCATCCATGTCGGTCTTCTTCTTGAAGACCCACTTGCACTCTATGGGTCGTACCCCTTCAGGTGGTTCCACCAAGGTCCAAACTTGTTTTTCATGCATGGAGTCCAATTCAGATTTCATGGCCTCAAGCCACTTCTCGAAGTCCGGTCCACTCATAGCCTCTTGGTAGGTTGCAAGCTCATCACTATGATCCATATGCAACACATTACCTATTTGAGACACGAGAAACCCTTATCTCTCAGGCTCAAACCTTGGTCTACCAGATCTACGTGGAACTTGTGTTTCCTGAGCAGGCTCTCCAGCTACAACAACTTGTAGTCCTGACTCAGGTTCCAATTCTGGTTCATTCACAGTTTGTAGTTCTTGAACTTCTTCAAGTTCTATCCTGGTAGTCTTTCTACTTAAGAACTCTTTCTCAAAAAAGACACCAGTCCTTGCGAAAAACACTTTGCTCTCGGACAGTAGGTAGAAAAAGTACCCTTTAGTTTCCTTAAGATACCCCACAAGTTAACACTTATCTGATTTGGGTTCTAGCTTGTCAGGAATTTGACGTCGCATGTATGCCTCATAGCCCCAAACCTTAATGAACGACATACTAGGATGCTTCTCAATCCATATCTCATATGGTGTCTTCAGAACCGCTTTCGTTGGAGCACGATTTAGTGTAAAAGCAGTAGTTTCTAGAGCAAAACCTCAAAAGGAAACAGGCAGATCTGCATGACTCATCATCGACCATACCATGTCTAATAGAGTACGATTCCTCCGCTCAGACACACCATTATGTTGTGGTGTTCTAGGTGGAGTGAGATATGATACAATACCACACTCTTTCAAATGATCACGAAACTCATGACTTAGGTATTCGCAACCTCGATCAGATTGGAGTGTTCTTAAACTCTTTGAACTTTTTAAAGGTCTCGGATTTGCAATTTATAAGATACACATATTTGTATTTACTGAAATCATTAGTAAATGTAGCAAAGTAGAAATACCCACCTCTAGACATAGAACTCATGGGTCCTCATACATCACTATGTAATATACCCAAGAGATTATCAACCCTCTCATTGAAACCAGTGAAAGAGACCTTAGTCATCTTGCCTAACAAACAAGACTCGCATCTCTCAAATGATTCATAATCAAATGAGTCCAGTAGTCCATCTCTATGGAGCTTGGATATGCGTTTCTCATTTATATGGCCCAAACAACAATGCCAAAGGTACGTAGGGTTCGAGTCATTCATTTTTAGTCTTTTAGTATTTTATATATTATGCATCTGATGGTCTAAGTTCAAAACATATAAACCATTAAACATTTGAGCTATACTATAACAAACATCATTCTTAAATATAAAATAACAATTATTCTTTATAATAAAAGAAAATCCAATCATGTCCAAACATGAAATAGATATAATGTTTCTAGTTATGGAAGGAACATAATAATAATTATCTAGTTCTATTACAAGTCCACTGGGTAAAGAAAGATGGTAAAAACTCACGACGACATCATCAACTCTTGCTCCATTGCATAGGTCCACCTCCCCTTTACTCAGCAATCTTCTCCTTCCCAGTTCCTGCACATTTATACAAATGTGAGAACTACATCCGGTATCTAATACCTAGGATGAAGGAGTAGAAAGATTTATCTCTATAACATAGATACCAGAAGCAGAAGTCATACCTCCCTTCATCTTGTGCAAACCCTCAATGTACGAAGGATAATTCCTCCTCCAATGAACAGCCTTGCCACAGTGGTGGCATTTCCCTTCTTTCGTAAAACCTTTCTTTTTCAGTGCTGAAGAATTGGGCTCCAAAGCAGACTTAGGTCATACCTTCGTCTTCTTGAAGCCCTTGGTCTTGCCCTTACCTTTATGCACCATTAATATGGGTCTAGCAAGCTTGGCCTTCTTCATATTGATCTCGGCAGTTCTTAACATGCCTAGGAGCTTGGGCAGTGTCTTGTATATTTCATTCACGTTATAGTTCAAGACGAACTGCTCATAACTGTCCGACAATGATTGCAGGATCAGGTCTATGGCTAACTCTTGGCCTAGAGGGAAGCCTAGTCTCTCAAGGTTCTCTATGTACCCAATCATCTTGAGTACGTGAGTCCCTACTAGGTCCCGAGCTCCCATCTTACACTGGAACAACGTCATAGTGACGTCAAACCTCTCTTGACGAGCTTGCCCTTGAAATATTTTCTTGAGATGCTCGTCAATTTCCTTGCAACCCATGTTCTCATGTTGCTTTTGGAGCTCAGAGTTCATGGTTGTCAGCATGAGACATTCGATATCTAAGGAGTTGTCAAGATACTTCTTATAAGCATCCTTATCAGATCGGGACACATTCCCGACAGGCTCTTCAGGGGATTCCTCTTCCAAAACATAGAGCTTTCGCTCTTGCTTGAGAACAATTCTCAAGTTCATGTACCAGTCCAAATAATTCGTCCCACTCAGTTTCTTCATCTTAAGGATAGCTCTGAGGGACAAGGTGGAGTGAGATCCACTGACCATGGAAATTCTACAAAGATCCAGTAGAGAAAAATCAGTACTGCATTTCAAAATACATTTTATCATTTTAATTAGGAATTTAATCAAAATAACTACCACTATTTTTATCAAACTGATAACCCTCGATATCAATTCAGAGAATATGCAAGTTACTCTCTTAGTGGACAAGATTCATATTTCACTAACACTATGAGTCAACTTTGGCTTTTCTCTCACAATGTAGTTATTTAGGTAGGCAACGCTTGCCAATTGCATCACAATGCAACTCTTGTATGGTTGGTGAATAACTCTTTATTTGCATCCATCATATGGTGCATACCAACTCTATGCCTTTGGGAACTCAATCTTTGAGGTCACTCAGTTAAGTATGACCCGATGTCAACAGTGGGATATCACAATTATCTACTCGCACCATTACCAAGATAGAGTAATGCACCTTGCTTTGGAAAGCCCACATTTCATCAATCGAGGCAGGAAGAGTGTCATCCATCGGAAGACATCCAAATACTTAATATTGCTTAAGGGATTTTCAGACGATTGATTAACACTTAATCATGGTTAACTATTAACCAGTGTGCACATCCACAAATAAAAAATCAATAATTAGAATCCAAATGCATCCCAGATGTGCACAAGGAAATCATCAACACTTGATGAACTGGGCTAAATTTGAACATTCAAAACCCTTCTAAATCTTCAAATCTACATGCACTAGACATGAGCAACACAGACTCCACTTACACAGTAGACAAGCTCATCTCTCTATGTGAGATTCAAAATCTAACACACTTGGTTTCACAAACCAACAAGAGGGATGGTTATTGTTAAGGAAGAACACAGAAATAAACAAAGAAATCACATGCGTTCTTGGTGAGGATCCAAGAATAGATTTGGGCATTTTAGAACATTTCTAAATTTCCAGATCTACACGCCATGGATTTAGCAACTTCTGAAACAATGAATATCGTCGAACCTCCCTCTAATACCACTGTTGGGTTTTCTATATGACACAACACTTGTGCGCGCAGCGGAAAAAGGGACAAGAAAAACCCAAAATAGTTCGGATCTAGCGATATACATTGATCAAGAAGAAAGTGATGTAAAATAAAATACCTATACGGGATTGAGTCGATACTCAACCTAGATGCTCTAGAAGATCTGTCGATCACTGAGCGGCTAGAGTCCTTAGTGCAGAATAGTGTCTGCACCTCTACAGTAGATCCACGCAAACAGGAGAACCCGTAGAGTCTTGTCGAACAAGATTTAGGTTGGAAGAGGGCACTCTACATCTTCATATATCACTAGATCTGTTACAGAAGAGGCGGTGACGACACTAGCCGGAATCGGGGTCAGCGACGCCGATGGGATCGACAAAGGTGAAATAGCTTCCGTCGGCCTTTTATGTCTCAGTTTTTCACACAGTTTGGCTCATGTGCTTAGACAGAATAAACCCGTCAAAATCCTAAAGAGAAACTCTAAAATCTTCTATTTATACCCAAAGGAATAAACAGAACATCCTGTCGCTATTCGCAGGCCCAAGACTTGGAATACAGCATTTCAACCAGACAACCCTTGTCTCTACGAATCGTCGAGTATGCATAATATATTCGACGAATCGTCAAGTATTCATAACATACTCGACGAATCGTCGAGTATCCATAAGATACACGACGAAGGCGTTGAGTGAACTCAACACACTCAACACTCTCAACACCAAACCTGTCGAATCAACATTTGACTCGACGATAGCGTTGAGTGAACTCAACGCCTGAGAACCAAACCCGTCGAATCAACACCTTGACTTAACGAATCATTGAGTGAACTCAATGCACTCAACGCTTAAGTGTCATACTCGTCGAATCAACACTTTGACTTAATTAATCGTTAAGTAAACTCAACACACTCAATGTCATCAATCGATGAGTCAACACTTGACTCGACAAAAGCGTTGAGTGGTCTCAACGCACTCAAAGCTTTCAAAGCCTAGCTGAGCTAAGTCATTTCCACTCATCATATGCGTAAAGCCATACTAATCCAATCTCCCAATTTCTCAAAACGTTCTTATGTGTGACCCTGATAGGCTCATACTAGATCCGTTGGCAGTGAGACTACATGCTTGATCACTTTCAGATCACAATGGTAACACCAACAGTAATTCCAGAGCTTCAGCTGGAATCTCTTCTGATTGAGTTCCACTCAATTGATTCCTTGCTACAAGTTCAGAGGTAATTGAAACCTGAGTACTGATATCCCTTCTAGTCTCCTCTATAGATTCAGACAGTTGGGGATCATATGGCTCTTCCTCACTTTTCTCAGAAGAGCTGCTGCATGTGCTGTCTTTGGTAGCTTGGACTACTTTCTTTTTCTTCTTTTCTACACTCTGTTGATGTGGCAACAGAACTCTGTCCCACCTATCAAGCATCTTTGAGTCCATTCTCCTCATTTGATGGATTTTTGTTCCTAGCCTCATGTTTAGGATCCCTGGAACAGTGTTGTGCGGATACAGAGACAGACTCCTTCCCAGGTTTGGCTCTGGGATGCATTCTACTATTCTTTCAAAAAGTACTTTTCCCCAGTCTGTTTTCTTAGAAAGAATTATTCGTGTCATCAAACCGAACAACTTCTTGGATATCTTATCATGAGATCTAGCCATGCACAGTAGAGTCTTTTTAACAACATCTGCTAGAAATTTTCCTTTTAGGTTCAGTTCTTTTCTCAAAATTGATCCAGTGGAGTGCTTTGACAGTACACACCACTTCAAGGTAGATCTGACATCAGTTTGGTACAGTTCATCCTCTTCATCTAACAACCTGAACTTGGGTAGTTACAGTGCCTTGCTCAATCTTTTGGGGGTAATCTTGACCTTATTTCCGCTGATGGATGACTTGATTTTAGTGGAGGACGAGTCCACCTTAGTGTTCGAGTATAACTCAAGCACTTCCCTCTTGCATAGCAAACTCGGCTCTGAAAGAACATGTTCTAGGTTACCAACCTACAAGAGGTGGAGAACGAGCTAAACTTCCTCTGGTGCATCCTTGAAACCATTTCTCACTAACTTTGATCCTTCGAATAGAAAATCCAATCCTCTCGGCGGCATTGCTTCTGTGAATTTCTGTAGATTTTCCAAGCCTTCCTCGTTTCATCGCAAGGGGTAGAAAAAAGCGAGGAATAGTGTATTTTATTATAAGATCACACCCTTCTATTTATACTAACCCCTATTTGAGAATGTGGATAGGCGCGTCCTGTTGTTGTAATCACAAAGTGATCAACGGCTGAGATTAATCCCTTGAGATAACCGCAAAATGAAGTCCCTGGGAGAATGCATTGGGTGGACTCGACACTCTCGACGCTTGAAGTTATCTCGATGCACTCGACGCCTAGACACTTGAACTCAATGCACTTGAAGCCTGATATTGTCTCGACGCACTCGATGCCCGAGCACTTAGACTCAGCGCACTCGACGCTTGAATACTTAGTCCATAATCCTTTGTTTTCCTGCAAGAAATCATACTACCTGCTATAACAACAAAAATGCATTAAGAGCTACTAAAGCTAAATCAAGTTCATCATACCCAATTTAAATTTGAAAGTGATGAACTTGACTTCATCTAGTGGCTTGGTGAAGATATTAAACATTTTCTTGTCAGTGGGGACAAACTGAAGACTGATGTCCTCACATTCCATATGCTCTCTAATAAAATGATATCTAATCTCTATGTGCTTAGTCCTTCTATGAGAGACTGGATTCCTAGTAATAGAGATTGCACTAGTAGAATCACAAAATATAGAAGTTTTGCTTAGCTTAAGATTGTAGTCCTAGATCTGATGCTGGATCCATAATAGTTGTGCACAGCAACTGCCAACTGAGATGTATTCTGATTCAATTGTTGAGATAGCAACACTTCTTTGCTTCTTGCTGCTCCAAGTGACCAATCTTCCTCCTAAAAACTGACAGGTGCCAGAAGTTCTTTTCCTGTCTTCTCTACAACCTAAAAAGTCTGCATCATGCCCTTGGTGACTCCTTTTTCTGAGCCTTCAAAGATCACTTTAGGTCCATTCTTTACTGGATTGTATTCCTTTAGATGGTACCTTGTTCAAATCATATGCCTGGAACATCCATTGTCCAAGTACCATATTTAGATTGTGTGTGGTCACTTAGACTATCCTGCAAATACATATTAGTTTACCTTAGGGCCCCAATAGGGATTGGGTCCTAGGTTCTTGTTAGCTTGAAAATGCACATGATTAACTGCTGAAGTCCTATCAGGAAGACTCACCCTATCCCTTGACACACTAGGGTTGTGCCAACAATCTATGACAAAGTGACTCACTTTACCACAACACCAACACTCATGGATGTTATATCTCCTCTTCTGAATAACCTTTAAAGAGTGCAAGCTATCACTAGCTGCCTGTTCAGAGGGGAGAGCAGTAGCTTTCTTCTTATTTATTTCAGTAAGAATCTGACTAAAAGTTAGCCTGCCAGTAGATGTACATTGCTTACCCTGAGTTTCATCAACAACAGTCTTCTTTGTAGTTGACATGTTGTTAATGACATCAGAGACAACCAAGTGATCCTTACTGACTGACTTCCCCTTGGTCAAGGTGTTTGCTGGAGGATCCTGAGACTATGTCACAGCCTTATTCTTGAGTGTGGGGCTGGAGCACCAAATACAAATGGTCCATGATGGGTCATCTGTATTTCCTCATGGGGAGCCTTAAAGGCACTCAAGCCCATGCCCTTTCTTCCATTATAGCTGTGAGCATTTTTGTTCACACTATTGGATCTTCCATTCAACCAATGACCATATATACTCTCTTGGTCATACTTGTTGGATGACAACAAAACTTTCTCAAAAGTGATAGTAGGCTGAATTTGAGTCTTGCCCTTACTCCTATTCCTTCTTCTAATATTCCTCTCAATATACTCTAGCCCCTTCTTATCAATTTGGGTGGTGAAGGTATCAATGAGTGGCAATACAAATTTAGGTTTGGAGTATTGAGCCACTAACATCCTCTCTTTGAGGAACTTATCTTCCAACTCTTTAATTAAAGAGTTATTGTTGTTTATGGTTGAAACTTGGATAATGGTGATTGTTTTAAGTTGGGATGTCTCTTTGCTCATCTGGCTCAGCTGTGAGGCTGACTCTGTGTGTAGAGAGAGATCTTTTCTCAAAGAGACAATCTCCTTAGCTTATCTTTTGACAAGCAACTTGCTCTTCTTCAGAGCTTCCAAAATTAACCCATAATTATCAATCAATTGATTGACATCTTCCTCATATTCTGACTCATCTTCATCACAGGATGAAGGTGCATCAGAATTAGGACTTATTTCATAATCAGATTCATAGGAGGAGAGAGAATGAATTAGTACCTCATCTGGATCAGACTGATCCTAGTTAGATTCACAATATGTCATGGCCATAAATCCATAACTGCCACAAACATCTTCATCCACCTCATTATCACTATCTAAGTGTGATATAGGGACCCTGATTCCTATCCTTGCAGCTGGATAGTCCTCATCTTCTTTAGCATCAGCAGCAGTAAATAGCCTTATATAGGCTTCATCTTCTTCTTCAAAGTCAGAAGATGCTGAGTCAGTTTGACTCCGACTCTTCTCATTCTTGGCAATGAAGGTCTTTTCCTTCTTGCCCTTGTGGTGGTGGTACTTCTTCTCACCTGTCTCTTTTCTCTTGACTAGGCAGTCAACACTGACATGCCTAGGCTTGCTACAACAATAACATATTATGTTAGAATAAATATGTTTACTGGGTTTAGAATCATACATATATCCTTTGGAGAACTTCTTCCCAGATTTGTTGTGATCCTTCTTGTAATGTGAGAAGGATAAAGGATTGTTCTTACACTACCTCTTCTTCATCATCTTCTGGAATTGTCTTGAGAAGGCAACAAACTCTCCATCTGACATGTTACTGGCAGATGAGCTGAACTCAGAGCTTTCTGAATCAGCTGGCCTCCTTGGTAGTGAGACAATCCTTTCCTTGCTCTTCTTAGAGCTCTTAGCCTTGAAGGCCACTATCCTCTCCTTGGTATAGGACCTGATGGTGTTCTCCTCCTCATTCCTAGTAGTTAGCTGCATCTCATAAGAAAACAGTTTTTCAAACAAAGTGTGAGGAGGAGTTTCAACAAGCTTGGCCACTTCTTTGATAGCACAAATCTTTGTGTCTTAGTCTCTGATTAGAGATCTTAGGAATTTGTCATTCAGCTCATAATTGCTGAAGACCCTCCCATAGGTCCTCAGCTCATTGACCACTCTGAAAAACTTTTCATAGCAATCAGCTATGTTGTACTTGTTGTTTTGCCTGAAGGCCTCATATTATTGATTAAGTAGAGATTTCATGTCATCCATAACTTCTTCAGTGCCCTCCATGTATACAATCAAGGTGTCCCACATCTCCTTAGCAGTCTCACAGTACACCAAGTTCTGGAAAGTGGAATCATCAATATCACTTACTATGATGTTCTTTGCCTTCTTGTCCATGATTTCCAGAATGACCTCATCCTTGGTCATCTCAGTGTACTTCTTTGGGGTCTAGACATTTGCATCTAAGATAGAGACCTTCATGGGGATGAAAGGTCGTTCTTGGACAGTAATGAAAATCCTTGGGTCTGAGGCTTCCATGCATAGCATGACCCTCTCTTTCTAGATCCCGAAGTTATCTTTTCTACAGACTTGAAGCTTCATGGAGCTCAACTTCTTATGGTTCTCTCCTGAACCATAAGGATAATCTTAAGCTACTCTTGGAGATCTGTTCAGACTGCTAAATCCTTTTTGAGCAAACTTCCTCTAATACCACTTGAAAGTCTTTGTTTCAAAAATAGTTAAACACCTATAGGGGTGAATATGGTTTTTTATGTCTTTTAAGACTATCTTCTTTCTTTGGTGAGTTGTGATTAAGTTATTTAGCTTGCTTTCAAGACACACAATAACACACAGGTATTTATAGTGGTTCTCCAAGGTATGAATACATCCATTATCCCTCCCACCTTTCTAACAGTGTATTAGACAAGGCCAACTTCTCCAATCTCAGTTCAATGAGCTTACAACATAGATCCCTCAGGATATCTCAGACTCCTTCCTCCAAGTCCTACCTCAGGCCTAAGGCCCTACACTTAGAGATATAATCTCCTACAGCTCAGTAATCTGCACCAGATCACCTGCCTCAGACTTTATACAAAGTCCTACACTCAGGCTAGGAGGATAGCCCTACACTCAGAGAGTGAAACTCTCCTACATCTCAGAGAGTGAAACTCTCCTACATATCAGATCCAACCTCAGGCCAAAGGCCCGACCTCAAATTCACAACTGAATCCTATCTCAGGCACACAGGCCCTACAACTCAGAGAATAAATCTCCTACCTCAGGCACACATGTCCTACCTCAGATCCACAATAGGATCCTACAACTCAGCCTTTATATTTTAGGCTTACAACTCAGATCTACTAAGATCCTATAGAGTGAAATGAGTTTGTTGTTGATGATTGACTCTAGAGAAATGATCTCTGATTCTACCTTCCTGGATTGAATGAACTCAGCCCAACATTGACTCCAGGGAAATAGTTCACTAAGTCTTCTTTTTTCTGAACTGAGAAAGCCCAGTCCTATCTCCTTCACAATAACAAGATGCTTGATCTTCAAGTTGTTTCTGATTGTCTGAGAAGTAACTTGCGGAGCACTGCTTCTTCAAGCCTTGATTATAGTAGAGTTTAGAATAGAGGCCTTAAAGAGGAGCATCACCTTTAAGCTTGCTCTGCTACTTGTTCTAACTCAGAAAAGGATCTTTCTTAACTTGTTGTTGAAGACTTTATTCAACCAACTAACTTTAACTCTGCTTCTCCTTGGAACTCAGAAAGAAAACTCCTGAACTTGTTGTTGAATAGAGAATTAATCTTTAGGGAATTATTCCTTCAACAGCCAACACTATTTGTGAATTACAGACTAACTGTAGAGTAAGTTCTTGGAAAACTTCTCCTTTGTCGAGAGGAAGAAGATGACCAGAAAGCTCTATTTCTTTTTCTCTCTCTAAGCTCTACTTTTCTTTCCCCTGTACTCTCCTTTTGTATCCCGCCGTCCAACGGCTCTTTGCACAGTAAGAATGGCCGAAAATGGAAACTATTCCATCACTTTTGCATTTACAGCTGTACAAAAGGCAAGCAGCGCCTTTTGTCTTCTAGCAAGTAAATCCCGCGATATTTGAATTTCTGCTGACATCAGCATAACTCAGCGCTTTTAGAATTAGTAAATTCCAGATAGACTTCTCAGGCGTTGAGTGAAGCTTTGCCACTCAATGCAAAAGTACTTAGCATAATTCTGCATCTTCAAGCGTTGAGTGCGTTGAGTGAGCATTCATCACTCAATGCATATAGACTTTTATAGTCTAACAGCTTAGGCATCGAGTGAGCCTTCATCACTTGATGCTTTTGGACTTAGTTCGATTTCTCTGAATGAAGACGTTGAGTGCATCTTCTTCTTTAAACGTTTTCTGCCTTTGTCTGGCTTCTTGATGAAGTGTTGAGTGGCATGTCTTCACTCAACGCTCATGTACTTAGTTGAATTGTCTGTTGAGTAGGCATTGAGTGAATTGCATTCCCTCAATGCTTCTGTACTTAGACAGATTTCTTGACAGCAACACTGCGGCTTTGACTGTATGTTGTTCTGTCGATGCTTTTGGTTCTAGGCATTGAGTGAACTGGCTTCACTCAACGCTTATGGACTTAACCAGATTTCTGCTTTGGCAATACTGAGGCTTTGATTGTCTGAGCATTAGTCGATGCTTTTAGCCTCTTGGTATTGAGTGAACTGTCTTCACTCAACGCTTCTGGACTTAGTTAGATTTTTGCTTTGCCAGCATCCTATCATGAGTCCATCTGTCTTTGTAACTCAGACTGCATGTCAAATCAGTTCAACAGAGAACAACCTGCATACATTGAACTTAGGGAATGCATCAAATATATTCATGTGTATACCATTGACTTGTGGGCCTTCTTCAAATTCAGGACATTGTGATCAATGGACCCAACAGTATGTACGAAAGGCAGTGTGCTCCACATCCACCGGATTCATCCGGATCTGATTGTATCATGAGTATGCGTCCATGAAGCTAAGGAGTTCGTGCCCGGCTATTGCATCTATGAGTTGATCGATGCAGGGGAGAGGGAAGCTAGACTTTGGATATGCTTATTGTAGTCAATGCACATTCTCCACTTTCCTGAAGCCTTTTTACTATGACTATATTGGAGAGCAAAGTGGGGTACGTTCCAGATGAATTACGCAGACAAAAGATTGTCTACTTCTTCCTCAATGACGTGGAGTCTCTAAGGTGCGAAGTTGCGCCTCTTCTGGGCTACGGGTTTGCATATCGGGTTGATATTTAATGAGTGTGTGATGATTTAAAGATCTACTCCTTGCATGTCCTTCGGGCTCCATGCAAATATTTTCTGGTTGGTGCATAAGAAGTTCGTGTATTCCACTTGCTCCCTTGGGTACAAGAGCGACCTGATCAATACCATGCAGACGAGGTGTAACACCCCTATCCGTCGCATAGCATATAGCAGTAGGTCCGGCCGGGGCCCTACGCCATATACTACGGACAGACCGGTTGGTTACGCGTTGAAACCATTCGACCAATTACACGTCCTACACAAGCACCTAGTGGAAGCATTTAATAAGTTGCAAGACAAAAGAACCCAGCCAAACAGCATGAATGTCCACTACAAAAAAAACCCGGAGGAATGTTTCAATACACAGAAAATAGAAATGGCCTTAAGGCCTTACATAGTTTGCTTGATATAAAAGTGTTTTCATACTTCGGCTCGCAGGCCGGCCACACATGGTCACAATGAAACACTCAAAATTAGGCCTTCGAGGGCCGGCTCAGCAACTTAGGCTTTAGCCCGCTATTTTCCGCTCGGCTCCGCAGCACCTGCAAGCACAAACCACCGCCCGGTGGCAAACAAAAGCAACGGTCAGCTATGCTGACCAAATTATAACGATCCCGACCCAAAATCGGGGCGGCGATGCTCTTTCCCTGCACCTTATTAGTATAGGCAATTTATTAGTGTAAACACACATCATCACAGGCGTAGGCTCGCACGGCCACACACCTCGTGCACACAGAGCACATTCACGGCGAATCGGCCAACATCACGTCAATTCAAGCCATAGACGTTCCCGTTCCACCACCGCCCCTTGGACGGCCAACCATATGAGCATTTTGTCTTCTTGGCCTTGGTCACGACAATTTAAGCCATAAACCGCCGAAGACTCTCATCCATGCCAACAGTCCCACC
Source organism: Platanthera zijinensis (assembly GCA_039513925.1). Classification (NCBI taxonomy): domain Eukaryota; kingdom Viridiplantae; phylum Streptophyta; class Magnoliopsida; order Asparagales; family Orchidaceae; genus Platanthera; species Platanthera zijinensis. The sequence continues at coordinate 135,602,317 of CM077080.1, read as the reverse complement.
GAATGACATAGATCGGGTACGGTTCCGCCTGACCCGTGCTCATATCGCAATGGCAATTTAAGCCATATGCGCAGGTCAAGACTCACCGAGTCCCGTTTCCGCCACAACAATCACATAACCCGGTTATGTTCACGTTGGCTCCCCGGCCATCGTTTTGGCAAAACTCGCTTTTGCCCAGTTTTCCGGGTGCACCTTGGAGTTAATCTCCAAGGCTCTCTGTTGCAATCTACCACGTAGAAAACCCGAAAAATGCCCAAACACCCGGAGCCTTCCCCGGTTCATATGCAATGCAACATCACCGATCCGGCTCTACTTGTCCGGATAGGCTTCACACACAATGCTTATGTCCATTTTCGCATACGGACTCTATACAAGGGGGACTTTACATATCTACCCCAAGGAACGCTCCAACTCTTCGCTCACACGCGAGAGAGGGCTTCCTATGCAAAGGGAAAAAGGGCTTCACATGCCCAAGGATGAGAAATCGTTACCCTTGCATTCTTCCGCGGTGCCATGAAAAACTATGCGGTTAGAAAGCACCGCAACGGCGTCGCCTTCGCGGATCTGGACTCGGATCGCGATTCGGAGCTCCGACGCTCCACCGGCGGCCGGATCTTGGTCTCCAACCTCTTCCTTGCTCTTCCTTCTCTCTAAACCCTTAGAGAGAGAATGCCCAAAAGAAAATGGGGTATTCCACCCTAATTCCCGGCTAAAACCACCCAGGAGCAGCCCCCCACCGTCGGATCCAAAGCCAAGGAAATGAACGGCCACGATTATGCCTCAAATTAGAAAATCTGGGCCGAACACGGGTTGCAACACGGCCGTGTGCCTGGCCGTGTCACCCATTCGCCATCTCGACCGACTCGAAAACCAGCACACGGCATTCGACATAGCCTCCGACACGCCCGTGTGACCTGTGACACGCCCGTGTCGAGACCCGTGTCACGCCCCCCGTATGCAATCGGCCAGCTTTCCCAACCCGAGAAGGATACGGCCTGCGACACGGCACCCGACACGCCCGTGTCGCATTTGACACGCCCATGTCAGGGCCCGTGTCATGGCCCGTGTGCCTGCCTCAGAAAACTGCTTAAAGTGACACGCCCTAGGACACGGCCGTGTGCCTCAACTCGACAATCTCCGATCGTCAAAACGTCGACCACATGACCCGTGGCCGAACACGCCTGTGTCACGCCCGTGACACGCCCATGACACACCCATGACACGCCCGTGACACGCCCGTGTCACGCCCGTGACACGCCCGTGACACCTGCTCTAAAATTCAGACTGGGCTTAAAACGTCACCCGTCCCTCTTTTTAGTTTCAGGGTGTTACAACTCTCTCCCCCTTAAAAGAATTTCGCCCACGAAATTTACTAAAGGAAAACAATAGAAACTTAAAGCTTTTAACGATACCTGAGCGGAATAACTCCGGGTACTCCTCCAGCATAGTTTGCTCCCTTTCCCAAGAGAGCTCCTCCCGACCGCAATTATCCCACCGGACCTTAACCATCCGGATCTCCTTGTTACGGAGTCTCTTGACCTCAGCGTCTTTGATACGAACGGGCTTGACCCTAGTCGTCAACCCTTCGTCCACCGGTACTTGATCGACTGCGATCACTAGCGAAGGCTCTTGCACCGCCTTCCGCAACACAGAGATGTGGAATACATCGTGTAGCCCACTCAACTCCACTGATAGCTTCAAACGGTATGCAGCTTCGCCGACTCGCTCCAGAACCTCAAAAGGTCCAAGGTATCTTGGGCTCAGCTTCTTCAAGCGTCTCACCCGTGAAACCCCCTTGAATGGCTTCACTTTCAAGTATACCCAATCGCCTACCGCGAACTCCACGTTTCGGTGCTTGGCATTGTAATACTTCGCCTGCCTATCCTGAGCGATCAACAAGCGCTCCCGAATGATCCGCACCAACGAGGTAGCACTCTCCACCTCCTGCTTCTTGTACAACCTTGCCTCACCCGTTTCTAACCAAGACAACGGCGTGCGACATTTTCTACCATAAAGGGCTTCAAAGGGCGTCATTTGGATACTCGCCTGGTAGCTATTGTTGTACGCGAACTCCACCAAATACAGGTGGTCCTCCCAATGCCTCCCGAAGTCTAGGACACACATGCGTAGCATGTCCTCCATCGTTCTATTGACTCTCTCGGTCTGTCCATCCGTCTGCGGATGGAAGGCTGTGCTGAACTTCAACTTTGTCCCCAGCATCTGCTGCACCAACCTCTAATCATTGGACGTGAAACGCCCATCGCGATCACTCACAATGCTGCGAGGCACACCATGCAGTCTAACTATATTGTCCACATATAGCTTCGCCAACTTCTCCACCGAGGCGTCCTTCCTATGCGAAATGAAATGCGACACCTTAGTTAACTGATCTACGATCACCCAGATGGCGTCGTTCCCCTTCTGCGACCTTGGCAACCCATGCACAAAGTCCATAGATATGTCGTCGAACTTCCACTCCAGTATAGGCAAGGACTTCAGAAATTCTCCTGGCTTTTGGCACTCCGCCTTCACCAAGGCGCACGTTTGGCATTTGGCCACAAACAACGCTACGTCTTTCTTGAGCCCCGGCCACCAAAACAGCTTCTTGAGGTCACGGTACATCTTTGTGCTCCCTGGGTGGATTGAGTACTTGGTATGATGAGCCTCGTACATCAACTCCGCCCGTAGGTTACTCCCGCTTGGGACGCACAACCGATGATCCTTCCTTAACAACCCATCTTCCACCGAAAACTGGGAATTTGACCCATCCAACGCTGCCTCCATAAGCTCCTTCATGGAGTCATCTAAATCCAATGCCTGCCGAACCCGGTCAGCCAGGTCATACTGAACTTCTGTCCAGTTCAACATTGTTTTGGCTCTCGTCTGCTTGTCAACGCAACAGATCTCAAGCTCCTCCAACTCCCGCACTAGCCGCTCATCATGCACCGACAACCAGTTGGCTTTGGCAGGAGCCCTGCGACTCAACGCATCTGCAACTGCATTGCCCTTCCCGGGTACATAATGAATCCTGAAGGTGTAGTCCCCCAGGAACTCCATCCTCCTCCTCTGCCTCATGTTAAGATCCTTCTGATCAAATAGGTACTTCAGGCTCTTGTGGTCGGTGTAAATATCGACCCTTACGCCATATAGGTAGTGCCTCCACAGCTTAAGTGCAAATATCACGGCCGCCAACTCCAAGTCGTGGACCGGATAGTTCCTTTCATGCACTTTTAGCTGACGCGATCCATAAGCTATGATGCTCCCATGCTGCAACAACACGCAGCCCAAACCACTATCTGAGGCGTCACTATACACCTCGAAGCCCTCGGTCCCACTCGGAGAACTAAGCACTGGCGCCGTGGTCAACCGTCTCTTCAGCTCCTCAAAAGCTTGCACACACTCCTGCGTCCACAAGAATCTCTGATCTTTCCTTGTCAACTTCGTGAGAGGTAGCGCTATCCGCGAGAAGTTCTCTACGAAGCGCCTGTAATATCCGGCAAGCCCGAGAAAACTACGGACTTCCGCGACAGAAGACAATGCAGGCCACTCCCGTATCGCAACGATCTTCGCCGGATCCACCGATATACCTTCCCCACTAACAATGTGACCAAGGAACGCTACTGAGGGTAGCCAGAACTCGCACTTGGAGAATTTCGCATACAGCTCATTCCTCCTCAACGTCTCCAACACCAGATGCAAGTGCTTGAAGTGATCTTCTTCGCACTGCGAGTACACCAATGTATCATCAATAAAGACGATCACAAAGCGATCCAGGAAATCTCGGAACGTCCTGTTCATCAAGTCCATAAACACGGATGGCGCATTCGTCAGTCCAAAAGGCATGACCGTGAACTCGAAATGCCCATACCTTGTGCTGAACGCCGTCTTCGGGATATCACCTTCCCTTATCCTCAACTGATAGTACCCCGACTTCAAGTCCAACTTAGAATATACCGACGATCCGACTAACTGATCAAAGAGATCATCAATCCTCGGGATCAGATACTTGTTCTTCTCCGTCAGTTTGTTCAACTCTCTGTAGTCGATACACAACCGCAAACTCCCGTCCTTCTTCTTAACGAAGAGGACCGGTGCCCTCCAAGGCGACGAGCATGGACGCACATAACCTTGCTCCATCAGCTCCTCTAGCTGAACTTTCAACTCTGCCATCTCCTTAGGCGCCAACCTATACGGAGCACGTGACACCGGTTTGGCCCACGGTACGAGCTCGATGGTGAAATCAATCTCCCGCTGCGGTGGGGCTCCGGGAAGACTATCTGGGAACACATCGGGGTATTCACAAACCACGAGGATGCTATCCAACGTGGACTTTGGCTCCACAGCCCCCACTATTGCGAAGAACAGCTCTGCACCAGCACGAACTGCCTTTACCACCTAAAGAGCAGACATCAGCGTCTTGCTCGACCCCTTGAGTCCCTCGAATGTTGTCTCCCGTCCAACACCCAGTTTGACCTCCTTCCGGTCGCAATCAATCCAAGCCTTCTGCTCTGAAAGCCAATCCATCCCAAAGATAACGTCGAACTCTACTAGCGGCAGCAATGACGCTAGCAAGTCGAACTCTTGGCTCCCTATGTGAACCTTTACGGCGCACACCCTGTCCGCACGCATCGAGCACCCATTCGGTAGCAGCACATCCAACTTGTCCTTCGCCATCGAAGAAGGGACTCCGATGCGCGATATAAAATTTTCGGACAAGAAGGAGTGTGAAGCTCCCGTATCGAACAGTGCCCGTGCCGGACTATCGCTAATCAAAACAAAGCCTATGCAAACCATATTAGGTTAACAAGCAATAAACAACAGTATCTAAGTTAACTTGCTATAAATTAACTCATACCTGTCACCACATCCGCTTGTTTAATAGCCTCCTGCTGCCCCAAGTTGTAGACTCTAGGCTGAGTCGGAGCATAGTGGGACGCGGTTGACTCCATCGCCTTGCCCTTCTCTTCGTAAGTAGCTCCTTGCTTTCTCTCGGACTTTGGGCGTCCGCTCCAGCATCGCGGGCAAAGTTCCCCGTCTTTCCACACGTTAAACAAGCGCTCGGGGTTCGATTGGTAGTTGTCCCCGAGGCACCCGCAGAAGGAGCTGGATCTGACGTCCTAGTCTTCTTGTAGAATCTTCGATAGCCCGACTTCGACGTAGTCGGCGCTTTGAACTCCGATTTCTTCCCACCGGATTCCTTCTTAGCTTGCACATTTCTCATGTCCTTCTCCAAGGACCGGGCCGAGTTGACCAAGGTTAGGAAACTCTGCGCCATGGGCCCTGACAGTAGCAACCTCAGCTCATCTCTTAACCCTTCATAGAAGCGGTTAGTCTTTTGCTCCTCGTCGGCAAAGGTAGCGCTAGCATATCTCCCCAACCGAGTAAACTCGTGGAGGTACTCGTCTACAGTGCTATCTCCTTGCACCAACTTTTGGAACTCGTTCTCCAATGCGATCCTCTGCGCTGAGGGGAGGTATCGAGCCATGAACAATCTTGCAAACTCCGCCATAGGAACTTCAGCCAACGGCCTTCCCCTCAACTAGTGTAGCTATAGGCCTTCCCACCATAACCTTGCGTCCCCATCCAAAAGGAACGTCGCTATTGTAGTCTTTTGCCACTCTTCCGTTTCTGTCGCTGTCATGACCCTATTGACTCTTGAGAGCCAATCCTCAGCCTGGGTCGGGGTTTCCGCTCCCGTGAACACTGGTGGATGGAAGCCCATCATATGCTTCAACTGTCTTTCAGTTGCTTTCCTAGGCAACTCCGGCTCCACCGCCACTTGCTCAACCCTTCTAGGCTCCGCCGTTTGGAGCGGCACTTGCTCCTCCACAGGAGCAGGCTGCTGCACCTGTCTTGCAGGTTGCGCATTAATCATCGCCATGACAGCTTCTGTCACCAACCTAATGGTTTCGGCTGACAGAGGTGTTGCAGGCGCATCGCTTGGCGCACTGCGCACTGCAAACAGCAATTATAGGAACACGCAGGTTCCTCAAACATGTGTATTTTCATTCCTAAGTGGACATTCATGGGTTCTTTTCATGTTATGATGACGCACACACATGTGCTCACCACCCCTTAAAGTGAATTCGTCCACGAATTCATTTAAGTTTGACCGAAACCAGTAGTCTGATACCAATTTGTAACACCTCTATCCGTCGCATAGCATATAGCAGTAGGTCCGGCTAGGGCCCGACGCCATATACTACAGACAGACCGGTTGGTTACGCGTTGAAACCATTCAACCAATTACACGTCCTACACAAGCACCTAGCAGAAGCATTTAATAAGTTGCAAGACAAAAGAACTCAGCCAAACAGCATGAATGTCCACTACAAAAAAACCCGCAGGAATGTTTCAATACACAGAAAATAGAAATGGCCTTAAGGCCTTACATAGTTTGCTTGATATAAAAGTGTTTTCATACTTCGGCTCGCAGGCCGGCCACACATGGTCACAATGAAACACTCAAAATTAGGCCTTCGAGGGCCGGCTCAGCAACTTGGGCTTTAGCCCGCTATTTTCCGCTCGGCTCCGCAGCACCTGCAAGAACAAACCACCGCCCGTGGCAAACAAAAGCAACGGTCAGCTATGCTGACCAAATTAAAACGATCCCGCCCCAAAATCGGGGCGGCGATGCTCTTTCCCTGCACCTTATGAGTATAGGCAATTTATTAGTGTAAACACACATCATCACATGCGTAGGCTCGCACGGCCACACACCTCATGCACACAGGGCACATTCACGGCGAACCGGCCAACATCACGTCAATTCAAGCCATAGACGTTCCCGTTCCACCACCGCCCCTTGGACGGCCAACCATACGAGCATTTTGTCTTCTTGGCCTTGGTCACGACAATTTAAGCCATAGACCGCCGAAGACTCTCATCCATGCCAACGGTCCCACCGAATGACATAGATCGGGTACGGTTCCGCCTGACCCGTGCTCATATCGCAACGGCAATTTAAGCCATATGCGCAGGTCAAGACTCACCGAGTCCCGTTTCCGCCACAACAATCACATAACCTGGTTATGTTCACGTTGGCTCCCCGGCTATCGTGTTGGCAAAACTCGCTTTTGCCTAGTTTTTCGGGTGCACCTTGGAGTTAATCTCCAAGGCTCCCTGTTGCAATCTACCACATAGAAAACCCGAAAAACGCCCAAACACCCGGAGCCTTCCCCGGTTCATATGCAATGCAACATCACCGATCCGGCTCTACTTGTCCGGATAGGCTTCACACACAATGCATATGTCCGTTTTCGCATACGGACTCTATACAAGGGGTACTTTACATATCTACCCCAAGGAACGCTCCAACTCTTCGCTCACTCGCGAGAGAGGGCTTCCTATGCAAAGGGAAAAAGGGCTTCACATGCCCAAGGATGAGAAATCGTTACCCTTGCATTCTTCCGCGGCGCCATGAAAAACTATGCAGTTAGAAAGCACCGCAACGGCGTCGCCTTCGCGGATCTGGACTCGGATCGCGATTCGGAGCTCCGACGCTCCACCGGCGGCCGGATCTTGGTCTCCAACCTCTTTCTTGCTCTCCCTTCTTTCTAAACCCTTAGAGAGAGAATGCCCAAAAGAAAATGGGGTATTCCACCCTAATTCCCGGCTAAAACCACCCAGGAGCAGCCCCCCCACCGTCGGATCCAAAGCCAAGGAAATGAACGGCCACGATTAGGCCTCAAATTAGAAAATCTGGGCCGAACACGGGTTGCAACACGGCCGTGTGCCTGACCGTGTCACCCATTCGCCGTCTCGACCGACTCGAGAACCAGCACACGGCATTCGACACGGCCTTCGACACGCCCGTATCACCTGTGACACGCCCGTGTCGAGACCCGTGTCACGCCCCCCGTGTGCAATCGGCCAGCTTTCCCAACCCGAGAAGGACACGGCCTGCGACACGGCACCCGACACGCCCGTGTTGCATTTGACACGCCCGTGTCAGGGCCCGTGTCATGGCCCGTGTGCCTGCCTCAGAAAACTGCCCAAAGTGACACGCCCTGGGACACGCCCGTGTCCCATGCCGTGTGCCTCAACTCGACGATCTCCGATCGTCAAAACGTCGACCACATGACCCGTGGCCGAACACGCCTGTGTCATGCCCGTGACACGCCCGTGTCACGCCCGTGACACGCCCGTGACACCTGCTCCAAAATTCAGACTGGGCTTAAAACGTCACCCGTCCCTCTTTTAAGTTTCGGGGTGTTACATGAGGTCCCTTGCGTGAAGCGGAACCTTGATTAGGCCTTCCACCGGCATTGCTCTTTGCATAGTGTCTTCATCCTGCAGATCAAAGCTTTTGATCTGATAGGTTGCCCCCTACGGAGACTGAGCTTAGTTGAGATAGCAGACCTACGCCATTGCTTGATTCTCCCGAACAATGCTTATGTCGTCGGGCGTCAAGAACTTCATTGCCAGATGCGACACGGAGAAAATTGCTCCGAACATGGTTTATAGAGGCATGCCAAATTGGCATTATAAGAGGCTTCCACCATTTTTGCATTTCCCTATTCGTTGGAGCCCTAACGTCTACACGAAGAAGACGAAGTCTATAGATGGTGCGTTGTGACCCTCTCTACTCCGCGGAAACCCTAAATTAATTTTCTCTTTGACAAGGCCTTCTGTGGTTGCAAGATTGAAGGTATTTTTTTAGCTGTATTCTGGATTTATAGTATTCTGTGGCAGCAAGATTTAAGTCTGTAGAAGTCTATAGTTATTCCTGTGGTTGTTTTCGGTTTATTTTATGCTCCTTTTCATTTGTTTTTTCGGTTTATGGTATGTTTGCAGTTGTATTTAAAAGTTGTTGCAGTTGCATTGTTTTTTGTTGTATTCTAGATTTACAATTGTAGAATGTCTGGGAGTAAATATCTAAGCTGTAGATGTTCACCAAACACATTCACAGTAACTATTACACTGCTTTTGAATACATTATCTGAAGAATCCATTATAGCACTAAGGGATGCGCAGATCCTCCCGTTGTTTCGAATGTCAAGCATCCCACAGAACATATTGATGTTGTATGTTCTGTTGAGGGTTTACAATCGGGATAAGAAAGCCTTTAAGCTGGGGCATTACCATGTCAAGATGGTTGTCAATGATGTTGCACTTATTTTGGGCCTCCCTAATGCAGATCTTCACTTTATGTTTTCAAGATCACCTCTAGTGAACATAACCCGCAAGAGTTTAAATGAATAATTTGAATATATATTTATATATAGACCGTGTATGAAGTTGCTACATAGTCATAATATGATGTTGTTACATATGCCTAACATGAAGTTGATAGCTTAGACATAACCCTTACTATTTCAATGTAATGCAAGTAAAAGCCCTATATGAAGATGTTTCCCAAGCGTTTTCAGAAGACTTTGTTTATTGACTGGTAGTAGATGCAAACGACTTGCCTAAACAAAACAATAGGTGGGATTGTGGAGTCACTGCTAGAAAAATGATTTTTAGTCATGTTTTTTTGCTATAAGTCAAAAATAGTGGCTAATAATTAAGTATTAGTCACAATCCCTATTTCCCGGCTAATAAGCAAGTATTAGCCACGGATGCCAATTTTGTGGCAAAAAAGAACATATTTGTCATGGTTTACAAAATTTGTGGCTAAAAATACTATTAGTCACAGTTTATTAATTCGTGACTAATATTTTAGCCATAATTATTAATTTGTCGGAAATATTGAACTATCAATCACAGTTTTTTGCCATGACAAAAAATTAGTATGAGATAATTAACTTGTTGATGCGCGAAATGGGCACCGCCTAGTTAACGGGTGTTCGGTCTCACAAGCTAGGTGAAGGGAGAAGGTTTGTTGGGAGCAACTGGGAAGGTTGATCGGGTACTGTCGAGCAGACGGCTACTTTGGTGGTTAGCTTTGCAGGTTGATGCCGAGAGAGGAGAGAAGAAGAGAGGGGGCTGTTAGCAGCGGAAACAATAGACTTCGCCCGTCGCGGCTTGAATGTCACTCTTGCGACGGGCTTTTTATTTAATCAAGAAACAAGATTACAGCTTGTTATTGCACCTTTATAGGAGAAAGCAGTAAAGGGTACAAAGGGAAAGCTGGCGGCTAAGGAGAAGAATGCCAGAGGTCGCGCGGGTTGACTAGGAAAGGTCGCGGTCTAAGGGGAGCATGTCGCGCGGACTGAGAAACAGAGTCCGCAGGAACTGATGTCGGGACCTTGACGCCTCTGCCATGTTTCTGAATGAGAGGTATGAGGGCCTATTTATAGGCCTGAGGAGGTAACGGTCTTGGTAATGTCACCCCCGGTGAGTTGGTGAGTCATGCGAGTACAAATGCTGAGTCTACAGAGTCCGCGCCAGGCCGCGCGGTCTGGGACTTGTTTGAAGCTGGTCTTGCTGTTGGCGGACTGGGACGAGTCCGCCTCTGCTACTGAGCAAGTTCGCGCTGGGTTGTGCGAGTACAAAGGCTGAGTTCGCCCAGCCCGCTGCACAGAGGAGGCAGATCGTCGGCTGCCGAGCTGGGGTTCATCTGGCGGACTGTGCAAATAGCCCGCCTAACTCGGGAGGACGGATTGAGCGTACTGCCTGCTGGTGGAATCCTTTTCTTGGGGACGAGGGTTGGAGACCTAGCAGACTGAAGATGAGTCCGCTGGATGTAGTGCGATTTGGAGAGCTGGAGGGAGGAGCGAGTCCGCCTCCCTTAGGCAGACTGAAGACTTAATCCGCCACCTGCTGAGCACGTCGCTATCGAGGGGTCTAGGCGGATAGGATTGCGAGTCTGCCACATTGCTGGGCAGTTCGTGCCAGAGAGGAAAAATGAACTATTGCGCGGTTAGCCGAACAAACTGCGCGGTCTTCACGGGCGGATTGAGGCAGCAGTCCGCACCCCCTACAAAACGAGCGGGAGCTGCGCGACTTGGACGGTCTTGCTAGAGAGACCGCCCTAGCCGCGCGGACTGAGCGGACTAAGAGGTCAGTCGCCCACCCTTAGAAGGAAAGGCTGACAGGCCGCGACCTCCTGGAGTAGGCCGCGACTTGCGAGTTGGCCATCTTAGGAGGGATCGCCGATTTCTGGGTTAACATAATAATTCCCGCACTTTTTCAAGTTCCGAAGAGAACTTCGAAAAAGTAGGAGACCCTCGAAAATTGTGATCCTTCCCACGAGAAAAGGAAGGGGTAAGGAGAGATGGAACCTAATGTCTCTCCTCAGAAAGAAGTTTGTTAATGCCTGTCTTTTTCCTACAAGAGGAAAAATTAACATAGGCGGAAGGAGGTACATCTCATACGTACCTGAGTTGTTTTTGCAAAACGAAGGAGACATGAATTTCTCCTAACAGGCTCTACAAAACAATGGAGAGGGGAAAGCGAAGAATAGTGATAACTTGCAAGTACCTGACGGAGGCTTGCAAGCACCTGTTAACTTCTACAAGAGGAGTAAGTCACAAATGTGATATACAACTAAGTTGTAAGTACCTGGATAGAACTTGCAAATATTGGCTAATCACTGCAAAGGGAAGAGTGAGCAGTAGATATGAAATGAAATTAAAATGTAAGTTCCTGGATGGAACTTGCAAATACTTGCTAATCACTGCAAGGAGAAGAATGAGCAGCAGATATGAAATAAAATTAAAATGCAAGTACCTGGATGGAACTTGCAAATATTGGCTAGTCTCTACAAAAGAAGAGTGAGCAAGGAGATACGAAAGGAAACTAAGCCGCAAGTACCTGAAGAGAACTTGCTAATATTTGCTAGTCTCTACAAAAGAAGAGTGAGCAAGCAGATATGAAAGAAAACTAAGCCGCAAGTACCCGAAGAGGACTTGCTAATATCTGCTAGTCTCTGCAAAAGAAGAGTGAGCAAGCAGATATGAAAGAAAACTAAGCCGCAAGTACCTGAAGAGGACTTGCTAATATCTGTTAGTCTCTGCAAAAGAAGAGTGAACAAGCAGATATGAAAGAAAACTAAGCTGCAAGTACCTGAAGAGGACTTGCTAATATCTGCTAGTCTCTGCAAAAGAAGAGTGAGCAAGCAGATATGAAAGAAAACTAAGCCGCAAGTACCTGAAGAGGACTTGCTAATATCTGCTAGTATCTACAAAAGAAGAGTGAGCAAGCAGATGTGAAAGAAAACTAACCTTAACACCTGAGGAGTTTTATGTATAAATCTGATACCAAGGATTAATGTGATAAGATTGATATGATTAGACTACAGAAAGAATATCCATCAAATCATGTTGTTGACCGAGCAAGCAAAATTAAATAAAGATCAAGCCATTGCATCAATCTCTTTACATGGTCAAGCATGATATTTCTCATATGAAAACCAGATTAGTCAGATGAAATGAATGTATAAATTTTAACCGAACGACTTGTCAATAAATAGAATCAAAATATGGTTATGAGTTAGTGCCAGAAATATCCAATGAGAATAGTAAAAAACTTCGTAAATCATCGTCTGATATAGCTTTATGCAAGCAACACATATAAGATGATCGTGAGCTAAAAAGATGTTGCGGATCCTTTTGATAGATTGGATCTAACCTGTTGACCTGTAAGAAGGCAAAAAGACAAAGGAGGGCTACACCTCGAAGATGATCGAAAAATACTAGATGCTGCCACAGGTGTTCCCCGTGGGCCTTATGCATCGCTTGCCTTGAGAAGAAATCATCTGAGGTGTAGTCTTACCTAAAGTGGGTTGGCCGCGCTTCCTTTAGAAAAGGGCACAAGAGAAGCAAGCACAGAAAATCCTGAGAAGAAAACGATTGATACACTGCTCTTTTGCCTCGAGTTACAAACATTGTTGATCTGTTCTACCAGGTGCGCCAAATGGTCTACAACATTGCTCGTCTTTGAAAGGATCAACAACGTTGTGGGTCCCGCGAAAGCACGGAGTAAGAGTACCAACGAGTGTTCGACCATCATAGTTGTGAGATGATCGAAGAGACAAGGCTACACTTCATTGTCATTACTTGTTAAGCAAAGATCATCGTAACTGTAACGGATCCCTCAATGAGGCACTATAGAACTATCACAGGCTGCCTCCCCTAGGCACACACACTGCGCTAGACACCGGTTGGGATCCGAAGTCTGAAGTTCACCATCATAGATTGAACGGCCCCCACTGCACATATGCGAAAAACTCCTCACCATATGTGGTCATTGTGGTCTTACGCCGGAGGACAATCCGCAGAGGGAACAACAAGACTTGGCGATATCTCAGTGGTTCAGCGATCTCTTCGGCAAAGAGAAAAAATATAGAGGAGAAGCATTACAAAAAGGGAACTGTGTCAGTATGGGATCTCTGACGTAAAAACTTGCTTAAATGAAAGAGAGCACTAAGAAGTGTTTTAGAGAAATAATGTTTGAAGAGTGTAAAGGAAAATATAACCGGCCTAGATTGCGAGTAGCTTTGCGGACTTTGAGGCAAGAAAGTCGCTTCTCTCCTTTTGCTTTTTGAGATTTTATGGACGAGATGGACTATTCTTCTGGAGCAAATGTTGGCATTTGCCTTGCTTCAGCATTTTCTCCATTAGTTGTCGAAGGGTTTTACAATCTTCTATCGCATGACCTTTTACTTTGTGAAATTCGCAGAATGAATCCGAATCTTTTGGACTTTGATCTGTCGGTTGGCAAGGCTTTTTTACAGTTATCCTTACCCTTCAGGACTTTGCCTACTTCCTGCATAGCTACATTCAGTTCCAACTCACACAAGTCTTCATCCTGCTATTGATGGACCAAAGATGCTTGTGGAGTTTGTGCTGGATGAACAGAAGGGACTGGCAGTCGCAGTTTTTTTATTTTGGAGGTAATCCTTGCTTGGGAAGAAGTGTTGATGACTTTGGCCAATTCTTTCCTTCCTTGCTTGCGGTTGAAAATCCTTCTGAGGAGACTTTGGAGGCTGCTTGCAAGAAGAAGAAGAATCATTCACTGTTACAAGCCTGGAGATGAAATTGAGATTCCCCTTTTCAATGCAAATATATTCATTGGCGAGGCTAATCATCTCCTGATACGTCCTTGGCTGACGGAGGTAGGCCTCGAGCTTGAGTGGTCCTTATAAACCAACCATCAAAGCGACTTTATAGAATTTGAGATCAATATTCTCAACTTCTAAGGCTTTCCTTTGGAAGCGCTCAATGAAGTGGGCTAAAGTCTCGCTCTCGTATTGCTTGATATGGAACAAAGCTTCTGGGCCTCTTTTTCTCTTAGCGTAAAATTTAGGCAACTTTCTCAGGTGTTTGACAGAGTAAGTGATGGCTTGGCTGGGTCTGAAGAAGCTCTTTCCTTGCATAGTAACTGGATTCTGCAGAGAGACTGTGGTCTGCCTAGATGGATAACTTGTCGGATATGCACAAGGATCAACTGACAAAAAAGTTGGCGGATAAGAATATGGATAGGTTGATGGACAGACTGGTGGGTTCATCATTGAAGATGCCTGATTGATCGGAGACAGGTCTATTGCTGGCTGCGCCTCCAATTGTTGAGTGATAGCGGCTAGAGTATCGTTGAGTACCTGAAACTTTTGGGCAGTTTCATGACGTATCAGCCTGAGGGCTTCCCAGAGAGCATCTTTGCTGGTATAAGGGATATTTAGAAGGGGTTGGCGGTATGTCATGAGTAACCGCTTATTTCATTGTCTGATCGAGATCTTAAGGTCGCGTGTTAACTATTGATGCGCGAAATGGGCACCGCCTTGTTAATGGGTGTTCGGTCTCACAAGCTAGGTGAAGGGAGAAGGTTTGTTGGGAGACACTGGGAAGGTTGATCGGGTACTGTCGAGCAGATGGATACTTTGGCGGTTAGCTTTGCAGGTTGATGCCGAGAGAGGAGAGAAGAAGAGAGGGGGCCGCTAGCAGCGGCAACAACAGACTTCGCTCGCCGCGGCTTGAATGTCACTCTTGCGATGGGCTTTTCCTTTAATCAAGAAACAAGATTACAGCTTGCTATTGCACATTTACAGGAGAAAGCAGTAAAGGGTACAAAGGGAAAGATGGAGGCTAAGGAGAAAAATGCCAGAGGCCGCGTGGGTTGACCAGGAAAGATCGGCGGACCGCGCGGTTACTGATCAGGCAGCTTGCTGGATTAAGCCGGGTGAACTGCTTGATCAAGTATAGAGAAGGGGAGCAGGTCGCGCGGACTGAGAAATAGAGTTCGCAGGAACTGATGTCGGGACCTTGACGCCTCTGACGTGTGTCTGAATGAGAGGTACGGGGGCCTATTTATAGTCCTGAGGAGGTAACGGTCTTGGTAACGTCACCCCCGGTGAGTTGGTGAGTCATGCGAGTACAAATGCTGAGTCTGTAGAGTCCGCGCCAGGCCGCGCGGTCGGGGACTTGTCTGAAGCTGATCTTGATGTTGGCGGACTGGGATGAGTCTGCCTCTGCTGCTGAGCGAGTTCGTGCTGGGTTGTGCGAGTACAAAGGCTGAGTCCGCCCAGCCCGCTGTAGAGAGGAGGCAGATCGCTGGCTGCCGAGCTGGGGTTCATCTGGCGGACTGCGCAACGAGCCCGCCTAACTCGCGGCGGACGGATTGAGCGTGTTGCCTGCTGGTGGAATCCTTTACTTGAGGACGAGGGTTGGCGACCTGGCAGACTGAAGACGAGTCTACTGGACGTAGTGTAGGTTGGAGTGCTGGAGGGAGGAGCGAGTCTGCCTCCCTTAGGCGGACTTAAGACTGAATCCGCCACCTATTGAGCACGTCGCTATCGAGCGGTCTAGGCGGATAGGAATGCTAGTCTGCCACATTGGCTGGCAGTTTGTGCCAGAGAGGAAAAATGAACTTTTGCGTGGTTAGCCGAACAAACCGCGCGGTCTACACGGGTGGACTGAGGCAACAGTCCTCACCCCCTACAGAACGAGCGGGAGCTGCGCGACCTGGGCGGTCTAGCTAGAGAGACCGCACTAGCCGCGCGGACTGAGAGATCAGTCCGCCCACCCTTAGAAGGAAAGGCTGACAGGCCACGACCTCCTGGAGCAGGCCGCGACTTGCGAGTTGGCCATCTTAGGAGGGATCGTCGATTTTTGGGTTAACATAACTAAAAAATAGTTTTTAAATTTATTCATAGCATATGCATGCGTAAATATATTAATTTAAATATTAATTATCATATACTTATTAATTTGTGTCACGTGCATACAATTCAATCATAGACATCACGTGTTATGAGAAAATCAACAACACTCAATCTAAGAGCAGAACTATTGTCAAACTTCATATTAATTTAAACATTAATTATCATACTTAATTAATTTTTGTTACATATAATTCGATCACATCTCTCAAATGATCCATATTCATAAGGGTGATTAAATTTTACATTATTCATCTACCTAACACAACCCTCATCACTTTTCATCCGGGCTTGGGACCAACATAGGCTGGTTTAAATGCAAAACTTGATATCCAACAAGCAATACCTTAGTGTTTATTGTTTGTGAATAATATCGTTTTGTTTATGAGACGCGCGAGGGTGTAAATGCAAAACTTGAATCTTAACGAGATATTTTAGAAAAGAAGGGTTTTGGGTTGAGCAGGGTAAAGACATAGTACATGGAGCTTAAATTTAACAGTATAAGGACGGATGACTTCGTTATTAAGTTGGGTGATCAGAATATTTCCCATAGTGAGTGTTTTAAATATGTTGGATTGATAGTTCAAAAAGACAGAGGTATTGATAAAGATGTGACACATAGAATCCAAGCGGGTTGGTTGAAGTGGAGAGGCGTGTCAGTTATATTATGTGTTTGTAAAGTATCATTAAAATTAAGGGCAAGTTTTACTATACTGCAATTAGACTCGTGATGCTCTATGGTTCTGAGTGTTGGGCATTGAATTGTGTACATGAGCAAAAAAATGGGAGTTGCGGAGATGAGAATGCTTAGGTGGATGTGCGGACACACGAGACTGGATAAAATTAGGAATGAATGTATCAAGATAAGACAGGAGTAGCACCAATTGTAGAGAAGATGCGAGAAGCTCGATTAAGATGGTTTGGACACGTGCAAAGGAGACCATTAGAGGCACCTGTTAGGCGTTGTGAGAGTCTAGTCACTAGGCATGTGAACGAGGGAGGGTTAGACCAATTAAGACTTGGAATGAAACTATAAGGAAAGACCTGATGTACTTAGGCATTAGTGAGATTATGACAAAAGATAAGGTATAAAGGCTTGAGTGTTGTTGTTGTAGTATAATTCGATCACATCACGTGTTATGATTATCTTAATTGTTTATATTTTTACAAATTAACTTTCAATCAAGACACACACACACTCTTAAATATGATAATCTAAAGGTGATTATAATTAGTAAGAATAGTATGAATCTTTTTCTCATATAACATCTCATGTTCAATGAGTTTAGTAGATTCACTTGACCCATAGTGAGCGGACTAGTTGGGCTCATGTGACTCATTTACCTGATTATGAATGATACAAACTCGTATGATCGATACAAACTCGATGTCATTTGTTTTATTCAAATTTGGCGAGATTTGAGAAATTTAACTGCTATAGGTTGCATGCATTGAGCTACACACTATAACTCAGATAGACAACTATATCTAAGTAAACAAACTCGAAATCAACTTCGATTGCGTTCATTAGACTCATATGTTCTATACAAGCGCAACGATATCTTCAACAACTTTTCCTCATGTGCATTTTTGATATTTTATTTATCTTTGGCAACACACACGCATATCTTTACTATATTATAAAGATGTACGTTAGATTACATCTAGAACATTCAATAGATCCCAAAAGTCCAAATTGTTAATCTCCACCGTCCTTGATTTATTGATTAAAAAACTGAAAAATTCTAGACCTCCTATAGCTCTATACATGGTGAGGGATTGGAGAGATGGAGAAAGAAAGGGAGAGAGAGAGAGAGAAAAAGGAGGAGAGAGTGTGTGTGGGTGGGCGGGAGGTTGGAGGGAGAGAGAGGGGGGAGAAAGAGGTGGAGGAGAGATACATGGAAAGTGACATGACACGGGAGATAGAGAAAAATTAAAAATTTTAAAGTAAAAACGTACATTTTCTTACAAAATAAAAATTGTAATATTGATTAATATTTTTTTACGGTCATTTTGAGTACTCATATGTATATGTTGCGGGCACATCCCATCTTGATGCGGGCGCATCCCGTCTTGATGCAGGCGCATCCCGCAGCGATGCATCGAGCATGAGCAAAGCCCATGCGGAGGTGGGTGAAGCTCGCTTGGATGCGACCGAAGTCCGCCTGAGAGCATTGAGCACGGGAGTAGCCCGTGCGAAACCGAAGCATCGCATAAGACATCATTGAAGCTTTGCATAAGACGTCATCGAAGTTTCATTATATATATATAAAGTCTAGTTCATATGCGAAGAGGACCTGTGCGAATAAGATGCGAACAGAGATCTACGCCATTGGATTTGGAATTGTGTAGCCCACCGACGAACCCAGGGCGAACGGTGGTCGGCGAGCCCGCAGCCACCGACCGCCTCTCTGGGAATCAAGGCTTTGCACTAGCGGTAGTCGGCACGGGGGTTGTGTGCATGGGGGTGTGCGAGTTGCAGGAGCGTCGCCGCGCCGGGACACTGTCGAGGCGGGGGTACTATCGTGTAGGGCACGGGGGCTCACAGTGCCCTGTCAATTGATCGAGTGTTGTAGAGAGGTCGAGTTTGGGCAGAGGTACCGTCGCAGCTGTGGTATTGTCGATGCGAAAAGCATCGAGCACGGGCATAGCCCGTGCGAAGATGCTCGTATATATATATATACACACTGGTGGACCCACCTTCGGACACATCCGAGCACGTGCCCGGGTGTGATTTTTTACGGAATTCACCGGGCGAGACAACCCTATTATCGTATCAATGCCGCTTCGCCCTTTCTGCACTCTGATTTTGCCCTAGCCCGCCGCTGCTCCCTAGCCCGATGATCGTTGCTGCTCCGCAATCCGCCTCCTTAAGGATCGCTGCCAACGCAGTCCGCCTCCCACCGATCGCTGCTGCAGTCCGCCTCCTCAAGGATCGCTGTCAACGCAGTCCGCCTCCTCAAGGTTCTTCTTCTTCTGTTTATCAGTTATACTAATTATGTTTATCAATTATACCAATTCTGTTTATCAGTTATACCAAATTTCTTTTTATATGATTTTGGTGTCTTCTATTGGTACCAAACTTCTGTTATAGCAATAATTTGGCCTTTATGGATTTTTTGTGAGAGTTGCTGGTTGATTGCTTTTTATAGTGCTGTTAAACCAAATTTCTGTTATATCAGTTATTTTGTAGTACTGTTGTTGTAGTGTTGTTGTTGTTAGCTGCACCGCACACTTGAAATCTTATAATACATGTTGTTTGTGAGCATCAAAACAAACTTCATGTCATGGGGGTAAATCTTTACTTCCCTAAATATAATCTTAGCAGACACACCTGTCTCCAGCAAAGCTAAGAGAAAATATGGAATGCTAGTGATGAGTTAATAATTTTAGTTTGTAAATTACAAGATCAGTTTTTTTTTCTTGGTGCTTACTTAGGTATTCGATGGATAAGTTTTTTTCAAAAGTGAGCTCAAATCAAATTTCTCAAGATTCTCAAGCATTAGATTCAAGTGGTAAAAGGACTCGATTTGAGTTTATCTTAGATGAGTTAACTGTTGACCCGGGATTGAGACAACCTATTAGCTCATATAATGTAAACATAAAAGACACGATAAGAAGAAAATACTTACATAATGGTCATTGTCAACCAGTTTTAACAAATTTTCCACAAACTCAAATTGGAAATAAAGCTCGTCATTTCAACAAAATCTGGTATAATCAGTTTAAAGATTTGTTGGAATACAGTATAGATAAAGATGCTGCAGATTGTCTTTATTGTTACATTTTTCCACAGAGAGGTTGCGATCCTACATTTGTATGTCGTGGTTTCAGATATTGGAAAGATAGGATGATCTTAGAAAAACATGTCGGAAATCACACAAGTGCACATAATAACTCTAAGAAGATGTGCATAGATTTAATGAATCAGTAGCAAGATATTCAAGTCGCATTTTGCAGGCAGGAAGAGACACAATGTACTTAATATCGTGCTCATTTGTGTGAGTCAATAGATTGTATATGCTTTATTTTAAAACAAGGGTTATCTTTTCGCGGGCATGATGAGTCTAAAGAATCTAGCAATCGAGACAATTTTCTTGAACTTTTAGAATTTCTTGCATTGCATAACAATGAGGTCATGTCAGTAGTTTTCGAAAATGCACCTATCAATTGTCAATTAATATCTCCAAAAATCCAAAAGGAGATAGTTTCTTGCATTGCATCAGAGATAAAAAAGACAATTGTTCAAGACGCTGAGGATAGTTAATTTAGTATTTTGGTCGACGAAACACGTGATGTGTCCACAAAAGAACAAATGGTTGTGGTTTTACGTTATGTTACTAGTAAAGGTCTTATTATGGAACGTCTTCTTGGGTTTGTTCATGTTGTAGGCACAACCGCCTTATCATTAAAGAAAGCTATTGATAATTTGTTTGTAAAACATTGCCTAAGTATTTCTAAATTGCGGGGTGAAGGTTATGATGATGTTAGCAATATGAGCGGTGAGTTCAAATGACTGTAAACATTGATATTGTAGGAGAATAATTGTGCTTTCTGCATTCATTGTTTTGTTTATCAACTGCAACTAATATTAACAGCTGTTGCAGAAGATCATGTTGAAGTTGTAGAGATTTTCACGCTTATTAACCTTGTGTTGAATGTTGTTGGCAGATCTTGTTAATGACGTGATTATATAAGAGCATTAGAAGTTGATCGGGTTGCTTTGGAGCTTGGTTGTGGGGAGTTGGAAAGTGGTCGAGGGGCAAAATCAATCACTTGAATTAAAAAGGGCATGTGACACACAGTGGAGTTCACATTATGACACAATATTAAATTTTATTCGGGTATTCTCATCTATTGTTGAGGCACTTGAAATTATCAAGGTTGATGGTGTAGATGGAAATCAAAGAGAAATAACCAATACTTTAATTAAAAGTCTCTTGGCTTTTAATTTTATATACTCTTGCATTTAATGAAGAGTATATTATCCAAGTCACACGAGTTATCACAAGCTTTACAGAAGAAGGATCAAGACATTATTAATGCGATGAAGTTTGTATAATTTACAAAGCAGTTACTGTTTAATTTAAGAAATGATGATCTTGAATGGAACTCCTTCATGATTGAAGTATCAAAATTTTGCACAAAACAATATATGGAGATTCCTAATATGAATGAAAAATATATTCAAGCAGGAAGATCAAGACGCAATGAAAGAGAGGTTACAAATTATCATCATTTTCGTGTTGAAATCTTCAATACAGTGCTCGATTAGACTTTATACGAGTTAAATGATCGTTTTAATGAAGTAAACATTGAACTATTTTTATGTGTTCATTATCTTGACCCTAGTGATCGATTTGACTCATTTAATAAACAAAAGTTAGTTCATCTCGCAGAATTATACTCATTTGATTTCTCACAAATAGAATTGCAACTACTAGAAGGATAACTTGATATGTATATTATTGACATGCGCTCTTTACCAACCGACACGTTCTCTTATAGTAAAGGAATTGGTGGTCTTTTAAAACTATTGGTGGAGTTGAAAAAACAAGACCACTATTGGTTGGTTTTCAGGCTTTTAAAGTTGGCATGTCTTCTACCGTTGCAACCGTTACAGTTGAAAGAATGTTTTCTGCAATGAAGATTATAAAAAATTGTTTACGAAACAGAATGAGAGATGAATGGATGAATGACTGCTTGATCATTTATACTGAGAAAGATGTTGCTGACACTGTTACTAATGATACTATTATTACAAAATTTCAAAATATGTGTCCACGAAAGGTGGCCTGTTAAACAATATGTCATGTGTTTTTTTGGTTAATAACTTTTTATTAATTGCAATATTAGTTTAATTTTATTTAAGCATTGCATTTAATTATTTATTTTAAAATTGTGCCCGAGTTAAGAAAAATTCCTATTTCCGCCCCTGTATACACACACACACGCGTGCTGAGCTTCCGATAATAGTGATGTTTCTGATAGTAATGAAACTATATATACTGATGATACCGACTAGCGACGATCTCGATTGTGACCTATATACGAATAATTATGATGAATGTGTGTTAAACGAGGGAGTGGTAGATCAATTAAGACTTGGAATGAAACTATAAGGAAAGACATGATGTACTTAGGTATTAGTGAGATTATGACAAAAGATAGGGTATAACGACTTGAGTGTTGTTGTTGTAGTATAATTCGATTACATCACATGTTGTGATTATTTTAATTGTTTATATTTTTACAAATTAACTTTCAATCAAGACACATACACTCTTATATGTGATAATCTAAAGATGATTATAATTAGGAAGTATAGTATGAATCTTTTGCTCATATAACATCTCATTTTCAATGAGTTTAGTAGATTCACTTGACCCACAGTGAGCGGTCTAGTTGGGCTCATGTGACTCATTTATCCGATTATGAATGATACAAACTCGTATGATCGATACGAACTCGATGTCATTTGTTTTATTCAAATTTGATGAGATTTGAGAAATTTAACCGAAATAGGTCGCATGCATTGAGCTACACACTATAACTCAGATAGACAACTATATGTAAGTAAACAAACTCTGAATCAACTTCGATTGCGTTCATTAGACTCATATGTTCGAAACAAGCGCAACGATATCTTCAACAACTTTTCCTCATGTGTATTTTTGATATTTTATTTATCTTTGGCAACACGCACACACACACACACGCACACGCACACGCACACGCACACGCACACGCACACGCACACACACACACACCGAGCTTCCGATAATAGTGACGTTTCTGATATTAATGAAACTATATATACTGATGATACCGACTAGCGACGATCTCGATTGTGACCTTTATACGAATAATTATGATGGATGTGTGTTGACTATGAATATGATGTCTATATAATTAAGCATATGTAGTTGTTAGGATCATCACATAATTAGGTAGCCATTATTTGGCTTGTGGCTCAATGATCTCATCAAATTATTATCTTCGATCATATCAAGATATTTTTTCCACGAGGAGAATATGGTTATATCAATGAGGCATTAGGTGAATGTTCCAAGGTATAGTAGGAGCCGAGTCATGTGCGATAACGATGAAGTTAACTACTTTGATGAGCTGATTAGATGAATAGTACTCTAAGATGAGAGCGATCATGTACATCCATGTATCAAATGCCCCTACGAAGAGTTTTTGGGGTTCCGAGATCGCAATCTCATATCAAATGCCTCGTACATGGAGTTTTTTGGTGTTCTGCTGACCAATCTCATATCAAATGCCCTATGGAGAGTTTTTGGGGCCCCAATTTTTTATTTATTTAGACTATGCATTTTGGAAGAGCTCACTCATCTACATTCCAAAAATAATAATAATCATTCTTAATAATAATTTTGTTATATCATTCATTATTTTTTAATAATTAGTAATATTCCTTTTTAATTAATAATATTCTTTTTTTAATTAATTACAGCTATCATCAAAATTTGGGAGGGAAAATAAAAAATCCCCCTCCTCTAATCTTTTTCTATCCCCAGTCTTTCCTCCTCTCGCGTCTCTTAGGTTTCACGCAAGGTTCCACTCCCTTCGACGAGAAGATCGACGTCAGACTGTGAAGCATCCGTGTCCTCGACAAAGAAGGTGCTCGCTGCTCGGCTCCCTCGGCGTCATCGACAAAGAAGTTACTCGGCTCCCTCGAAGGTGCTCGGCTCCCTTGACCTGAAGTTTCTGCTCTAGATCTGCAAAGGTTCGGCGTCCTCATTTTGCAAGGTAGCTTCTCCTTCCCAGATAAATGTTTTTGCCCTGTTTTTCCTGCAGTTCTTCCAGTTTTTGGTCGGAATCATTTCCCTGCTTTCATCTCCATGGGTTTTTCCCAAATTTCTGCTACATTGTCCAGAAAACATGATTCTTTTGCTCACCTAGAAAAAATAATAATGATTGGATGACCAATCATTTATTGCTTAGCTTAATAAAATCAAGATCTAGTGTTAGTGTTAGGCTCAGTTCGACTCCATTTTTTGTTTATTGATCAGTTTCCAAGATCTAGTGCTGAACTTTGGTTTATGTATAATGGGTATGTATTGCAATGGTGATTAATACATCTCGTTGATTCAAGAAAGGCAAATACCTGTAGTGGGTTCTGGAATATATTATCACCGCTCACTTTAATATTTATTCTACTCTCAATTATTTATTCTACTCTTAATATCTGCAATTAATTATGAAAAGCAAATACATGTATGTTTTTCTAATGTTGTCATCTTTGTGTAAATGATTATATTTTCTGTTTTCACATTTTTTTAAGTGCCTTCTTTTCTTTGCTCCTCTATCTCTATCTCATTACATTATTTTTCTTCTTCTTTAAATTTCTACACAGGAACTTTCTTCTACTTTAGTGTTTTTATACTTGCTTTAGTTTGAATTAATTTTGCATTAGATTATTTCTTTTACTTGCAATGTATCTTTAAGTCTTAATATTAAAGTTTGAACTTGTATTAGTTTTTAAAGTTATCAATGCTTAATTTCAACGGTTTCCTATGTTTTCAATAATATCAAAGAATAATTTCATTGTTTTTTGAATTGTAGGCAGCCAGATAAGAACGAGGACTAATCATTTGTTTTACGGCTCTTCTCCTGCTACAGATTGTGGCCTAGGTTTCACTTTCTTCATCTCTATCTCCTTTTACATTTTTGTACTCTAGGTGTGCTTTGAGGTATTAGTCAAGTAGCGACTAAGCAAAGCACGATAGGCTCTGTGGTTGATGTTTGTAGGAATGCTCCGTAGTATTGGTCGGTAGAGCGTCAAACAGATCAAATGGATATTTATTTACTTGCAGGTACTTGTGTTTTGCTGATTCCGATTTTAAAGTCTTCTATCCTTGTAAATCACTTATTATGAGCTCTTATGTAGGTTACTCTAGCATATTACATGGATAATGGATTGATTTGCAAAAATAGAGTTTCAGATGAATATATTAAGGGTGTTGACAAGTTTTTGGACTAAGCTTATCAAAACAATTCAAGTGATTTTGAGACTAGGATTTACTATCGTTACAAGAAATATACCAACCGTTATCTTGTAGAGAGAATTGTGGCACATGAGCATATAATTATTTATGGGTTTCTAAAAAAGTACAAGACATGAAGTTTTCATGGGGAGTCATGTCATTCACAAAATTATAGTGGAGATTGCTCATTTATTCATCACATAAATTCGAGTGATGATATGATTGAAATGATACATGAGGTAGCTGTCATTCCTGTAATTGATGCTATCTTGCATAAAGATCCACATACATCAAATAATCCAATAGATGATTTACAGAAGGGGATGCCAAATTTAGAAAACTTGAAGATGCAGAACGTCCATTGCACCCTGATTGTGCTAAATATATATCATTGTATTTTAAGGTTAGGTTACTACAAGGGAAAACAATGCATGAATAGATATATGTATCATTCACTTGGTTGTTAGAATCTCTCATTAATGCGTTTCCTAACATAAAACTACCAAAATCCAATTATGAAGCTCAGAAAATCACTAAAAACATGGGATTTTCTTAAAAGACTTGGGATGCATGCCCTAACAATTGTATGTTATTCAGAGAAAATGATTTGTCACTTGATAAATGTGAGATATACGGGGAATCAAGATATAAAAAACCCACTGAAAGCTCAGATACTGTAGAGTGCATCACTAAAAAAAATGCTTCAAAACAAGAAAGGTACTTTTCTGTTAAGCCAAAATTAAAAAGGTTATTCATGTCATCAAAAACTGCACATTTCATGTGATCACATACAAAAGAACGCACATATGATGGGATCATATGACACCCTGCATACACTTTTCATTGGAAAAAATTTGATAATGATTTTCCCGAATTTGTAGCCGAGCATCACAATATTAGACTTGGTTTGGCATCTGATGGATTTAATCCTTTTAGAACCATGTCTGCTGGACAGTATTCGCCTTCACGCGCATCGACCTACCGCCAGGGGTAGCTCTTTTTTTAATACGTATAAAACGCGTGTTTCTTTTCCTGAAGAGAACACCAAGGAGAATACTTCATTCTAGGGTTCAGTCACGATCTGGAGGAGGATGAACTTTCATCTCAGTTGAAGGAAAAGTATTATTTCTTCCTCCCGCTCGTGATCGAAGAACTCCAACGAATGAAATCTTCAACGACCTTTCTTGGTTGATCGATTGCAAAGAGAACGATATTCAAGAGCATCAATCGCTCACCGTTCCTCAGAGGAGTTCTACGTTTGAGGCAGAAATAACTTCTAAACTCTTTTTTTTTATTATGGATTTTCTTTCTTGTCTAGTTGCTTGTGTGTGAGGAAAATTGATCGGGGGGTCGTCAGAATCCATGAAGGGTTTCGTGAGAAATCGTCCCGGTGAGGGACGTCTAGATCGTGGGATCTAGTGAGGCTCTAAGACCCTTCCAGGAAGGAAGGTGAAGAACCTGCTCGAAGCCCTTTTCGGGGGGGGGGGGGGGAAGAGCCAACCGGTCCGAGTAGAGGGTCAGTACAAAAACAAAAAGAGAAGTTTGTATTTCATCGCCTCCGATCTCCGGCATCACAGAGATCTAGTTGTTCTTGATTGTAAACCACCTTCGTTATTCTTGAATAAAATTATTGTTCGTTTATTCTTCTCGCAATATCGTGGTTGTGTGCTGGTAGATCTTTGAAGGTTGTGCGAGGCTTTGTAAGGCGAAGTTTTTACCAAGAAAAATAATTTCTGTGACCTACCGTCGGACGCTAGCAAGCTACCGCCCCGCGGTAGCTTCAAGAACTGGTTTTCCTTGGTAAAACTACTATTAATTCTGAATTAATTTGAAAACCTTATTCACCCCCTCTAAGGTTGGTCACCTGATTCAACAAGTGGTATCAGAGCGAGGTTATTCCAAAACAGTTTCACCATCGTAAATAATGACCAACCCTGTTCTCAATTTGACTAGTGTGGATGGAACTCTGTACACTGAAAAATCACGAGCATCACCATTATTTATAGGTGAAAATTATGAAGGGTGAAAAATATTGATGAAATTTTTTTTTATATTATTAGATATAGAAGTTTGGAACATGACTTGTGTCAAGCACCCAAATAATTTAAATACGCACAAATGTTATTTAAATGCCAAAACTATGAACAGTTTGTTTTGCGGGCTTGGTCAAGAAATTTTCAATCTTATCTATACGCTTTCTACTGCTTATGATATATGGAAACTTCTTGAGTCTACTTAAAGTTTTCCTTCTGCAGATGTTGAATTAGAGCAATCTCTTATAGATCCAAGTGAAGAATCAAAAAAAGGCTTGCTCTTGGAGGACGACATGTCAAACGCATCATGCAGAAAAGAAAATGAAATCTGAACCATAGAAGAAGAATGACAAGAGAGAGTCAAAGGAACCTTCTGTTCAAACACTGTCTCCTCTAAAACCTCTGTAAGTAAAAACTCATTTGTTCCAACATCTATCTCTGCATTGTGTGTGTTAAAAAATGTTAAACGTAGAATTAAGAAATTAAAAAATATTAATTCAGAACTGCGTTTAGAAAATGAGAATTTAAGAGCACAGCTTAATGTAGAATCAAATTATAATGTATCAAGCTTATCCACAATCTCTTTAGTAGAAAATATACTTCACCATGTACTCATTGTAGTGTGTTAATAGAAAATGTACTCATTGTAGTGTGTTAATAGAAAAGTACAAGGGTCTTGAAAAAGAGATTCTGTGTGCAAAAGAATTAAATGAAAAATTATGTTTAAAAAACTCATCATTAAGAACGGATTGTGCTATGTGTAATAAGTATAAAATTGAAATTAATGAGATGGATGAAACCTTTGAAGATTATAGAAGTATGAAGCTCATATTGAATCAGTAGTTTCTCTTCTCAAAAATAGCACAACCGAATATAATAAAGCTAGACGTAATCTTAAAATTAAGAATAAATATTTGGAAAGTAAAATCAACTTGCTTAAGGAGATAATAAAGAAAAATTCCCAAAACATATATTTACAATATCAAAGAAATGTCGGAAACATGTTGAACATAAGCTCACACACATTGGTTAAACCAATCAAACGGAGTAGAAAACCTCAAGCTAAAGCAAATGAAAAGTATTAGAAGACCTACCCAACACAAGTGATTTGAAGAGCTTTTCAGAATAAAAGAAATTTGGACAGCACATGTGAAACTCAATACACACGATTTTGAGTACAATGCTAGGAGATTTATATAGTTAATACAATGTAACATTGTAAGAGTTAGGAATAAAAATCGTGTACTAGTACATATGTGCTATAAACATATAATGCAGTATAAGTCCAATTCTTATGCATGAAAGCGTTAGATAAAATAATGATATGTGCACGTGCAGCATCAAAAAAACATCAAGTCAAAATAATTTTAGTACATGTTTTATCTCAATAACTCAATATGCTAGCACAAAAGAAATAAAGTGAAAAATCATGTCACATTGCTATCTACTTCATACCAAGATTCGAACAAGGGGCACTAACTTAAATTATAGTCTTTGCACAAGATCAAAATAATTCTTTTGACCAAAGTGCTCATCCTCACAATGCTCATGAAGACTTATCAGGAGGAGTGATTAGTGCTTGGGGGTACCCTTGACATATGATTTGATAGCATATGATTTAACTATTTTTTTCATTATCAATTTTATATCAATTTTGAGTCTAAGGAGCATGAATCAATCAAAATCTACCCACATAGATAGGTACACTTTAATTTTGTATATAAACGACATTTTTAATAGAATATTAACCCAATGTTCTAAACTTTATACACAAAATGAACACCGTGACATTGATTGTTCAAGTTATATCTAGCATGTTAGACACAATATCACGAGTTATGACATGTAAGCATGAATTTTTACACGAGTGCATTTTATAGGGATGCGTGAACAGTGTAATGTCATTACGCTACCTAAATCCTCACACATACCTAGATCCATATTCAATATGCACTATACTGCCCAGTCGCACTCAGTAGATAAGTATCAATATATTAGGCACATCATGACATAATCAGATAGTGTTAACAGGGATAAACAATCTTAAATTAAACATTGCACGTAATCGTTATTCTTTAGGTTCTAGTCATGCATGTCCAACACACAGATGGTGCCAATTTATTGTATATATATTTTGATTTTTGATTTAAATAAAATACACAAAACGTGAAAACCATGCTAACAGAAAAGCATATTTTTGTGTTTTTGGGGTTATATATATATTTATTATTATTATGTTTTAAAATGATTTTGAAATATTTTATACTAAATAGATTTCTGGAAAACAGAGTTCTTTAACGAGCCTTTTAGTTATGAGATTTTTTATGCAAAAAAATGCAAACACATGAAAACTCAAAGAGATATAATATGCAAACGCAAGATAACATGATAGAATATTATGCATGATTTTAACGAACATGAGATGTGAAATAATGTTCATGCTATATATATGAGAATCATGAGTATGCCCAAGAAAAAAGCTACCCATGCAATATGTCGATACCTTAGCCCCGTACTAAGTGACGGATGAGCATGAGGAGCTGCACAAATGCCATAGGGTGTGGTATTAATCCCATATGCATACAAAAGAACCCGCTCAACCTAACACTCTTTCCCCCAGTGCCACTCATGGACCTACTGAAACCCTCCCCGGTTAAGGACAAGATGTGGTTTACAGGTTAGCGACTCTAATGCACACACACTTACGCCCCCGTTATTGTGAGACACATCACAGTCGGTCTTGAGTTATCATTCACATCAAATGAGAAATAGAGGTTACCAACAATAATAGTAGATAATTAAAAAGAAATTATGTTACCACCGGCAGTAGAGTTAGCGTGACGCGGTAGCTCGGTTTATTAGATCCAGCCCTAGGCTGATCCCCTCACA
Organism: Platanthera zijinensis; assembly: GCA_039513925.1. NCBI lineage: Eukaryota > Viridiplantae > Streptophyta > Magnoliopsida > Asparagales > Orchidaceae > Platanthera > Platanthera zijinensis. The sequence goes on along the minus strand of CM077080.1, from coordinate 135,572,339 downwards.
TTCTGTTATGATCACAGGCCACGTGTCCATTCAAGAGCCCAGATGATGCATGATGTTGACACATGGCTATATCTCGGCCGATTAAATAAAGGCAGAGGCAGCATCTTACACCAGGTGGCAGCATCCAATGAATGTCGATATTTCCAAACACAACTTTTGACCGTTGATTTAATGTAACCGTTAGAACTTGTAATTAGATCAGCGGAGCATTTAAATGCTTATAAATAGGGGTTATGACTGTATTAAGATTAGCCATGAATTAATAAAGAATGTTCTCTTTCTTCTCCCAGTAAAACTGTCTCTCTCTTTCTCTCTCTCTCCCTCTCTTTCCGTTAACTCTATTTCTCTTCCTCTTAACTCCGACCAACTCTGGCCAGTTCTTCCCTACCCGACCGAGCCCCTAACATTTGGTGCTCTCGTCATCTTTGATCTCTCCTCACGCTCCTTTCATGGCAGAAAACACACGCTCTAAGGATCTCAACAATAAGTTTCTGGAGTTCCAGAAAATTTATCAAGTGGATCAGGAGGCTCGTGCAAACCATCTTGATGAACTCCGTGAAGATTTTCAGTCAAAAGAATCATTCTTGGTGCAACAAATAGTCGAAACCAGAACATATACGACTGAAAGAATCGATACCCTACGCACGGACATGATGACACAGTTCAAACAGATGCAACAGTCAATTGATCTTTTGCATAATCACGTGCAGCAAACGGATTACGGACAATCATCCAATTCTCAAGGAGTTCTGGGACATTCGCCCAATAGTAACACCCATCAGGTCGTTTCTTTACAATCTGACTTTAAGTTTCAATGCCCTAGATTTAGTGATGGTGATCCTACCGATTGGTTATAGAACCTGCATTTATATTTTCAATTTCATAATACTAATACACAGATTATCTTTTAATAGCGGCATGCCACCTTGATCGTCCAGCTTCACGCTGGTATCAGGCCACCTTGCGTGATAATCCTACTATTACGTTTCCTTTTTTGTTGAAGCCCTCAATAAACGATTTGGACCGTCGGCATACGAAGATCCAGCCGGATCACTCACAAAACTGCAACAAACAAGTACAGTTTTGGACTACAAAATCAATTTGAGGAATTATTAACTAGGGTACCGGGTCTAGCTCCAGGTTTCATAGCAAGCACTTTTGTGTCAGGACTTAAACAACACATTCGCAGTACCGTCAAAATGCAACGCCCAGTAGATCTCCACGATGCCTACGCTATAGCCAGGATGGTAAAAGACCAAAAATTAGAAACTAACACTCTCCACCCCATCAGACCACGTCCTGAGACGCACCGAACACCGAATAACCCGCCGCAATTCCCACGATTACAATGTCAACCATTACCTCCTGCAGCTGATCCTAAGCCTGCATTTCCTCCCAAGTATCCCATTCGACGTCTTTCGGCTGCCGAGAGACAGTGTCGTCGTGACCAGGGCTTGTGTTACAATTGTAACGATAAATACACCTATGGCCATCGTTGTAAAGGCAATGGAACACTTTTATATTTTCAGGGAACAGACGAACCAGACGACACTAACGACCCCATCGACGACCCAATTCAGGAAGCTGTGGATCAAAATGGATCAGTGTGTATGTACGCACTAACGGGTGAACCAGTCGGCAACTGCCTTCGGGTAATTTCCTATTTACACCATCACCCACTTCAAACCTTAATAGACAGCGGGAGCTCTCATGACTTTATATCGGACCGAATGGCAAAATTTCTACAATTACCAGTATTAGCAATACGACCTTTTAAGGTTTTTATGGGTAACGGAATGTCGGTATTATGCATAGTAAATGTGTAAACATCACCCTGCTCATCCAAACCAATGTTTATAACGTACAACTGTACGTACTCGCACTCCAAGGTGCGGATATCGTGTTGGGAGTACGATGGCTTCAGTCCTTAGGACCAGTTACCACCGATTACTCTACCTTAACGATATCATATGTTTCAGATCAGGGTCCAGTCACGCTTCAGGGACAACTGTTTGGCCCTGAGATGGAGGTTTCATCATCGCAGGTAGCTCGACTGATGTCTCTACAAGCATCTGCACTGTGCATATTAGCAAACGAATGCCATAATACCGAGTGCATTGAGCAACAATTTGATCAAACACTATCCCCTCAATGTCTTTGCTTATTACAGACCTATAAGGACTTATTTCAGGAAAACCAGACACTTCCCCCAAAAAGGTCCATCGACCACCGCATACCCGTGCTCCCCAACTCGAAACCAGCCAACGTGAAGCCATATTGCTATCCCCATTATCAAAAAAATGAAATAGAAAAATTAGTCCTTGAAATGTTAACCAACGGCCTCATACGGCCTAGTACCTCAAGTTTTAGTTCACCAGTAATATTGGTTAAGAAAAAAGATGGGTCTTGGCGCTTTTGCGTAGACTACCGGGTTTTAAACAATATTACAATCAAAGATCGTTTTCCGATACCAACCATAGATGAATTACTTGACGAACTATTTCACGCACGTTTTTTTTCAAAATTAGATCTAAGAGCAGGATACCACCAAATTAGGATGGCGGATGCGGATATACACAAAACTGCTTTTCGAACACACCATGGACACTTCAAATTTCCCTTAATGCCATTCAACCTTACAAATGCCCCATCAACTTTTCAATCCCTCATGAATTCCATATTTCGTCCATACTTACGTCAGTTTATAGTGGTATTTTTTGATGATATACTGGTGTTTAGTGCCACAGAACAGGACCACCTTTCCCACTTAAATACAGTATTTCAAATATTATCTGAAAACGTTTTGAAAATTAAACTTTCCAAATGTTTTTTTTTCCAAGAGGAAATTGAGTTTTTAGGTCATTGTATAACGAAAGGAACGGTGTACCCCAACCGCACCAATACCCGCGCTATAGAAACTTATTCCACACCAGCAAACCAAAAAGAGGTTCGAGCATTTTTAGGTTTAGCAGGCTTTTACCGAAAGTTTATTAAAATTTTTTCAATCATAGCGGCACCACTAACAGACCTATTAAAGAAGAATAATTTTTCTCGGGACGATCAAACAAAGTTTGCTTTTGACACCTTAAAACAAGCCTTAATGTCTAAACCAATATTAGAATTACCAAATTTTACTGAACCATTCACCATTGAAACTGATGCATCCGGAATAGGTATAGGTGCGGTATTGCTTCAAAACAACAAACCCATAGCCTATTTCAGTAAGAAACTGCCGCCACTTATGCAAAAGAAGTCGACATACGTACGCGAAATGTACGCTGTAACTTCAGCCGTTACTAAGTGGAGACAATACCGTCTGGGTCAACCTTTTGTTATATTAATTGATCACAAAAGCTTGCACAATTTACTGACCCAAGACTTGCATACACCAGACCAACAAGTATTTCTGACAAAACTCATTGGGTATAACTACACAATCAAGTATAAACCAGACAAGAATAATGTGATAGCTGATTCTTTATCGAGATCATGCTCCGAACACACTGACAAAGCCACCACAGTATTATCCTCCCTACAAGAGGGACATGCTCATTTATACACATTATCCATATCAACACCCAATTCCCAATTATTAGAAGGGTTGGAGCAGTCTTATGCAATTGATCAATTCACCCAACAATTGTTGGGGGAATTGCAATCTAACCCAACTTCTCGGCCCGAATGGACACAAAAGCGGAAAAGGATTTTTTTTAAGCATAGGCTATTTATTCCATCAAAGTCGTCTATCATTCACAAAATCATAAAAAACTCACATGATACCATCTATGGGGGACATTCCAGAATAGGCGCAACATTACACAGGATTAGGAGTAATTTTCACTTGTTCAACATGAAAAAAGACATAACAGACTATATCAACCAATGCGAAATATGCCAGAAAGCTAAACCAAGTAATCACTTACCATATGGCCTGTTACAGCCATTACTCGTCCCAACACTAATTTGGTCGGACCTCACTATGGACTTCATAATCCAACTACCGAAATCCAACAACTACACCATAATCATGGTAATTGTTGATAGATTATCACGAGCAGCACATTTTGCTCCCTTAACTCCCCCACTAACTGCACCAAACGCAGCAGCAACATTTTGGGAATCAGTAGGTAAACTTCACGGTCTACCAACGTCGATAGTTAGTGACCGTGATTCTGTTTTTTTAAGCAATTTCTGGACTGATTTGTTTTCCTTACAAGGCACAGATTTGCATTATAGTTCGGCCTATCACCCGCAAACGGACGGGTTGACAGAACGAACTAATAGGTGCCTACAACAGTATTTACGAATGTTTACCCATGCTCACCCAAAAAAATGGTCTAATTTTTTAAGCTTTGCAGAATTTCATTTTAATACATCCCTAAACACATCGATCGGCATGACCCCTTTTGAGGCCATGTTCGGTCGACCGCCCCCTAGGCTTCTTACTTACTGTGCAGGAAGCACCAGGAATGAAGCAGTGGAGCTTACTTTACAAACCAGAGATGCAATCATTCATCAGTTGAAGGAGAATCTACAGCAATCTCAAAATCGCATGAAGATTTTTGTGGATAAACGACGCACAAAAAAAAGTTTTCAAGTAGCAGATTGGGTGCTATTAAAACAACATCCCTATCGACAACTCACGCTTAACCGAATGAGCTGCACAAAGCTAGCACTCCGTTATTACGGACCCTTTCAAATCGAGGAAGTCGTAGGAGTCACAGCTTACCGACTAAAATTACCAGAAGACTGTAAAATACACCCAGTATTTCATATCTCGCTGCTCAAGGCATACAAAGGACGCGAGACCACACAGGTGACACCCTTACCGAACCAGAGCCGCAAGAACATGCCCATACATGCTCCCCTGGCCGTGGTTAGTTTACGACAGATTATTCGCAACAATCTGGTGATCCAGCAAGGGCTAGTCCAGTGGAAGGATCTTCCACCCGAAGACAGTTCCTGGGAATACTTAGATACACTCCCTATAGATCTACAACAAGCAGCATGGGAACTCTCTTCCATACCTCTCGAAGCAAATCTTACAGATCTACTACCAACGACTTGGAAGCAGCAAAGGAAACGCACTCAGAAACGACACCAGCAACCCCGACATCTACCACACAAAAATTAGAAGGTTATACCGTTCATCCCAGGACAGAAGGAAGATCATCCAGTGCGGCCTTCAATAGTTTTTTTTTTGCCGCTTCAAGTTCCAGCTACCAGATCCTTGTTCCTTTCAGTGATGGCGCGCCGTTCTCATCTCCATAGCTAAACCCTAACTCTGGTGGACAGAATGAACACGATGAGGACATCGTTTGCTTTAAAGGGGAAGGCAATGTTATGATCACAGGCCACGTGTCCATTCAAGAGCCCAGATGATGCATGATGTTGACACATGGCTATATCTCGGCCGATTAAATAAAGGCAGAGGCAGCATCTTACAACAGGTGGCAGCATCCAATGAATGTCGATATTTCCAAACACAACTTTTGACCGTTGATTTAATGTAACCGTTAGAACTTGTAATTAGATCAGCGGAGCATTTAAATGCTTATAAATAGGGGTTATGACTGTATTAAGATTAGCCATGAATTAATAAAGAATGTTCTCTTTCTTCTCCCAGTAAAACTGTCTCTCTCTTTCTCTCTCTCTCTCTCTCTTTCCGTTAACTCTATTTCTCTTCCTCTTAACTCTGACCAACTCTGGCCAGTTCTTCCCTACCCGACCGAGCCCCTAACACATTCCTTTTTCATCGTCACTCTCCAAAGTCCAGATTTTCCGCCGGTGCTACTTTCGATCTAGGTAAATATTCCTTTTCTCCCCTATTTCAATTTATGTTGAGATTAGAGTGATGTTCATGGAAATTTTGTATTTTTGGGCAAGATCCATGGTTGTTTCAAAGTGTTTTGAGTTAGGTTTGACGTTTTTCTTCATGGATCAAGTTTAAACTTCTTGGATCTAAGTTATGTGTGCGTAGATCCCTTTAATATCTAGTTTTTATACCGAAAAATTGTTAAAAAATGGGGTTTTGGGGGAGATCCGGAGGAGGGGGACGAAGTGCAGTCCGTCAGGCTACCGCGCGACGGTAGAAGATTACCGCGCGACGGTACCTACCAGAGATGGTTTTCTTAATTTTAAACAAAAGAAATTTTGTGTTTTTAGGCAATGAATTCATCCAGTTCCCAGACACCCCGAAGGAGCTTCTCAAAGCGATCCAGAACACCCGCATCGACCTACCTTGCGGTGGATGAGGCCACAGTGATTGTGGCGATGGTCGTCGAGATCGATCAGCGATATGCCTACATCTATAGCTACTTGGTCCATGTGGGAGTACTCTCGGTGATTGCGACGAGTGACCCATTTTCCTCTGTGCTTGTACGAGAGTTCTACAATAACCTCCGAGATCCAGCTCTCGCACAACTTGACGGAGGGGTGCAATCATGTATAGGTACCCAGATTGTGAGCATACTGCATGAAGATTTGGAGATGAAGTATGACTGGATCCTAGGCGGGGAGCGACTTGACATCGTCAAGTACTTCAGATCCACTAGGAACTGGACAAAAATTAATGAAGTCCTCCATGGTAAAGAAGGTTGCCGAGACCTTATCACAACAGTGGATACCCTCACTCCGGACGCTCGCATAATTCAGGACGTTTTGCGTCACTCGCTTATGTTCAAATTTGTGGATACAAAGAAAATAACAACACAACGCTCGATGGTGACGTATTACATCTTAACAGGCATGCAATTCAGCGTATCAGACTTAATTCTATCTATGATGCGTTATACGTTTCAGTTGAAATCTCCTGAGCGCCAACGATTAACACCCTGTCGTTGGGCGGAGTGATTCAGAGTATATTGATGCGGAAATATCCGGCCATTGATTGGTATCAGTACCCAACGGATATCTGTCCTCAGATTTATATAGTAGGTGAAATTCTGACTGCATCAAGTGCCCCCTGCTTCACAGCCTCCTCTACGCCGTGGAGGATCCCTTCGGGAAATCAGTCGTGACGTCTATTAGATGGTGGAGGAGCAGTGACAGGAGATACAAGAGCAAGGTCGGGAAATACGGGAGACAACCAAAACGGTGACAGGATTGAAGAAGATGAAGAAGATGATGCAGAAGTTCAACATCTCTCTGACTTCTTCAGACGAGTAACATCTCAAATTAGTCATTCATAACGACGGAGCTTGGTGGCATAGCCCCCGTTTTTTGTTTATTGTTAATGTTGTAATAAGACAGGTTGGACAATATTCTATTTATGGTGAACTCTCGCCGGTAGTGGTACTGCTGGTGATAAAAATCATGCTTTTAATTCGGCCTAATGTGATTAGTTTCGTGACACCTACTAGCTTAGCGTGATATCTAACTTTTTCTGATTTCTATGGCTCGATATATATCGTGTTAGCCCAAACAAACAACTAAAACAGAACATAACAAAAAAAACCAAAAAAAACATATCGTGAAGAAGATATAGTGTAGTTCGTTTTTAACCTACTTCACGCAATTTAGTGGGTATTAATGGATAAGAGATTTAGGTATCCAAGTGAGATTGTGTGAGGCGGTTCTCTTGGGTACCCAAATACTACGCGTTGGCTTATGGGGAGACAAGGATGAATGAGCCCTTTCGTTTGAAAGTGGTGGGTCATTTTACTAATGGGTCTCCATTAATACAAAGGTTTACTTTCATTTTTGTATTGCAACCTTCCATTATGATTTTTAAGAATCTTTATGTGATGATCTTTATATGGACAACGTTGGGTTGAAGATTTAGATATGATGAATTGATTTTCCAATTTAAATTTATGTTGTTTGTCATAAAGACACATTGCGTGGTGATTCTTAAATCAAAATTTTTGTTCACTTGATTTTAGATAGAGAGTGATTTGATTTTGCAAATAAAGGTGTTTTGTTTTTTATGTTTAAAAATTTCATTTGCTTAGTTTGAGTTTTCTACTCCCTTTGATTGGTTTAACCAATGTGTGTGAGCTTATGTTCAACATGCTTCCGACATTTGTTTGATATTATAAATTTATGTTTTGAGAATTTTTCTTTATTATCTCCTTAAGCAAGTTGATTTTACTTTCCAAATATTTATTCTTAATTTTGAGATTATGTCTAGCTTTATTATATGTGGTTGTGCTATTTTTGAGAAAAGAAACTACTGATTCAATATGAGCTCAATACTTACTTCTATAATCTTCAAAGGTTCCATCCATCTGATTAATTTCAATTTTATACTTATTACACTTAACATAATTCGTTTTTAATGATGAGTTTTCTAAACATAATTTTTCATCTCGTTCTTTTGCACACAGAATCTCTTTTTCAAGACCCTTATACTTTTCTGTTGACACACTACAATGAATACATGGTGAAGTGTTTTCTACTAAAGAGATTGTGGGTGAGCTTGGTACATTATAATTTGATTCTACATTAAGCTGTGCTCTTAAATTCTCATTTTCTAAACGTAGTTATGAATTAATATTTTTTAATTTCTTAATCCTACGTTTAGCATTTTCTAGCACACACAATGCAGAGATAGATGTTGAAACAAAGGAGTTTTTACTTACATAGATTTAGAAGAGACAATATTTTAACACAAGGTTACTTTGACTACCTCTTGACATTTTCTTCCATGGTTGAGATTTCATCTTCTCTTCTGCATGATGCGTTCAACATGTCCTCCAAGAGCAAGCCTTCTTTTGGTTCTTCACTTGGATCCATAAGAGATTGCTCTGATTCATCATCTGCAGAAGGAAAACTATAAGTAGACTCAAAAAAATTTCATATATCATAAGTAGTAGGAAGCGTATAGATGAGATTGAAAATTTCTTGACCAAGCCCGCAAAACAGACTGTTCATAGCTTTGACATTTAAATAACATTCATGTGTATTCAAATTATTTGGGGGCTTGACACAAGTCATGTTCCAAACTTCTATATCTAATAATATAAGAAATTTTTTCATCAATATTTTCCACCCTTCATAATTTTCACCTATAAATAATGGTGGTGCTAGTGATTTTTCAGTGTACAAAGTTCCATCCCCACTAGTCAAATTGAGAACAGGGTTGACTATTATTCCCGGTGGTGAAACCGTTTTGGAATAACCTTGCTCTGATACCACTTGTTGGATCGGGTGACCAACTTTAGGGGGGATGAATAAGATTTTCAGATTAATTTTGAATTAAAAATAGTTTTACCAAGGAAAACCAGTTCTGGAAGCTACCATGGGGCGGTAGCTTGGTAGCGCCCTGTGGTTGGTCATAGAAATTGTTTTTGTTTGTAAAAACTTCGCCTTACAAAGACTCACACAACCTTCAAAGATCTACCGACACAACCACGATATTGCGAGGAGAATAAATTAACAATAATTTTATTCAAGAATATTGAAGGTGATTTATAATAAAAAACAACTAGATCTCCGTGACGCTGGAGATAGTTTGCGATGAATTGCAAACTTCTCTTTTTGTTTCTATACCGACCCTCTACCTGGACCGGTTGGCTCTCTCCCTTCCCCCCGAAAAGGTCTTCGAGCCGGCTCTTCATCTTCCTTCCCGGAAGGGTCTTAGAACCCCACTAGATCTCCCGATCTAGACGTCCCTCACCGGGTCGATTTCTCACGAAACCCTTCAGGGATTCCGACGACTCCCCCGGTCAATTTTCCTCACACACAAGCAACTAGACAAGAAAGAAAATCCAGAGTAAAATATTAAGAGTTCAGAAGTTATTTCTCCCCCAAACGTAGAACTCCTCCGAGGAACGGTGCGCGATCGATGCTCTTGAATATCGTTCTCTTTGCAATCGACCAACCACGAAAGGTCGTTGAAGATTTCGTTCGCTGTAGTTATTCAATCACGAGCGGGAGGAAGAAATAATACTTTTCTTTCAAAGGAGATGAAAGTTCGTCCTCCTCCAGATGACGGCCGAACCCTAGAATTAATTATTTTTCTTGGTGTTTTCTCCAGGAAAAGAAACACGCGCCTTTATATGCCTTGAAAAATGAGCTACCGCCGGCGGTAGGTCGATGCACGTGAAGGTGACAGTTGTCCAGTAGATTTGGAAAAATATCAAAGTAAGATATTTTTCCGCTTTTGCGCTACCGCGGCGCGGTACAAAGCTATTGCCTGGCGGTAGCATTATCTTCTCGACGAAAACGACTCGACGTTCGTCGAGTCAGCTAGCGCCCGGTGGTATGGCTAACGCCATACGGTAGTCGGTAGGTCACAGAGAACTCGTGCAGATTTAATTCCAAGCTAGCGCGGGCGGTAGCGCTAGCCTTTGGCGGTAGGTCGCAGAGATTGATTTTCTTGTTCTTTTGTACCTGTAAACTTGCACACTATACCCAACACACGTATGATCAAATATAGCACGAGATTTGATATTGTCAAACTAAAGAGATGCGAACAATAGGTTCCAACAAGATATGCTTAATGAAATATTTGCCATCATCATAATCATTATCAGCCAGTTATCAGAGGTCTCCGCTTTTTATTGATCCTACTTATTGCTGGTTTATATTTAAAAGGAAAATTGTTTCATGTACTGAATTACTTGTCTCTATTTATCTTCCTCCATCCATTTGGGATCACTTATATTAAATATTTTTTGTGTTTCTGTGAAAAATTCTGTGAGAATAAACTTTACAGTTTTTGATACATGCATGGCAACATAAGCTTGGATTTTTTTTATTTGATGCTTATTCCTTATCAAGTTGCATTTCTGTTATGACCTGATCATGAATTCTATGAGTAGTGAGGGATCAGCATAAATTAACAAAAGAAGGGAATTGTTGAGATTTGTGGAACGAAGCAGAGAAGAATACCTATAAAATGAGTACAGCCAAAGTGAAACGTCGTGTGGGTAAATATGAGCTTGGCCGGACCATTGGGGAAGGAACTTTTGCGAAAGTCAGATTTGCAAGAAACTCTGAGACTGGAGATGCTGTTGCTATCAAGATTCTTGATAAGGAGAAGGTTCTTAAGAACAAAATGGTTGAACAGGTTTTTTTCTTTTAACCCTTATAATAGTTAATTTCTCTACATGAATCGCCTGCAATGTAGATCTAGTTAAGGAATATTCCATTTCGATAATATGAGCACAAGTCCTACAACTTCCAATATAGATTTTTTATATCTTTTTCATAAAGACGAGCAGTCATGCGTGGTGTTCCCTCGTGCGTCGGTAGAAACAATACCCACCGCCCTTTGCCTTCCTTCGCACACAATGTGTGGCGGAGGCACAACTGTAGTGTTGCTGGATGTACCCAGTATGAAGTGTGTGGAAACAATAGTACTTGAATATAGTTCACCGTCCTTCTTACCTTGCCATCTAACATCGCTCACTGTTCCTTGTAGAATATTTTGTTTTATGACATCTGTGGAAAAAAAACAAAGCTTGGGTACCTTTGATGCCACGCAGTATATATGGAAGACACTAAGAAGCAGTCCAGTACTGTCGCCACCGCGCATTGCACATGGGGGACAGCGAGTGTGAGAGTGTATTGCTGTTGTTGGCGCACGGGAGAATCTTTTGCATGACTGCAACACTAGAAATTTAAATATGTATTTCCATTATAATAATTAATTAACAAATATATATATACTTCAGATAATTTTAATATTTATTTGTAAGAAAGTAAGATGCTAACTTTTAAAATGAGAAAAAGCTATCCATAAATGTGAATAGGGATAAGATAGTAATTCTAGATTATACATTCTGACAAATTTGGACTTAACTGAAAATCTGTTAGGGTTCGTTCGATGCACGATTATTGGTTTTCTGGAATTAGCTTTCCAACGAAAACCAATATCTGCAGGAATTGACTTTGTGCTAAATTCCAAATTTTTTGTTTGGCTGCAGGATGGAATTCGATCAGTAGAATTGGAATTGAGACACAAAAGTTATTCGATTGCAGGTGGAGCCGTTGATAAAAATGCACGTCTGAGTGAAAAATGCGCACGCAGAGGAAAAATGCGCACCCAAAGGAAAAATACACGCCCAAGGGAAAAATGCACGCCTAAAGGAAAATGCGCACTCGGAGGAAAAGTGCACGCTCTGGGGAAAAGTGCACGCCCAAGGGAAAAGTGTGCTCCATGTCGGAAAATGCATGCTCGGGCGGAAAAATGTGCGCATGGGTAGAAAAATGTGCGCCCGAGCGGAAAAATACGTGCCTGGGCGAAAAATAAGCATCCGGGCGAAAACACGTGTTCACGAGAAAACGAGCTCCCGAGTGTGTTCGCAGTTCCTGAATGTTCAATCTTAAAACCAACGGCGGGACATAAACATTCGACAAAGGGTTGCTTCAATATCGATGGTTTTAGACCCAAAAGCTAATTCCACTTTAAAACCGTTCATCTGAACAACAGTATTGGTTTTTGTATTCTCGAAGCCAATTCTTGAATACCAGTGCCGTCCAAATGAACGAACCTTTATCTTTTAAAATAGTATTGAAGAGATTTATTGTCTAACTTCAAGTTTGTTTGAGGAATATCTGATGAACGTATATCTTATGTATATGATTTTGTTTTGTTTTGGTAATGATAGAACTAATACATTAACCTGCATGTTCACAATTACTGTGTGGGGAATAAAGATTAATTGTGTTACTGATGCATATATGCACTGATAGATAGGGAAGGTGTGCTCAGACGATAGCCTCATCTCGTGAGATTCTCTTTATGACGCACTTACTTTTATGTTAATAATGTATTAATTATGTGTTTTGTCCTTTAGTGTGCTTGTGTTGTAGTGCGGTATCCATCCATATATGGAGCCCTTAGTGTGAAGTTATTTTCATATTGGAAGTTTAGTCTTGTGGTGGCTCTTAAAGGGATCCTACACTCATGAGTTGGTAATGAGTATGTCTCATTAAGTGTATCTTCTTTTTGTGCAGTATTGTTATATTACGAGCATTAGCCAACGTTCTTGATATGTAGTCGCATGTTTGTATTAATTGGTACGACTTGTCGCCCTCCAACAACTATTCATTCGGTCGCTAGGATCCAACTTTCGTGTTTCCCACTGCCATGGGTATTACGTCGGAATAATTGCACGCTCGCTCTGACAGGATTAACGCCACCATTACTGACCTCCCCGTCATGGCACATGTGCTTCATCAACGACTCCTCCCTCCCTTCTGATGCCTTCCATACCGTCATTCTCAACACCTTACCATCGGGCCACCTCCCCATTAGACCAGATGCTAACCTTTCCCAGCATGCTGAATTCTTTGTTTCCTTCCCTCGCAATATCGTCGCGATGCCTCACAGCTGGCCGACACTAAGCATCTTTACTGCTTCTGATCCCTTCTCCGATGCCACCCACAAAGTCATTCCCTCGTCAGGGCTTCCTGTTAAATGCCAATTCTAGTTGCAGATGAACCCTTACACGACCTATGCTCTTTCGTCGATGACTTAACCACACTCTTAGATCGCCCCAGTGCTCACGCGCTGACATTGTCCCGGTCTCCTACTATACCAGGGACCGACATTGAACAATCCAGCGACCTCCTCGATCCAGCTTTGGCATGTGCCGACTCCCATTCAGTCTTGCCTCATCGTATCTTTTGTTCTGCTACTGTCCTCCCATCCCTTGCTTCTTTGACGCATTTTTGCCCCTCGTTTTCACCAGTCACTTACATGGTTTTAAATGTTGGATGTTAGAGGCATGCTAGATTGAGATTTTAGATGTCGGATATCGAAGACATGTCAGGGACATTTTAAAATGTCGGATTCCTAAAAAATATTTGTATTTTAAGTTATAGTATGTTATTTTAGCTGTATCATCTACTTTAAGTGTTTTACTCATTTTTAAATTATAAAATTGCTCAATGTAGAGAAAGAAAGACAAGATTTAAGACAAGTAAAATGCATAAATGATGAGACAGATACAGTTTTGATGGATGATGTGGATATTAAAAAACGATGAAAAGATACTTTTATCAACTCTATAATGAAATAAAAGAAAAAAAATCAAACTTGGAAGAGTTAAGTAAATCAGAGTAGTATAAGAACATAACGTTTTATCGTAAAATTCAAGTATCAGAGGTAAAAGATGCTCTAAATAAGATGAAAAATGGAAAGGCGGTTGAGCCAAATGATATACCCATCGAAGTATGAAAATGTTTAGGAAATGAAGACAATTTGTGGATTACACATTTTTTCAATAAAATACTGATGTCAAAGAAAATGCCAGACCAATGGAGAGAAAGTATCTTGGTACCTTTGTATAAGAATAAAGGAGATATATAAAATTGTGTTAATTACAGAGGAATTAAATTGATAAGTCATACTATGAAATTATATGAACGAGTAATAGAAAGAAGATTAAGACGAGAGACTAACATCTCGGAGAATCAATTTGGATTCATGTTAGGGAGGTCGACCATAAAAACTATACATCTCTTAAGGAGACTCATTGACAACTATCAAGAAAGAAAACAAGATTTGCATATGCTGTTTATTGATCTTGAGAAGGCTTATGATAGAGTTCCAAGAGAGATCTTATGGAGAGTCTTAGAAAAGAAAGGTGTAAATGTATCATATATTGACATAATCAAATATATGTATAAAAATTCATTGATAAGGGTGAGGATATCTGGAGGATTAACACATGAATTCCCTATTATTGTTGGATTACATCAAGGTTCAACTTTAAGCCCTTATCTCTTTACGCTTATCTTAGATGAGCTCACCAGACATATCCAACAAGCAATACCTTGATGTTTATTGTTTGCGGATGATATCGTTTTGGTTGATGAGACACGCGAAGGTGTAAACACAAAATTTGAATCTTGGCGAGATACTTTAGAAAAGAAGGGTTTTAGGTTGAGTAGGGCAAAGACGGAGTATATGAAGCTTAAATTTAGCTGTACAAGAAGGACATATGGTTTCGTTATTAAGTTGGGTGATCAATATATTTCCCGTAGTGAGTGTTTTAAATATCTTGGATCAATAGTTCAAAAAGACGGAGGTATTGATAAAGATGTGACATAGAATCAAAGCGGGTTGGTTGAAGTGGAGAGGCGCGTCAGGGATCTTATGTGATCGCAAAGTACCACTAAAACTTAAGGGCAAGTTTTACCGTACTGCAATTAGACCCGCGATGCTCTATGGTTTTGAGTGTTGGGCAGTGAATTGTGTACACGAGCAAAAAATGGGAGTTGCGGAGATGAGAATGCTTAGGTGGATGTGTGGACACACGAGATTGGATAAAATTAGGAATGAATATATCAGGGATAAGACGGGAGTAGCACCAATTTCAGATAAGATGCGAGAAGCTCGTCTAAGATGGTTTGGACATGTACAAAGGAGACCATTAGAGTCACCTGTTAGGCATTGTGAGAGTCTAGTCACTAGGCATGTTAGACGAGGGAGGGGTAGACCAATAAAGACTTGGAATAAAACTATAGAGAAAGACATGATGTACTTAGGAATTAGTGATATTATGACAAAAGATAGGGCACAATGACGACAAAAGGATCCATATAGCCGACCCCACTTTAGTGGGATAAATGCTTGAGTGTTGGTGTACTCATTTCTAACTTAGTTGTATATATTTTTTACATGTATATGAACATCATATACGAACCTGAAATATATTAAATACTGATTAAAGTCAAAAGATAAAATTAAAGGTAAGTGAACGAAGACTTGAAATATAATGGTAATCTAAATCATGAGGCATACTGATTAAAAGCATACTGATTAAATGAAAAGAATAAATTAACAAAACCTGAACATAATAAATACTGATTTTTTGTACTAAATAATCTTGTAACCTATCAAAAACGGCTTCGTCGAAAGGAGAAGCTGCGAATAGTCGAAGACATGAATGAATATTTAGGTCAAATGTAAAATAAGAAGTTGTGGCTTGACATTTTAAATTTTTTCTTATAACAAGTGACATTGTAAAATGTCGGCGACTTTTTAGATTTCGCCGTCGGCCGTCATAGGGGATTTGATCCGTAATGTCATCCTACGAATTGCAAAACGACATAACATTTATATTTTGATTATGCAAGTCATTTTCTGTTCAAACAGGACATGTCAGCTGACATTTAAAACACTGATTCATTGGAGTGGTCCCTACCCCATACCGATGCGCATGCCAGCGTTCACTTATCCTTGCCATATTGTTCTTGCGTCCCACACCCCGCCGATTCAAACTCCCCACCAGACTTTTTTCCAAAAATGATGGATCCCTCTATAAAATCTCACTTTTAATATTGCCATCTTATTCCTTTCGGCTACTGTGCCCACCCTTTCCCTTGCCATTCTGTTTATCCTTACCGAGGAATTCCCCGTAATTACCCAATTCCTCCCATGGGCTCTGGTCTTGCTTCCAGCTCTAGTCTAACTGCCACATTAAAAGCCCACTCTATCCCACTTTTTTCCTTATAACTTTCACCCCCACATATGTAACGACCTAAATGTTAATTTTGCATGTAACTTTAATTTCAGGATGCGATCACGAGCAAAAATAAGCGAGTCGGCAAACCGTGAAGTTTTTTTTTCTAATTTTATTCGATTCTCCTTAGTGGCAAGTTAGTAATTAAAAAAAGGAGAGAAATATCAAAATAATATCAAACCTTCCTCCCTTCCGGTTCTAGTGCTGGCACCGGTCCTCGCACCTGTAGCATGGAGGTCGGCATGGATCGATACTTAAGTGATTTCAGAGACCTCCACCCTTCCAATTACAATGGAGATGGAACCCCGATGGGCATAGACGTTTGGATTGCAAACACCAGAGATTTGCTGAAAGTTATGGAGTGTCCAGAGAATAAGAAGGTTCCATTGACAACTTTTCTTCTTCAGGGTGAGGCAAAAATTTGGTGGACTAAGTATCTAACAGATGATCTTGCCGGTAAGTCATCAAATTAAATTCCCTCATATATTAGAAATTATTATCATTAGTGTGACGTAATGTGACCTTTATCTTGCCAGGTCGTACAACAAATATGTTTACTTGAGGCGATTTTTCTAGGGCTCTTGCGAACTGGTTCGTGCCCCCTTCCGCTCGTCGAGCTCTCCAAGAGAAGTATCTCAGGCACTTCCAAGAGGATAAGACCGTTACTGAGTACGAGCGATAACTTCTCACTTATCACGCTATGCGGGCCCAATGCAGGGTGATGAAACCGAGAAATGCAATCGTTTTGTTGATGGCCTACGAAACTCTTTGAGACAGCCGTTTATGACCATGGTCAACGTCATCTACAGAAGTCTGGTGGATACGACAAGAAGATTGGAGGCCGACCAACAGCGAGTTCAAAGGCGCGATAGTTTCCGCCCCAAGCGGCCTCAAAATGGGCCACCGTTTCAGCAGGACAAGAATCAGTCGAGGGACCGCTTGAGTAAAAAGCGGAAGACAGATTTTAAGCAGGACAATCAGTCTGGGGGTAAGCCAGAGATTACCCCCTTTGTTCTAAATGCAATTGTCATCATCATGAAGAATGTTTGGCAGCATCGGGTGTCTGTTACAAGAGTCAGAGAGCAGGACACATTGCGCGAAATTGCCCAGAGTCTGCGGGTAATAAGGTAATTTGACTTTATGCTTGGTGATTTTCTTTTTACTAGGACCTTCCCTTATAAGTTTAACACCTATACCGTAACATGACATTCAGTCGAAATTCGAACATGGTGGTTCGAGTGGAATCGATAAAGGGAAGGCAGTGGTGGTCGCTGACCCAAAGCCAGTTTCAGGACATTGTTTGGTTCAACCTCGAGCTTATGGTCTTGGCCAGCAGGAGGCCAAGGAACAGGAGGATGTGGTGATAGTTTTGAGAACTTTAATATTTAAAAATATTTATTTATCTTTTTCCCAGCAACACTTAATTAAAATAATGAGTTTGCATATAGGTTTCCTCATAGTTCATGACATACCGTCTATGATTCTCTTTGATACGGGTGCATCACACTCGTTCATAGTAGGATCTTTTGCACGTAAGCTTGACCTAGAAGTCATCATCGGCCAAACTCCATTAGATGTCATTATGCCTAACGGTTCAGTGATGCAAACCAGTTGTAAGTGTAGGGCGCCGATATTATTTGGAGAAATAGAAATCGTAGTGGAGGCATCCCTTTTACCTATTATTGAATTTGATCTGATTTTGGGCATGGATTGGCTGACCGACGTGAATGCTAAGATAGATTGCAGAAGGAGATTCAGTTAGAAGGACCTGATCAGTCTCTCATTACCTTTCGAGGCTTGAAAGGAGTTTCCAAGTTGATCATCTCGTCTGTAAAAGCTATGAGGCATGTCAGTAAAGGGTGTCTCATCTTTTTGGTACTGTTGCAAGTTGAATCGAAAGACATTTTGCAGGAGGTACCAATGGTCTGTGCTTTTCCCGATGTTTTTCTCGAGGAGCTATCTGGTGCCCCTCCCTTTAGAGAGATTAATTTTTAGATTGATCTTATTCCTGGGTCTACACCAGTGGCCAAGGCTCCTTATCGCATTGCTCCCAGAGAGTTGGCTGAGTTAAAGATCCAGTTGTAGGAGTTGATTGATTTGGGATTCATCAGTGATCAGACCCAGTACGTCGCCGTGGAGAGCTCCGGTCCTTTTTATGAAGCAAAAGGACGACAGTTTAAGGTTGTGTATTGACTACCGAGAGTTGAATAAACTTATCATTAAGAACAAGTATCATCTTCCAATGATAGATGATTTGTTTCATCAACTCGAGGGGTCTTGCACATATTCTAAGTTGGATCTGAATTCGGGATATCATCAGTTGAAGATTCGAGATGAGGATATCCAAAAAACTGTTTAGTATCAGATACGGACACTTCGAGTTTCTGGTCATGCCGTTTGGGTTGACAAATGCCCCTTCTGCATTTATGGATCCGATGAACAGGGTGTTCAGAGAGTTCTTGGAGCGATTCCTGATTGTTTTTATTGATGATATCCTAGTATATTCCTGGTGCAAGGAGGAGCATGCTGCGCAACTCAGGACAATCTTGAGCACTCTTAGGCAGAATAGGTTATACACTAAATTTTCTAAGTGCGAGTTTTGGCTCTCTGAGGTGGCATTCTTGGGTCACGTGGTTAGTAGAGATGGACTTGCTGTTAATCCAAAGAAAATTGAGGCGATCAGAGATTGACCAAGGCCGAAGACAGTTGCAGAGGTCCGTAGTTTTCTGGGATTGACAAGCTACTATAGGAGATTTATTAAAGATTTTTCAAAGATAGCCCTCCCAGGAAGGGAAGAGCTTTTAGTTGGACCTTAAAGTACGTGTCGGCTTTTGAGGAGTTGAAGACCAGGTTGTCAGAAGCACCAATATTATGTCTTCCATCAGGCGTGGATGCCTTTTAGATTTACAGTGATGCTTCAGACCAGGTTCTTGGTTGTGTTCTCATGCCACATAAGAAGGTTATAGCTTTTGCGTCTAAACAACTGAATAATCACGAGAGAAATTATCCTGTGCACGATTTGGAGTTAGCAGCTATCATCCACGCGTTAAAGATTTGAAGACACCACCTCTACGGTATAGGAGATTTATTAAAGATTTTTCAAAGATAGCCCTCCCGTTGACTTCACTTACCAGGAAGGGAAGCACTTTTAGTTGGACCTTAGAGTGTGAGTTTGCTTTTGAGGAGATGAAGACCAGGTTGTTAGAAGCACCAATACTATGTCTTCCATCAGGCGTGAATGACTTTCAGATTTACAGTGATGCTTCAGGCCAGGGTCTGGGTTGTGTTCTCATGCAGCATGAGAATGTTATAGCTTTTGCGTCCAGACAACCGAAGAATCACGAGAGAAATTATCCTGTGCACAATTTGGAGTTAGCAACTATCATCTACGCGTTGAAGATTTAGAGACACTACCTATACGGTGTACAGTGTGAGGTCTTCACTGATCATAAGATCCTCAAGTACATCTTCGATCAGCAAGAGCTCAACATGAGGCAGTGTAGGTGGCTCGAGTTTTTAGCAGAATATGATGTGAATATTCAGTATCATCCGGGAAAAGCTAATGTTGTAGCGGATGCTCTCAGCAGAAGGAATTCTAGTTATTCTCTCATCACCCAACAAGAAGAGTTGGTGCGAGCCTTGAAAACGCTAGAGATCAGTGTGGTGCCGCGCATTAGTTTTGGCCCTGTCAGTTTGGGTTGGATTGAGATAAAGTGCGACATCAAAGAGAGGATCCGTGATGCCTTGCCCTTAGATCCAAAGATGGCAGAGATTTTTGATTTGACTCGGGCATGTCAGAGAGATGATTTCATGGTCCGTGATGGGTTGTTGTTTAAGGGCAGAATGTGCGTTCCTAATGTCGGACATCTTCGAGAGGATATTTTAGTTGAGGCTCATAATTCCAAGTATTCCATACATCCGGGCAGCACAAAGATGTATGCTAATCTCAAGAAATCAGTTTGGTGGCTAGGGCCCTTAGGTGACGTCTCAGATTATGTAGGAAAGTCCGAGACTTGCAAGTTGGTTAAGACGGAGTGTTAGGGGCCTGGAGGCAAGCTACAACCTCTTCCTATTTCTGAGTGGAACTTTGAAGACATCTCTATGGATTTTGTGCATGACCTCCCTAGGTCCCAGATTGAGAATGACTCGATTTGGGTGATTGTGGATCGACTGTCCAAGGTTGCACACTTTATTCCCAACAGTATGACCGATCACGGTCCAAGGTTGGGTCAGCTGTATGCGGATGCGATAGCCCGACTTCATGGTGTGCCGAAGTCTATTGTGTCAGATAGAGATTACAGATTTACCGCCAAGGATTGAAGGTACATCCAAGAACGTCTGGGTACTCAGTTGAAGTTTAGCACTGTTTTCATCTCTAGATTGATGGTCAGATAGGGCGTACTAATAGAACCATGGAAGACATGCTTCGCATGTGCATCTTGGACTTTGGTAGCAAATGAGAGAAGTACGTCACTTTGGTGGAATTCTCCTATAATAATAGTTTTCAGTCGAGTATCGACATGACACCATTCGAGGCGTTGTGGCAGACGCTGCTGCACACCTTTATGTTAGACGGAGAGTGAGGAGAGAGCTTCTATCAAGGAATTATGGATAGATAAGACCTCGGTCCAAGTCAGACTCATTCAGGAGTGTATAAGAATTTCTCAAGACAGGCAAACAGAGTACTATGATAAGCGACACAGGGCAGTAGAATTTAATGTTGGAGACTACGTTCATCTGATGGTTAGACCAGTTAAGGGAATCTCTAGGATAAAGCAGATGAAGAAGTTGAGTCGCAGATTTGTCAGTCCATTCGAGGTACTAGAGCGCATAGGTGAGGTTGCTTACAAGTTGGCCTTACCCAAGGATTTGAGTGGATTACATGACGTTCTCCTATTTGAGGAGAACATTCAGAGACACTAAGCAGGTGATCAGTACTCAGGATGCAGCGATTGAGTCAAATCTGAGTATCAGTATTTTGCCAGTCAGGATTGTGGACTCGAGGCTTCAGAAGCTCTGAAACAGAGAGATCCGTATGGTTAAGGTCCTTTGGATGAATTGTGGTCGACCAGAGTATACTTGAGAAAGAGAAGTTGAGCTCCGGAGCAACGAGATTATGCTTTCCGCTTTGAGTCAGGTATGTCTGTAATTTTCGAGGACGAAAATTTTTCTTAGGAGGGGAGATTTGTAACGACCTAAATGTTAACTTCGGATGTACATTTATTTCAAGATGCGATCGCGAGCAAAATTAAGCGAGTCGGTGAACCGTGAAGGTATTTTTTTCTAATTTTATTTGATTCTCCTTAGTGCCAAGTTAGTAATTTTAAAAAAAGAAGAGAAATATCAAAATGATGTCAAACCTTCCTCCCTTCCGGTTCAACCGGCCCGTCGGTTGAATAACCACACGCTAGAAACCGCTCCCAGTTAAAGTCCCGCCCCTCTCCTCCCGTAAACCCTTATTTTTCGCTTTTCGCTTGCAGGGAAGCCGTCCGCTCCGTCTCCGGTTATCGAGCGCAGGTAGAAGTCGACAACCTTTCAACCACTCCTTCCCTGGAATTCGGCGCCGGCCACTCCTTTTCCCTCTATTGACTCCGTCGACCTCTCTCCACCATTCTAGTGCAGTGGAAAATTTCATTTTCAACCCTAGCTGGAGGAGGAAATCCTTTTTTTCGTTGTTTTTGGTTCCGGTGAGTTTCGTTCCTCGCTATTTTCATTTCCTAGCGGAAATCGTTTAAGTTGGAAGCTGATTTTGATTATCTTCTCGTTTCCTCCTGCCTAATTAGGAATCGAAGTACTCGGTCTTCCGCAATCAGAAATTGATCGCTTATTTTGGGATCTAATCGCTGTTAGATCAAGGTAATGCACCGTTTTGTTGTTCATAAGTTGATCAAATTAGCACCCTTATCGTTTTGAGTTATTTCCACCCAACCCTATGGGAAAAGCATCTAATTTTTGGGGTTTCCGTGAAATTCAGATTTCGATCATTGTTGGTGCTTGAGATCAGAGGAATTTCTCATTTATCTCCAAATTGAGGTGAGATCTTTATTTTTCGATTTTCCTTTCAAGTGAGTTGATCCAGGTCAGCGGAATACACTTTTGGGAATCGTTTCTAACTCCGATAATTTTATGGGTTTTATATAATGGCTTTCTCTAGCAACCGGGATCAGTGAACCTACCTTTAATTAAAGAAGTTCGTAGTGATCAGTTCTTTTGGAAGGAGAATCCTGTTGCCTCGCCGCATGTATGAATGACGTAACACTATTGTAAGAAACTCAACTCCTTTTAGTCAAAAAGTTCAGATTATTTTTAAATCTTGTATTAACTATGTTGGCATACACATTTAGAAATTACAAGTTCCTATAGTCATAACCAAGTCAAAGGGGTAGTTATACGCTTAAGCTAAGTTAGCAGATTTAGAACCCTAAGCCCAGTACATTTAACTTGAGCGCTAATTCGTGTTTGACTCACTGAACACTAGTCCAAGTGATGCGGAGCAGAGACGATGACGAGTTTTGGGCCTGTTCGGGGCTGATTTAGCGACTTACCATGTATGGCTTGCCCGGACCGCCGATCCAACTCCGCGGTTGCGTCCGGAATGTCGTCGCGAGTAAAATTCATATATTAGTTTATTTTTATTGGTTTATTTTTCATGTATTTTAGTGGTCTCTCTCACCGACCAATCATAGCTGTTGATAAGGATGCCCTAGTGTCTTGTTTTATTATATATAGTGGTCTAAGAGGCTGAACCAAGGCATTGCAGAATTTGGAGAACTTCATTCCCGGATTCCAGCGATCCCTCCCCGGTGCCGACGCCGTGGAACCCTAGGTGACGACTCCTAGATGCTCGTTCTTCCCTCCAAGGTACCCCCTACCCTTGTCTTCGTTTTCCACCCTTCAAACCCCCATTCCCACCGTTGCAGCCCTCCAAATCAGCGCCCAAACACAACCGGTCAGCTGTTTTCATGTAGGCCGACAACCTCCCACCGCCAGCCCGCCGCCCCCCTTACCGCCGCCCCTCCTCCATGCTACAGGCACGCCACCCCCCCTACAGCTCTCCAACCACCAACCTCCCCCTCCTCTCTTGCCGCACCTCCATCCAAGTCTCCTTTAACCCTAGCCAACAACCATCTCCATCCCCTTCCGTGGATCCACTACTAAACAACCCTTATTCTCAAGATCAATCTAGATCTGAGAATTTCTGCCCCCGATCCGTCGTTTCCCTCCACTCTTATTACCATATTAGCCCGGATCCGCTCTTACACATCAGATCTACTCTTCCCCGGCCCGGTTCTACTTATACGTGTCCGGATCCACCGTTTTCTTTTTTGATCTCACCGTTTACTGCCAAGGACAACCGCAGCCATCGTTGTCTCGGCACCGGTTCCACCTCCGATCGCCAATCTACACTTCCGGATCCAAATTCTTCAGTGTCTCGGTTCATCCCTCTACTTTGTGAGTTATTGTTGTTATTGGATTATTTGAATTTACATTTTCATCTAGTGAATTACTATATATTGCTGCGATTCTTGCGAGTAGAAATTGACTTTAGTACGCTAATAATTTGCAGGAGGAGACATTCGCCGCATGCTTTTCTTTGACCCTCCGAGCGGAGGAAGCCATTATAAATTTCCAAAATTAATTAACTGTTTTTCAATTTCAAATATTTGCATGAAGTTAGAATTCTCATTGCTCAAATTTATTTGTCGAGATATCGACGATTACATTGCATTTAGGTTTAGATTAGCGTGTCACCCATGCACTACCACCTAGCGTCATAGGTTTTGTGCACCTGTAGCCTACCCCTACATCACTAAGTTAATTCAGAAAAGTGGCGATGAAAGTTTACCCTCGTGATTATGGTGGAGGCATACCACCGTGTTCTCAGGGCCCGTAGGCCACCACTCGAGTTTCAAGATTAGAGTCGATGACCCTTGTACAAATATGAACTCCTCAGATGGGAGTCTGTGTTCCTCTTGGGAGACATCCAGTTCAGGACACCATTAGGTTTGTCACTCAGATTGCAGTTACTAGTTTGTGCACTGTCGCCATTAGTCACGAGAATAAGATAATAATGAAAACGATATATATATAATCGAGAAAGGTGTGTCAAATCACACAGTATGTCGATTTTATGCCAGATCATGAACTCAAGTGCCAAGTTTAAATGTTAGACAAATTATGCATATTTTTAAATTCAAGTAAAATTTATTCATATTTTTCTTTAAGTGTTGCTGGAGGGAGTGGTTTTTTTCTTACTCTTCAGTGGGTCTAACCCATTTGAAACTTGTTTTTATAGGGAGCTTAGGTCAGGGGATCCGTTTAGGATAGGTAGCACAATGTTCTAAGTCGTCAGTTTTGTTCAGTTGTACCACACTGTAGTTGTACTTGTTTCTATTTACAAACATTATGTATATGTTGTAGTTCACTCATGTTTTGATGTATCGATTTATTTCAGACTGACAGTATATCAGTTTCATAATGTTATATTCTGTTCTAGTTGACTCTGTAAATTCAGCATCTAAAGGTATACATTTACCCACAGTTAGTTTTTCTTACTGTACATCCGCTGTAAGTTTCCCTTTAGCACTTTCATTTTTATCTGCTTTATACCAGTTTATATACCATTACTTAGTTTAGTTTTTATTGTGAGCCCGACCAGACTGCTGATTTCGTGATAAACTAGGTTGGGGTGTTACAACATATTCATATAAACTCACCTATTCCTCCTTTAATTCTATAGGACTCCTTCATTTATATCTCCCCTTAAATACTTCAACCTTACAATATTATGTTTCCATGTCCAACGTGTCACCAGAAGAACAACCACCCATTCTCTTTTAGTCTTTGGTAAATATTGCTCTCCACCTCTTGCAGCCTCTTCACATTCATTAGCCACCTTTGTTTGCGCCAATTATTTTCACACACAAAATTGCAATAGCCCCCGACAAGTTCACTCTTTTGCTTTTTAGTTTGTTTTGACTCTGGGTCACGACTTGGCCCAACTGGCGTGCTTCCATCTCAATGGAGTCCTTCAACACCACCCCCTCACATGACCTTGGGGACAAGGTTACTTTTCCGGATGAGTGTATTGATGCATTTATACACTGACAGATAGGGACATGCGCTCGGATGATCGGCCTCGCCTCGCAAGTGTCTCTCAATGATGTGTTTACCTTTATGATAATATTGTTTTAATTGTGTTTTGTTCTTTAGTGTGTTTGTCTTGTAGTGGGATCTCCTTCTATATATGGAGCCCTAGTGTGAGAAACTATTTTTAAATTGGGAGTTTAGTTCTCTGGTGGCTCTTAGAGAGATCCTGCCCTCATGAGTTGGTAATGAGCATGTCTCAGTAAGCGTATCTTCTTTTCGTGCATTATTGTAATATTGCGAGTGTTTGCTAGCATTCATGATATGTAGTCGCTTGTCCGTATGAGTTACATCAATTTATTTACATTCACTTTTTTTACTTGATTTCTCTTACTAATTACTATTTCATTACTGATGGTTTTTATGCTAAGAAGCACCGGCACGGGTATGGGTACCGGGTAAGATACGCACCCGATACGGCGACACGATAAAAATTAAAAAGCAGGGATACGAATATGACATGATACATTATAACAAATATAATTTATATATATATATATCACAAGCAATAAATAGTTTTCAAAATATCGAAACATCAAACATAAATTATAAGTTGAAGTACAAGTCCACAAATAAATGCAACATAACATGAAGTTTTCAAATATTAAGCATTCTTAAATATTACAAAATTTAGCATCTTACATGTTTAACCAAAAGAAATAAAATTAAACTTAAGTCTACTCATCAGTTTTCTTCTTCTTCTTCATTGTTGGAGATCAACATCTTCAATCTCTAGTTAATCTAGCGACAAGTTAGCTGTTTTGTTAATAACTTGCGTCGTATCAACACGTTCAATACATGTACTTATAACTGAAATGTACTAGTACCAGAAACATTCGGTACAGATACACAACTTAATTGGACATACCAACACTTCCTAGCATAGATCCAACTTTTGTTTACTCTGGAAAAATAAACTCCAATCACAATATGCAGAATGATGTGCTAAGTCCAAGTGTGTCCACATAGGTGTATCCATCGAGTATCGGGTACGTACCGGTACCGGATACGTATCCGGTACGGGTACGCTGCCTTCGGGAAAGTATCTGTGCTTCATAGTTTTTATGCATTCTAGTTTGCTCTAACCTGGGCTTCTCTTTTACATTAAAGCAATTAACCTAATTTGTACTTTTAACAATGCAGATCAAAAGGGAAATTGCAACTATGAAGTTAATAAAGCATCCTAATGTTGTTCGCATTTACGAGGTATCTTTTCAAGTTCTCTTTCATGATCATTCACTTAAAAGTGATAACCTATCCATGATTACAATATATCAATTTATCCGAAAGCAGTAGTATTTTGTTGACATTAAACATGGCATTGAATCTCTACTAAAGTTTATATATGATCTATGCCTACGAAGATGTGAGCACTTTCTTCATGAGATATTCACGAACTTTCATATAAAATTGAACACTGATCACTGATTACAAGTATAACAACGAAATAGCGAGTCCATGTAGTTGTAGCTGGCGCTTTTTGTTGCGCATTGATAAGCATCAGTCAATATCATTTAAATTAATTTTCAAATTAATTAATGCCCCCTATTATCATTTTTATTTGTCACACCAAACAAAGCGGATTTTAAATTTTAGAAAATGGCTAGATTGATGGATCTACTTGTCTATTTTCATGCAATTATAGGAATAATTATGAGAATTTATTTATTACATCTCTATGGATGTCATGTAATTTCATTGAAATAAAGGATTTTATTGACCCTTAAGTTTATACATTTATGGGCCCAGTAATTGACTAGGCAAATTCTCATTCATTGATAGACTTCGTGGAATTGATTTCTTATGTTTGAGCAAGTTTTGCTAGGTTTATTTGGTAAATCTAGTGCTACCTGAATTTTAAGGTCAATATTCAATGTCTTGCATGGTATATAATTTAAGAATGAAATTACAAGAGGGAGCAAGTTCCAACTCATAATATTACAAAAATCACTTCTAATATTATAAGAAATTGTAAATGACAAAGTGACGGGCCTTTATCTTTTCTCCTGAGAGATTTGGGTTCAGGACCTAGAAGTTCGTTTTTTCTTACAATTATTTAAAATTGAATTTTTGCCTAAAACTAATCAAGACATATAAATTTGAATTATATTAGGGGTAAAAAGGAAGTTAATTACACTAAATTTAAATTAAAATAATTTTTTACTTTAAATAAATTGCCCTAATTACATGATGTACTTAGGCATTAGTGAGATTATGACTAAAGATTGGGCACAATGGCAACAAATGATGCATATAGCCGAACCCATTATAGTGGGATAAAGGCTTGAGTGTTGTTGTTTGTTGTTGTTGTAAATAAATTGCCCTAATTTTGAAAGTGTAGATGCCCCAAATATCCTTTTGAAAATTTCGGGGGTGCTATACGTTTTCCTATGAAGTTTAGGGACGCCAAAGACATTTTCTTATAAATGCAACACTATCTAACTTCATCAATGGAGTAGAAATATTTGAACTCCACCAAATTAGTTATTTCCGTGTTTAAGCCTTTAAGAAATCTAACAGCCACTCTTGAGTCTCGGTCAAATTTCTTTCAATATTTGGTTCTTAAACTCCGTACATACTCATCTACACAAATGTTACATTGCTGGAGCCCATGCAAATTTAAATAAAGATCTTGCCAGCAACTATGTCTATCATTGGAGACTTCATTTTGATCCAACTCTTAATATCATCCTTGTCATCACATCTCCTTTAGGATTTTGAGTACCGTCACGATCTAGTATCTTCCATCAACTGCACAACAACTACCTCACACCTTTTTCTCGATTATGTAACCCTTATAATTAAGGATTCTATTAAAGATTGGCACCCACTTAATGAATTTATTGGGAGAATATTTAGCTTTAACTCTATAATTTCAACTTGAAGATAATCTTTTTGCTGTCTCTAATATCTCTTCTCAATGTGATTTTCTCATTCATAACCGGTTTCTTCAAACATCTCATCTTTGAAATTTGATGGGGCTCACATTTCACTGGTGAACGATCTCATCGGAACCTGCTCAGGTCTACTTACACGGGGAGGTGGAGTTTGGATCATCAGATAGAAGTCCGGATCCGGTAGTCACGTTCAGAATGACGACGAGATATTTTTAGGTATTTTCTATTTCATATATATTTAGCGGTCTTATGTTCTGGACAAAAATTCCGAATTCTCATGGGCGTCCCACAATGCCGATTCCGTGGATACTTGGCGCCGAAGCCAAGGTAGCTATCAACTTTTCTATAACTACCTCATAACCAACATCCCACTACCTATAACTACCCCTCCCCACATAGTAACCACACATAACCACCCATAATTCCTGAATTTTGGCACCCCACTACCTCTAAAAACTGCTGCCCACCGCCACAATTGCCCAGTAACCGCCCACTTACAACACTCCCACGCATCCTGTCCACGTCCATAATTGCCCAATTCATCCACAATTCTGAGTATTGACGTGAAACCCCATCTCCTATCCACAATTTGCACTTCTCCCTCTAGTCGGAACTCTAAATAACTTCCAGCAATTGTCAGCCTGAAACCCCAGCGGCTGCCATCGTTCTAACTGAGATTATACACTGGATTTAGTCCAGATTCCACCGTCAACGTGAAACTCTCGCCCTTGCCCCTGTTTTGAACTTAAATTATTCGCTTGATTTTGATTAGATTCCCCCGACAACCTGAAGCTCCAGCCGCTTCCACCGATTCTGGACTAAATCATCCATTGGATTTAGTCCAGATTCCCCTTTCTGGGCTGAAATCCTTCATTAAATTTAGTTCAGAATTCAAACCCACCGCAGAGACTTACTACAATCAGTCCCATCCCTTCAACCCATAGCCGCATGCCAACCATTTCGCTCACTCTCATCCACCAATATCCCTCCCCACCCTTCCAGCAATCCAATGCCTGGTTCAAATCAACTATTCTAGCAGGCCCCTTTTTTGGAAGTACTCGACATTGCTGTGCAGGCCCTTCTTTCAGCCACCAATCACTTTGCCGACCTTTTTTTACTTGTGTATGGTCTAATTTGAAGTCCATATTACTTTATGTTAATTATTTGTTGAATAAATATATTATATGAGATCTTGATTTGTAAAAGTTTGCTCAGTTTTAAATTCTATTTGAAAAGTTTATTTTACCGGACATTTAGTTAATGTATATTATCTTTAATTTAATTGGATCTTGTTTGTTTTTCTAACACCTAATCTCAAAGGTGAATACTTGTAGACTCTATTAATACTCTTAGAAATTATTTTGATTATTCGTTGGACTATTACTTGTGCATCACGTCATTTTTGAATTCCTACGACACTCCATGAATACCACATCATTAGTGTTTCTTTAGGACACATCCATACTCGCTCTACATTTCATCCTGCTTCAGTTAGTATTAGAGCCCCAGGTTCGGGCTAAGTCTAGGGTACGCGGAACTAGTGTCTATATATCATCCATGACATTTCACAGTAGTCGTCATTATTCCTCTCATCTATTTGGGATACCAAAGTTTGTCTATGCCTAATCCCATAAAATTTTTCCCTAGAGATTTTCATATTATTACGATGATCATCACCGTCCTCAACCCCCATTTATAAAAATCGTGTTAAACGATTTGATTCTTCTAGATGAGACTACTACGACGAGTATCATGGATCTCATAGAGGAAATTATTACGAGGATGACATCACACTTAGATTTAGGCTAGATGCGCCATCTTTTGATGACCAATTGGATTTGAAAGCATTTACAGATTGGTTGTTAGTCGTGGAATAACGTTTTGCATACTACGAGACACCTGACGAGTGTCTTGTTAGATTTGCTAAGATGAAGCTTCAAGGTCATGCTATAATTTATTATACCTACTTGGAGGCACAGGTTTGAGCATGACGGTCTTCGCCTCATATCTCAATGGGCAGACATGAACCGAGTATTAAGGAGAAAATATTGTTCTGTATCTTATAGTAGTCAACTCTTTAACAACTTTCACAAGACCTCCAGCAAGGGACTATGTCAGTTGTTGATTATATGACTCAATTCCATAAGTAGTGGTGAGGAGCGATATTTAGGAGGATCCCATTGCGGTCGTTTCTCGATTTCGGTCCGGGCTTCGTTATGAGATATATACTGAGTTGACCCATCATTGTTTAATGTCTGTCGAGTAGACATTTCTGCTTGCCCTCCATTACGAGAAATCCTTGATATCCGCTAAAGTTAGTTGAGTCCGACTGGCCCATAACGAGGAGTCTTCCCCAGTCTGAGGCTACAACCATGCTTACCCGTGTCCCCATAAAAACAAAAGATGGGAGACCTAATATAAATTTCTTCAGCGAAGTTCAGTGGCCGATGTGTGTTCCACCACTAGAGTCTTACCCAGACTATATGGCTATAATTTCGATAAAGAGTGAGTTTATGCGACCCAGTGATCCAATAGTGGCATGTCTTTTGTCTACCTCCTGCATAAACTTATTATTGATTCAATCTTAGGCTCACATTCAAATACAAACTCCCAAGAATCTCTCAATGTTATAGTGATGATCCATGTTCAAAGAGTCGGGAGCCTAGTATTGATCGTGTAGTGGTTGTCTCACCTGTTTTCGAGAACACTCCCGATATATCGAAAACCTATATCTGTATTTGCAACATCTGCGATGAATTTTATTATACTCCTTCCGGCGAGTCACCTGATGTTTTCCCATCATAAAGTGGTATCCTAGTGTCGATGTCACATCCATGGGTTTTCTTTGCACGCTCGATAAATATTTCTACACTCCACATAGAGAGCCTCCTAATAAGCCACCGTTCATTAGAAAACTACCCATCTCCTGTGAGTTTGTCGAGGTTGAGAATTGAGAGTGCTCTTGATGACTCGATGACCTATTTTATCATTGCCAATACATTGAAAATATCAGACATACTATATTATCATATTTAATTATCGATGTCACTGGTGATTATTTGAGTGATCATTGCATTGGTGACTCGAGGACCTATTTCATCCACCAAAAAAATATCATCCACAAATAATAAACACCAAAGTATTGTTTATTGGATATGTCCAGTGAGCTTATCTCAAGTCCGCGTTCTTCCATGTTGAAGGCAAGCCCCCCTCTAGGTTTGTAGATTAGTCCAACATTCTTTCTGACCCTTCACACAGAGGCTCAAGAGCTTTAAGCCAGTCACTTCACAACTTTCGTAAGGCTCCTCTCTATCTCAATTTGCTCTAAAGCATGTTACTATAATTTTATGCTTATTTTTATTTAACTCTAAAAATCAGAGTTGCTTGCCTAAATTAACTTGTCTTGTTTGTCGTTAATTTCAAAATCGTGATTCTTTGTTCCTCTTGTTATTGCTTGTGGAATATATTAAATCGTGTTGAATCAATGTTTGAATACTAGACATTTATGCGTGTTTGAGAAATCCAGGTTGAATATTGCTTGATATTATTCGTAAAATTTCTGTTAGCGCCGCAAAAATTAAGAGATCTCATTTTAAGACTTAAAATATAATTTAAGATATACGTTTTTAACAACATTAAACTCATAGTTTTTAAAATATTTGCTTGCTTAATTTAACATTAGTCCTAATTTGACGGACCTTTTCATTCAAGATCTTATTGGTCGGTCACTCCAATAAGTCGAACAAGGGTGCGCGAGTGCGATATGTGACATAAGCGCGCTAATAACATGCACAAATTTAGAAGGAACATGTACAAAAATAAAAGAAATGTGCACGATATAAATGCAAATAAGAATATAGAAAAATATCATAGTGATGCGACTCAGGTTGTATCACTTTCCTAGGATGTTTAATATGTGAGGACTTTTATCTATTTAATACTACACCCAAGTCCTTTTGGAGGTGCTACTGTCCTTTCCAAGATGGCACATTCGAACTATACAACGAGAACTCTTGCATATTTAACACTGCACAATTTGGTTTACATCAAGAAGTATGTCGTATGACTTGTGATCGACTTTGGTTTGGAAGTTGAAATATATATATAAGTACACTAACGGGAAAAAGGATAGAAGTTGTGGATACGATGATTAGGTGAAAGATAAATATCTTATGCCTGCAAGAGATTAGATGAGTGTGTGAAAAAAAACTAAATTTTTAGACAATTCAGTTTTAAATTATAGTGCACAAAGAAAAATAAAACAAACAATGAACTAGGTATTTTTGTGAATACTACTTGAAAGGATGAAGTTGTTGAGGTAAGTAAAAAATGTGATAGAATCAGGAAGTATGTCGTAGAACTTGTGATTGACTTTGGTTTGAAAGCTGGAATATATATATAAGTACGCTAAGAGGAAAGCGATAGAAGTTGTGGATACAATGATTAGGTATCTTATGCCTGCAAGAGATTAGATGAGCGTGTGAAAAAAACTAAATTTTTAGACAATTCAGTTTTAAATTATAGTACTTAAAGAAAAATAAAATAAACAATGAAGTTGGTATTTTTGTGGATACTACTTGAAGGGATGAAGTTGTTGGGGTAAGTAGAAAATGTGATAGAATCTTAACTCTAAAATTGGTGATAGAAAAAAAATTTATTAATATGATCAGTACTTACGCACCATAAGTAAGATTTTATAGGAGGAGACTTAAATTGATATAGGTAATGAAAATATAGATTATACAACCGTTCATGGAGGATTTGTGTATGAAGAAAGAAATGAAGAAAAACGAACTATTTTAGACTTTGCCGTAACACATGCGTTAATTGTGACAAATACACTTCATAAAGGGAGAAAAACATTTAATTACGTTTAAAAACGGAGCAAATAAGTCACAAATTGATTATATCATGACTCGCAAAATTGATAAAATGATTTGTAAGGATTGCAAAGACATACCGGGAGAAAGTCCGACAACACAACATAGATTAGTGGTGTTGGATGTACAAATTAAATATAATAATTATAAGACAGACAAAAATGTTATCAAAAATTCGGTGGTGAAACTTGAAGATGAAAAAACATGTTGCTTTCAAGACTGCAATTATGAAACAACTAGTTGATGATCCTTATGTTGATCCTATTGTCTCATGAGAAGTTATGTCTTCACATTTAAGGATGAATAGAAAGAATGTACTTGGAGAATTAAAAGGTTGTGCGTCCTTAAATAAAGAATCTAGGTGTTGTAAAGAGGAAGTTCAGAACAAAGTGAGGGCAAAGAGGGCCAGCTATAAATCGCTATATTCTTGTATGAATGATGAAAATTTAACAAGATATAAAGTCGTTAAAAAAAGCTAAATATGTAGCAAGTAAAATAAGAAGTCAAGTTTATGAAGAATTTTATAAGCGACTAGATACCAAAGATGGAGAACGTGACATATAAAATTACTCGAGCTAGAAAAAGGAAGACAAGAGATTTAATTCAAGTTAAATGCATAAAGGATGGAACCAATATAGTTTTGACGGATGATGTGGACATTAAAAAGCGATGAAAAAGATACAATTATATAATAAAGTTGACAATAAATTAAACTTGGAAGAGTTAAGTAAATCTGAGAAGTATAAAAACATAACATTTTATCGTAATCAAGTATCAGAGGTAAATGAAGCTCTAAAGAAGATGAAAAATAGAAAGACGGTTGAGCCAGACGATATACCCATCGAAGTAGGAAAATATCTAGAGAATGAAAAAATTGTGTGACTTACATGTTTTTTCAATAAAATACTGAAGTTAAAAAGGATATCACACAAATGGAGGGAAAGTATCTTGGTACATTTGTATAAAAACAAAAGAGATATACAAAATTATGTTAATTTAAATTATTGAGTCATACCATGAAATTATGAGAACGAGTAATAGAAAGAAGAGTACGATGAAAGACTAGCATCTCGAAGAATCAATTTGGATTCATGCCAAGGCGGTCAAACATGGAAGCTATATATCTCTTGAGGAAATTCATTGACAACTATCGAGAAAGAAAACAAGATTTGTATATGCTGTTTATTGATCTTGAGAATACTTATGATAGGGTTCCAAGAGAGATCTTATAGATAGTCTTAAAAAAGAAAGGTATAAATGTATCATACATTGACATAATCAAAGATATGCATACAAATTCAGTGACAATGGTGAGGACATCTGGAGGACTTACACAGGAATTCTCTATCACTGTTGGCTTACATCAAGGTTCAGCTTTAAGAATTATCTCTTTACCCTTATCTTAGATGAGCACTGGACATATCCAACAAACAATATTTTGGTGTTTATTGTTTGCAGATAATATCATTTTAGTCGATGAGACGCGCGAGCGTGTAAATGCAAAACTTGAATTTTGGCGAGACATTTTTGAAAAAAAGGTTTTAGGTTGAGCAAGGCAAAAACTGAGTATATGGAACATAAATTTAGCTGTGCAAGAAGGACGGATGACTTCGTTGTTAAGTTGGGTGATCATGATATTTCCTGCCATGAGTGTTTTAAATATCTTGGATCGATAGTTCACAAAGATGGAGGCGTTGATAAAGATGTGATACGTAGAATCCAAGTTGGTTGGTTGAAGTGGAGAGACGCATCAGGGATCTTATATGATCGTAAAGTACCATTAAAACTTAAAGACAAATTTTACCGTACTGCAATTAGACCATCGATCCTTATGGTTTTGAGTGTTGGACAGTGAATTGTGTACCCTAGCAAAAAATGAGAGTTGCGGAGATGAGAATTTTTAGGTGGATGTGTGGACATACGAGAATGGATAAAATTCGGAATGAATGTATCATTGATAAGACAGTAGTAGCCCCAATTGCAGAGAAGATCCGAGAAGCTCGACTAATATGGTTTGTACACGTACAAAGGAGACCATTAGAGGCACCTGTTAGGTGTTGTGAGAGACTAGTCATTAGACATGTTAAACAAAGGAGGGGTTGACCAATAAAGACTTGAAATGAAATTATAAGGAAAGACATGATGTACTTTAGCATTAGTGAGATTATGACAAAAGATAGGGCAAAATGGCGACAAAGAATCCATATAGCCGACCCACTATAATGGGATAAAGTCTTGAGTGTTGTTATTTGTTTCGCCTTTCTTTTTCATTTTCATTTTCATATAACACACCCAAATAAACAATAGGATTACACCAAACTAAGAGAATTCTATCCGCCATCACAATTAAAAAAAATAAAATTTTAAATGCAGCTCAATGCTAAGGTGATAGGTATTTTGGTTATTTGGCTTTGGTGTTAGTAAGGTAGAGGTGCACAAAAAAGGGGTGTAGGCACAAAATTGGCTCGTAAAGGTAGTGAAGGTAGGCTCGGATACATAGGCTCAAACTTTCCAATTAAAGGCCTAAATCATTTTCGTAGCGTTAATTACTATTTTGTGCATATGCTTCGAAGATTGCTAGGGGCGAGTTCTAGACACCGAGAAAGGACACTCCTTCGTCTTGATTCTATAATACACTACTAGTGACACTACACACAACTCTACACTAGCGTCGGATAAGATTGCGTTCTGAAGAAGAGTTGATATAAAACCAACGATAATAAGTAAAATGATAGTGTAATTATCATATGCATAGAAATTAATTCTAAACCTATTTCTACCCGGGAACACGTGAACTCAACTAGGAGCACTGCACGAGTCTATAATCCAATACTAGATTCCAATTTTTGATTATAAATTAATCAAAACTACGCAGTGGGTGCGGGAAATGGAATGCATGAGTGCGATAAAAATTTTAAAATTTTGAAAATTTTGAAAATTGGAGCAAAAATGAAAAATAAGCACTAACAGAATGCAAAATGGTGTGTGCTCGAGCAATCGGATAACCAAATTTATACCCCAGACTTAAATGATGCATGTCCTAAATGCAGATATATATGCGAATGAATGAGGAATGCAAGAAAATAAAGTGGGATAAAAACGCGTTACCCAATGCCTGAGAATGGGTCATTCCGGAAGTGACCAAATCTAAACCTGAATTTTTCTCCCGACTTCGGCTCGGCGAAAGAATGTTCGGAATTTCACCGAAAACCTGCATTGAGATTAACACCGACATAACAAACCAAAACAAAATAGACCATAAAACTGAAATAAGTGAAATGTAGTAAAGTAAGATAACTACTAAAGTTATTGTCCTCCCAGCACGACTTATTCAAAATTTTAAAAGCTCTAGCTGATGGGAGTATGAAAAAGAAATTGCACAGGTAATTGTTCTAATATCCGTGTTGGTAATAAGTACCGATATGGTGATAGAACAGTTACTACTTTACCTAAATAGTAATACCTGCACCTCACAGGTAGAGAGAATAGAATGTAAGAAGAGGAGGATGGATCCTTACTCATCTCACCAAAAGTATCTTTGCCCAACAAGATGTCATCTTCAAAGAGGAAGCAAGAGGAGAAGATAATAAATGGAGCTTGCTCTATATAGGGGGGACCAACCTCCTTACATAAGATGATGCTCTCATCATTGACTTGAGCATAATGCTCAAAGTCCTCCTGGAGTACCTGTGAAAGCTTAACCTGCATATGCTCAGACAAAGAAGGGTGATTAGAAAATAAAATAGAAGAAAGACTAAAATAATCAGTAATCAGGGGAGTGGTCCCTGTCTCACTCCCAGCAAGATCCAAAGATAGATCGATGTCAGTGTCCTATGAATTATCGCAAGGGGCACCTGAGAACTCAAGGGCCTCAGTAACGAGTTGGATCTCCTCATCTAATGAAGAAGTGCAAACCTCCTCATCCGAAAGGGTATCCTGCTCATCCCACCTCGGATATATCAAATCTACACACCAAAATGTAAATATAAAAACAAGGAATTTATAAGAATTTTCGTCATCACGCAGTGGGTGTGGAAAATGGAATGCAAGAGAGCTATAAAAATTTTATAATTTTGAAAATTGGAGCAAAATTGAAAAATAAACACTAACGGAATGTAAAATGGTGTGTGCTCGAGCAATCGAATAACCTAATCTATTCCCCCAGACTTAAATGATGCATTGTTTTCAATGTAGATATATATGCGATTGAATATGAGGAATACATGAAAATAAAGTGGGATAAGAAACGCGTTACCCAATGCCCGAGAATGGGGCATTTTAGAAGTGACCAAATCTAAAATTGAATTTTGCTCCCGACTCTGGCTCAGCAAAAGAATGTTCCCAATTTCACTAGAAACCTGCACTGAGATTAGCGCCGACAAAACAAAACAAAACAAAATAGACAATAAAATTGAAATAAGTAAAATGCAGTAAAATAAGATAACTGCTGGGGTTATTGTTCTCTCAGCACGACTTATTCAAAATTTTAAAAGCTCTAGCTGATGGGCATATGAAAAAGAAAATGCACAAGTAACTATTCTAATATCCGTGTTTGTAGCGGGTACCGATACGACGATAGAACAATTTATCCTGTACCTAAATAGTAATACCTGCTCCTCACAGATAGAGAGAATATAATGTAAGAAGAGGAGGATGAATCCCCACTCATCTCATCAAAAGTATCCTTGCTCAGCAAGATGTCGTCTTCAAGGAGGAAGCATGAGGAGAAGGCAATAAATGGAGCTTCCTCTACGGAGGGGGGACCAACTTCCTCACATAAGTGGATGCTCTCATCATTGACTTGAGCATAATGCTCCAAGTCCTCTTGGAGTACCTGTGAAAGCTCAACCTGCACATGCTCAGACAAAGAAGGGTGATTAGGAAATAAAATAAAGGAAAGACTAAAATAAATAGTAATCGGGGAGTGGTCCTGGTCTCACTCCCAACAAGATCCAAAGATAGATCGATGTTGGTGTCGTATGAATTATAGCAGGGGGGACCAGAGAATTCATGGGCCTCTGTGATGAGTTGGTCCTCCTCGTCCAATGAAGAAGTGCAAATCTCCTAATCAGAAAGAGCATCCTCCTCATCCCACCTTGGAGCGTCATTGTGCTCCAAGGAGTCATTCTCTTCATTCGAGAGAACGACATCCTCGTCCCACTTTGGCGCAACCTCGAGCTCCGAATCATCACCATGCTCAATATCTTCGACATAATCGATAAAAATAGGTGAATAAAATTCTTGCAAAGAGAATGAAGGAACAATGGTAATATCATCAGAGAAAATAAGAGCTGGTTTCTCCGTAGGTGAATCAAAAATGGGTGATGAATGTACAATGAGAGGCGACTCCACAATGTCAGAGTGCGAATCAAAATTTGAAGGAGTGCAATCAAGAGGGGAGGGAGAAACGATCCAGATAGTCGGTTCATCTTCTTCCTCCATTTCCCGTTTAAAAGCAACACAATCTTTCAAAACATGATTTATACTATGATAAAATAAGCACACACGATTAAGCCTTAATCTCGGAAGAGGCGGGATACAATATTGGTGTGGTGCTCGTGGTGGAGATGCGTGGTTATGATAATTAGGCTGATCGTATGGGAATCGTATGATGTCGATTCCCCATAAGAAGAGCCATAAAAATCATAACTACGATTTCCCTTATGACATTCTTCACTGCGATGATTGGATGCCCCGCATAATCTGCATTGCAAATTTGAATACATATTGCTGCGGGGTGATTCAAGAAATAATTATAAGCTTTGAACGAATTTACTACACACACTAGCAACTTAAAGTGATTAGCCTTCTTTGAAAATCTTTAACGGTCCGTTCGTTTCGCGGGAATTGAGCTGCAGGAATTGGAATTGAATTCAATTCCCATTCCCGCAGGAATTGGAATTGAATTCAATTCCAATTCTGCTGTTCGGCTAAATGCAGGAATTCTGTCACAGGAATTGGAATTAGCAATTCCGATGTTCGGTTGTATCCTGGAATTCAAAGTAGAGAATTCAAATTTGTAATTTTTATTACAAAATGATTTGAAATAGCTAAATAAAAATCATACTTCAACAGAATAAAAACTCGTAGTTCATACACCGAACATTAACAAAAGTTCAAAATAGTTAAAAATAGTCTACAACATTATAATAGTCCGCACATTCAACCAAAAGTCCTAAACATAAACTAATCAATCGCTTAGATGTAAGCGGAGCCAGGTCCTCCTAATTGGCATCGGTAAAGCCATGAACACGTCGGCCTTGTTGTCGTCAACACTCAGCATATCGATAGCCTGTATGACCTCACTCTCAGTCAAATCCGTAATAGCTGCAATGGCCGCATATATCCTGTCTGCCCTTGAGATCGGCGGCGGTGGTGGCGGCGGCTGAGAAGTCACGCTGCTATCATGCTCCATGTTCCTCGCTATCACAGAAACAGCATCAGCAATAATATCTACCGCGGATGTTTTCTCCTTCCTCTTCTTGCTCTTTGGCTCAACCTCCTCCATGCCGTTTTCGTCCACTGAGTCTTCAATGTGGATCTCGTTCATTTGCTCAGTCGCAGTAGCAGCATTAGCTCCTGTGGCCCGATCAACCCCACAAATCATAGCTAAGTCCCCCCAATTGACGATCACCTTGCTCCGATAATGTCTCACTGTCGGATGCGCCTACAAGTTTAGGGTAAATTAGAATTCAAATTTAATATAGTTTCTACAAAGTAAAATATTTGCTCAATTAAAATTTTACCTGTACGTAGTTAGCCCAGACTTCCTCGCTGTCAACCTTCACCACATTACGCTCCCAATCCCATCCGAAACCACTGGTATCCAGCATTGTCGATATTTCCTGGTAGTATTTGTTCCATGTTTTAATCCTTGCCATTATCTTCTCCTTACTAATATCAACGTGACAATCATCCTTCAATGCCTGTATTGCCGCCGTGTACGCGACACTTTTCCAGCCGCTAGCCGCCTTATTTCCCAGATTTTGCTGCTCAAGGAGAGCAGTCGATAACGCACAATCCATCTGCGACGTCCACGGAACATAGGACCGTTCACTTGGCTTGGCCCCCTTTCCTTTTTTATCCATTTATTTCTGCATATATAAATCTGACACACAAAAAAGTGATTAACACGTGCACATAAATGGATTAAAAAGAAGTTAACAACACATACAGGTAACACGTGCACATAACATACCAACATTGCAGAACATAAATGTGCTCCCTAAAATAAGTCATTAATTAAACATATTCGTAAGATAACATTATTCATAGCCATAGTTTCCCTAAAATAAGTCAGAAATTAACACAACACACATATTTTAATTGCCCCGATGAGCACAGTACTCATTAAACATATTCATAGCCATAGTTTCCCTAAACGTGCTCCACTCTGGTGTTGCTTGGACTGGAGCCAATGTATCCGCGTACTCGAAACTAGCAGAAGTTGTATCTTGATTTAATATTTCCGCATCTACCTCGGCAAGCATTCGACCATGATTTTCTAATCTCCTCTCTATAAGAAAATTATGCAGAATGCAGCAAGCATTTATAATTTGAACCTGTTAAAAGTAAAAGGTAATTAAAAACACATTATGAATTAACTTATTCGAATGTTAAGATTTAAATGTGTATACCTGGACTTTGATGCCATAGAATGATGGTCCCCTCAAAATCGCCCATCTTTTTTTAAGGAGGCCGAATGTCCGCTCTATGACATTCCGTTCCTTTGAGTGTCGGAGATTGAATAACTCTTTATAATTGGTAGGGTTATTGCCTTGTGCCGCCCATTCTTTCAGGTGATATCTGGTTGACCTATATGGAGCTAGATAGCCAGGCCCATTGGTGTATCCCGCATCCACCAGATAGTACTTTCCAATTGGCACCTCAAAACGATCTGCTCTTTCGAGTGCATTGCGCAAAACTCTAGAGTCCGATGAGGACCCCTCCCATCCAGGTAACACATACAAAAACCTCATATTTGAATCACATGCGGCCATTACATTCGTTGTAATGGCCTGTTTCCTATTCCGATACCTACCCTGGTCTTGAGTAGGAACTGTAACTTCAATATGAGTGCCGTCAATCGCACCAATGCAATCCTATGTAGACATATCAACAATTGAGATATTGTTAAGTATATTTTAAAGTAAAACTTAGAGTTGTAAAAGAATTAACATTACGTGAAAATGACGCCATCTTTGTACTGTTGACGCATCAGGAAGTTTTATAAAGTCAGGACCTAATTTCAGAACTGCTCGCAACACCGTGTTGAAATGACGGCTAATTGTATCTGTTGATCGTAGATAAGTCCCGCCAACAACCCTAAATTTTTTGTTGTGCCCCAAAACATTTAAAAAAACACTGACTGCCTCTCTAACTCCAACATTTTTTGTGTCTCTCAGCAAACAACGCTGGGTTAGCATGTTACACAAAACTTCGAACGAGCTTCTATTCATCCGAAGCTGGTTAAAACAATTTATATCTGTTTCGCCATACAACCGCCTAAACAAACTTTCCCTTACAACATTCTTTGCATCAGTATGCACGATATTTCTTCTAGCCCCACATCTCATCAACACTATGACAGAAGCAGCAAGAGCAGCAGCTACAGCTGCTCTCCTACGTCTACGACGTTTCACTGTTTCATCCATCTAAACATAAAAAAATGCACATTATTTAAAAAAGACAGAAAACTAGTAACAATATTATGTTTGATAGAACCAAAGCCAAACTAGTTGGCTATAATAACTAGAAGATATGGCTAATGTGATAACAGCATGTAATTAAGTGTTGGGGGTATGAATAACTTGGCCACTACAGTAGTTTATTAACACATATATGATTTGGCACCTATATACACCATGTTAACCAAGTGTATATGATTTGGGACCAATTATCAATATCACTGTAATCCTAAGATAACGTTACCGTTGCTATCATTTTAATCGTAAGATAACATTACCCTTGCTATTGTAATCCTAGGATTATACCAATGTAATGTTCTGGATCCAGATTATCAATCGTAATGTAATGTTGATTAGGAACTGTAACACAATATTTACAAGTATCTGGTAATAATTCCACACAACGACAAGTGCTAATATATTCCAGCTTGGCTAGAGCATCTAGAAGCATAGCCTAAAATCAACTCCAGAGATATTCAAGTATAAGTTTAATCAAGATAAATAAACAGCATAGATCCTTTCTTACCCCATTGCATAAACAGCATAAATAAACAGCATACTACATAAGAAGAAGCATGTGAGGCAATTTGGGCCTCAAGTTAACAGCATAAATAAACAGCATACTACATAAGAAGAAGCATGTGAGGCAATTTGGGCCTCAAGTTAACAGCATAAATTAACAGCATACTACATAAGTAAGACCAGATTTGAGGGTCACATAAGTTATTGAAACTGAAGCATGTGAGGCAATTTGGGCCTTAAATTAACAAACAGCTACTAAGAAGAAGAAGAGGAAGAAGAAGAAGAAGAAGAAGAGTCGGACCTAGCGGATAATCGGGAGCCGGGAGGAGCAGCGAGCAACGGAGAATCGGGAGCCGGGAGCCGGGAGGAGCAGCGAGAAACGGAGAATCGGGAGCCGGGAGAGGAAATCGGGAGAGGAAATATGACCTAGCGGGAGCGGGATTGGCGGCGACGGGAGAAGGAAGCGGAGCGGAGCAGCGAAGCGGAGCGAAGAATCGCAAGAATCGCGAAATCTGACCTATCCAGGTCGGAAATGCGTGAGCCGTGTTTACATAATGCCCATTTCCGATGGAAATCGGAATTGAATGCCGATTTCCGTGTTTTGTTTAGCTACCAACGCTTTGAATTGGAATTGGTAAATGAATTCCAATTCCAATGACCCAATTCCCGCGAAACGAACGGACCCTAAAATAGTTTGGGAATAAAGAAATTTAAAAGATGCTATTAAAAATTTAAATTTGAGAACATGAAAGAGAACTAAAATAAGACAACAAAATCAAAACAAGTGGTATATACTAATGAAAAAAAAACTTTTATCTCTTGGCTCTCTCTCTAGATACTCACACTTCCGTGTTCCCCGACAACGGTGCCAAAAACTTGACGTGCCACTCAACACACCACTATAGGCGGGAGCGAGACTGCGGTGCGAACGACAGTGAACCGGTCGTTGTCATGTAATAATAAAACGGGAATAAATCCCCGAGTATCGAATCTCATGTGGAACACGGCGGGGTGGAGTAATCTTTCAAGGCAAGACTTGAGATAGAAGTCTTTTTATGTCGGATTTATTCGGGGGTTTTTGATTTTGAACTAACAACTAATTGCAATAAAATAAAACTAACTAACTATGCGAGTCGCTGGCACCGCTTCGCTCCTCCACGAGTCGCTGGCACCGCTTCGCTCCTCCACGGGTCGCCGGCCTCCGCATCGCACTTTTGCGGGTCGCAAACCTCCGCTTCACACTTCCGCAGGTCGCCTTCCTCCGCTTCGCACCTACGCGGGTCGCCTTCCTCCGCCTCGCTCGTTGCATCGTGCAAATGCAATAAACAACCGCAATCACAAGCAATCACAATCACAACAACAACTCCAAGTAAAGACTCT
This sequence comes from Platanthera zijinensis, assembly GCA_039513925.1. Taxonomy (NCBI): domain Eukaryota; kingdom Viridiplantae; phylum Streptophyta; class Magnoliopsida; order Asparagales; family Orchidaceae; genus Platanthera; species Platanthera zijinensis. The sequence goes on along the minus strand of CM077080.1, from coordinate 135,528,405 downwards.
TGAACATAACAGTAATGAATTTCAAGTAAGAGCAAACACATATATATAAATATAAGTGCATGTTAAGTTCATACAAACTCCACCATCACCATACATGAAGAAATCCAAAAAGAGTTAAACCTAAATAGGATGAAAAATAGGAAATCGATACAAACACTGCCCGAGTCTCTTCCTTGGAAGTGAAGGAGGTAGCAAGGCTCCTATCACAATCCTTGGCTGTCGTCTGGAGTCTATGAAGCTATCATTACCTCTCGCCCGTCTTCTCGGTGGTTTTGCAGTGATCACGTCGAAATCGACAAATTTACCTTCAATAGCACTTTAATCCTTGGAGAAAATCTTGATCTTTTAAGCCTTGGTGATGGGGAGGAGCCTAGGAGGCGAAGCCCTAAGAAAAACGGTGAAAACAACGCTAAAATTACCTAAAATCGAAGAGTGGGTGGAAGAAATCGTGAACCGGCTATTTATAGGCCGAAGAAGATTTTTGATCTGTGCACGACCAGTGGTAGTGCAAGAGGAAAAATCACGACCAGTGGTCGTGCGAGAAGAAAATTTTTGGAATCAAAATTTCGGCATTCTGGAGGGAAAATATGTTGACCGCGCACGACTAGTGGTTGTGCCATAAATAACTCGTGCGTTTTGTGCGCAGAGGAGGCCACTAACCGTGCGAGAAGATAAACGCATGACCAGTGACCTCTTTGAAAAAAGTCCCAAAACACATGGGGACAACCATACAACCCCTATGCCTACATGAAAATCATATAATACCTCCAGAAATTCACAACCATACAACCTCAAATATAACATCTAAGTACACAAAAGAAATAAGGAGAGGTTGTCTCCTTCATGCATGAAATGGCTCAAATACTACCCTATCTAGCCCAAATGTGCTCACATGACATTCAATTCGAATATAACATATTTTGAGATGAAATCTTCAAATAGATGAGCGATATCAATGTAAAAGCAAGCTAGAATAGGGCCTAAAACACTATATGAAATTCGCTCATCAAGTGTCTAGTCACTAGGCATGTTAAACGAGGGAGGGGTAGACCAATTAAGATTTGGAATGAAACTATAAGGAAAAATATGATGTACTTAGACATTTGTGAGATTATGACTATAGATAGGTCACAATGGCGACAAAGGATCCATATAGCTGACCCCACTATAGTGGGATAAAGGCTTGAGTGTTGTTGTTGTATTCCTAAAATTACTCCCACCCCCGTTTACCACTACCCACAACTTCCTCTCCACTCCCAGCATAACAATTGGTCCCCCTTCCAATTATCTCACTCCCCAACCTCTCGTGGAACCACTCATCATCTTCCCTCAAAACTGGCCCCCTCGACCCCCTAACTCATAACCTCCCATCTCCATTCCCCTCCCAGCCGGCCTCCGCCTACAACACATATCTGGACAGCCACCTGCACCCACCAATCCTCCCGTAAGTTGCTATCCAGTCCAACCTCCCATCTCCCTTCCCCTCCCAGCTGGCCTCCACCTACAGCAGCATATCTGGACAGCCACCTGCAGCCACCAATTACCCCAAAGTTGCTGTCCAGGCCAACCTTCCATCTTCCTTCCCCTCCCAGCTGGACACCACCTGCAGCACCTCTGGACAGCCACATGCAGCCTCAAATCTCCTGCTAACATGCTGAACCTGTACCTGAATTCCAGCACCCTCTCTGGAAGCCTCCACCCATCTTCAGCTCACTGCCAAGTCCCTCCCTGCACCCAGAATCTGAATTCCAGTGAAATCCAGCCCCGGGTGGCTCTCCCGGCTATTCCACAGCCCTCCGAAGACATCTCCGAGCCTCGCCCTTATTGTGCACGTTCAAAGTGCGTTCTTTATTTATTTTAGCGTCGGGCCTTGTGTTTGATCTCTACTTGAAGAGATATTGGTTTGTAAGTCTTGGTTCCGTTGTTTACATCTTTGTATTTTCCCATCAACATAGTATTTGATTTACGAGCATTCTTACATTTATACTACTACACATGTCTCTTTGTTCGTAAGTATTAATTACTGTGGCGTATTTTATTTTGATTTATAAAACAAATTATTATTGAAAGTTAAAATCATCTAATTCATGTTGTTGCATGTAGTGATCATCCACATTATCCCCGTCACATAAGACCGTCCCGCGTCACTTTATTAATAATTTCAGAAATTATTTTGATGATTCATTGGACTATTGCTTGTGCATTGTATCATTTTGAATTCCTACAATAATCCATGAACACTGCATCATTAGTGTTCTGTTATGACACATCCGTACTCTACATTTTGTCTAGCGTTAGAGTCAGTATAGTTAAACAGCTGAGGAACAATCGATACCCTTCTTATTGGCCTTTATTGTTGTTGATTCGTTAATAGCATAGGCATTTGTTCTTTTAGTCTGTCAAGGCCCCGTTGGTAGCCTTGAATCTGTGTTTATTCCAATAGCATGTTCTGAGGAGCCACCATCTACTAAAGAAATATTAGAGACTCAATGGTTCTGTCTCTACTCAGTTTGATTTTTGATACCAAAAAGTGTATCCTGTGAGAGCTAAGAGAGAAACAAATGATAAGAGGAGAACATATGAGTGAAAATTTACTTCAGCTGCAATGCTTGTTCATGTCTTTGTTGCTTGCCTCAGGAAGAAGGCCTCCCTTCATTAAAGGTGAGACAACAATGTTTTTCTCATTGGAGCAGCCAAAATAAAAAAGTATAAAGTAAAAGCATAAAACAAACAACATAGGGTTAAATAAGACAAAAATCAATGGACATGAAATTAATTATTGCTTAATTGAAGCATTTTAAAACTTGTTTCAGCTCTTTGATTAATCTGGACCCGGCAACCTTGAAGCCGAGAACTCAGAGCTTATTCCTCCATTTGGATTCTGGACTGTGCAATTGGTTTGACACATTTACTAGTTTTTATGGACTAAATGATGTATCAATGCATTTCTTTAAAAAAATAGAGGGCTTTTAATTGGGAACAAAGACTAAGCACATGATATACAATTTTAGTGTGAGAATATTAACAATTATTAAACTATCTTATTAGAAGAAAAAATGTTTGATATGTTTAAGTAACTTGGATCAATTATCTTGAATATTGTGGATATAGATGATGATATAATTCCCATAATTACCTTTTGGGAGTTAGAATGGAGAAATACCTTGGGAGTACGATATGAGAAGACATGAGGATTTTATTAAACTGCAATAGGCCGATGATGTTGTTTGGATTGAGTGTTGGACTTTAAAAGATTGTTATATCTAAGTTGAGTGGGTCAAAAATAAAAAAAACTTGTTGTATGTGTGGCAAAACTAGAAAAAATAAATTAAGAAATGATTAGATTAGAGAAATAATGAGAATGATGTCTATTAAAAATAAGATAATAAGAAATAGACTTGAAGCTGTTTGGACCTATACAACAGAGGTTAATTCATCCAGTTGATGAGTAGATATAGTTAGGGTTGAAGATTAGCAGGTGAAGGATACATCTAAGTTTGCATAGTTGAAAGTTTTTCAAGACGATTTGTGTTGTTTATGTTTAACTTCACCAAACACTTGATAAAAACAAATTGGAAATAATGATTCATAAAACCGACCCTGGATCGTTGGGATCACATTATTAATGATGATGATGACTATATGAAACAAAATCCAATAATACCACATGCCTTAATAGTCTGCTGTCCCGGTAGAGCTCTCCAAATCTATTGTAACCCCCCTCAAACTTAAGCCTTTTTGTAAAAGCAAGCATGATGCACCAAGAGCCTTCTCAACCACATTTTTGAGTAAACAACTACTTTTTTAACAATGGTAGAATGAATAAAGAACCATGAGAGTAACAAACCAAATGATCCACTTGATCCCAATCGAACCATTGATTCTAATATCACTAATTAGGGAGTGCTGGACTAACGGGGACTAAATTTATGCCAAGTAGCCAACTTCATTCTCAACCCAAAACTTAAGCTTATGGGACAATGCCAACCCCTTAGTGTTTTTTATAACAACAAACATTTCACTTATTTGATGTGAGATTAAACACACTCTTGCATGCATTATCAGTATAGGAGCGTGCCATGTACCAGGGATTTTATTCTAGCAAAATGTATCATTTATGTTTTTTCAGGTTATGGGAAGCAAAACAAAGATCTTCCTTGTTCTTGAATTTGTTAAGGGAGGCGAGCTATTTGACAAAATTGTAAGTCACTAGTTTACTATTTCTCCCTATTTAAATCTTTGTTTTTCAACTAATAAGTGTTACTATGAAGGTTAATCATGGCCGGATGAGGGAGGACGAAGCACGAAAATATTTTCAACAATTAATTAATGCTGTTGATTACTGTCATAGTAGAGGTGTGTACCACCGTGATTTAAAGGTATGCTAGTTATTGTATGCTCCAAAATTCTGGCTAATTCAATTTATTAAATGTTATCTAATACCGGATCTTCTTTTGTCTGCTATTTTTTCCAGCCAGAAAATTTACTACTTGATGAATATGGTAACCTTAAAGTCTCAGACTTCGGATTAAGCGCACTGTCTCTGCAAGTAAGAGTAAGTTAATATATTCTGAGTAATGAAATTCTATTCGACTGGACTAGCCGAAGTTTGTGACAGGCAAATTCTATTTTTCCCTTCATTCTGCTTTAATCCAGAAATTAAATGTAATGCAAATATAGGCTTCGTTTGGCGGGGCGGATACGCGCCGGTCGTGCACACATCGCCGCCCCACTGTGAAATGCGGGGTTTAGAAATCCCGCGGTGGGGCGGTGGGGCTCCGCCCCGCCGCACAAAACCGCGGGATTTCCGCAGAAATCAACCGCGCCGCGGGAACCGGGGCGGCGGTCCAGCGACACAGTGATTTCCGCAGAAGCCCCACCGCCCCGCCAAACGAAGCCATAATCATTTTATTCATATTTTGAACAAGTTTCAATTTGATCAGTCTAGTGGAATGTCATTAGTAATTCAATCATTAGTAAATCAAACATCATATTATGTAACTTGTTTCAAAGTTAATGTTACCTTTCAAAGCAGGAGTAATGAATTTCACATAGGTAAAGAGCAGGTTAAAGCATATGTTTTTCAGTAAAAAAATGAGAAAAAAACCATTTCTTTATTTAGATTCCGTGTGTTTAATATTAATACATCAGGTAAAAGCAGATGTTTTATCTTTCACTCTTACCATACTTTAAGCTGTTTAACAAATACCAATAATATATATAAATCAGCTTACATCATATAAATAAAAGTACAAATTAATAAAGTTAATGTAGCAACAATTATTAAGTAATAATTACTTGAATAAGCAACGTAAGTAACTCAATTGATAATAATGGAAATTGCAATATGTTCTTTTCATAATTGAACTATATTTCATCCTCATTTGTCAAGTTATCATTGGGCAAACAATATATTACACTGGAAAAAATAGTGTAGCAACATATAACCAAACACAACTGATAGAAAAGCCCATGTAAAGTGGCACATTTTATATTTCTTCTTTTCTTCTCTTTAGTCCCACATCTTGTATATGACTCTCCTCTCTCTTTCTCCCTCCTATAAATGTGTATTCATACATTGTATTTGATTATTGAGATAGTATATATAAGGTTGAGTTGTTCTCTACATGGTATCAGAGGGTGACAGTCCGACCTGATTTTTTTTAACCGCGTGCTCTTCCGGCTTACCGGGTAGCTTGTTCTCCTGCTTAGCCGCAGTATTGTGCGGCCTGCCCCATTTTCTAACCGCTTCCTGGTTATAGTCTCAGTAACCGCGGCTTCCCGCGCGGTTAAAGCCATTCTACCCGCTTCCTTTACTCTCTCTCTCTCTCTCTCTCTCGTGGCTTCCACCACCTCTTCTCCTTCCCCTTCCCTTTATAACCTTTCTAACAGGTGGAGCCTTCCCTTCCTTGTTTCCCTCTCCCTGCGCGGTTTCCCTCTCTATCCGCGCGGTCTCCCTCTCACTACTCACCACGACTCCTACCCGCTTTCCTTCTTCCCTGCTCGCCACGACTTGTCTTAGTTGCCGCAGCTTCTCTTCTCGCCGCGATTTGAGTCTCTTACCCGCTGCAGTCTCCGAGTCTACCCGCTGAGTTCTTCCTTCTCGCTGCTCTGCTCCCTGCTCGCCGCGGCTTGTCTTAGTCGCCGTGGCTTCTCTTCTCGCCGCAATTTGCTTCTCTTAGTCGCTGCGGCTTCCCTCTTCTCGGCGCGCTCCGCATCTAGGTCGCGACATCTTCCCTTGCCGCTGGTGTACTCATCGTGACCGTGCGGGCCTTCTCAACTGGCCTGTTCTCCGCCTAGTCGCTGCGACTTGTCTTGTCGCTAGCGGTTTCTCCTCTTTGCTGCGGGCTCCGCATATTGGTCGTGGCATCCTCCTTGCCGTTGGTGTATTATTATCGTGACCGTGCGACTTCTCTTCTTATCTAGTCGCGGCGGCTTCTCCTAGCTACCCGCTCCGCATTCTGGTCGCGACGGCCTCATTGCCTTGCCGCTGGTGTATTGTCACCCAGACCGCGCGGTCTCCATTCTGTTTGCTTTTTCGGTCCGCCGGCCTAGCCTCCTGCTCACCTTGCCATGACGACCTCTCCTGAGTCTACCAGACAGACGGTTTCTTCCTCTGCAGATCGCCCGGCCTCTGCCCCTTAACTCCGTGATGAGTTGCGGAATACTACCATTTCGTTACCCGGGAAGAAGAACTTCGTGGAGTGGGTACACTCTGTTCTCCGCGTACTACTGTCCAAAGGTTTTCTACATCACTTGACCCAAGCGGCTCCTGCTGCTCCTACTGACGATTGGTTGCGCAACGATGGTCGGATTCAGATATGGCTCCTCAACTCTCTTGATACTGAGCCCTACCGCATGACCATGTATCACGAAGCAGCCAAGGCAATGTGGGATGAGCTTCAGTCTCTATACTCCGGTAAAAATAGTCTCCAACATCTTTATGACATCATCACTGATCTCCAGTCCCTTGATGTTGGCGGGGCCACCGACCTCACCTCCTTTGTTACTCTTGCCAAGACTCTGGTTGAAGCATGAATCCAACATCAACCTCCTACGTTGGATTTTGCTGCACAACGTGCTTAAAAAGAAGCTGTCGGTGTTGCCATGATGATGATTCGTGTTCCACCTCATCTTCAGAGCGTCCAAGCTCAGATACTCTCCTCGGCTACTACCCCCTCACCATCAGATGTGTGCTCCATGCTGCTCAAGGTCTCACCACCTCCTGATAGTTTTGCTCCTCCGTCCTCGACTCTCCTTCAGCAGACTTTTGCATCCCTGCTGCCTTCCCCCCTCCTTCTCGCGGGGGGGGGGGGGGTGCATTCCGTATCTCAGAGCCGCGGACGGGGAGGCCAGCCTCGCCCAAAGTGTTCCTTCTGCGGTAAGGATGACCACCTTGAGGCCACCTGCTATCGCAAGCATGGGCTTCCTCCTCATCCACGTGCCACTGTTGCTGCTACCGACTCCTCCGCTCGTACTGACCTTGAAGAGGTCCGCCTTCAGCTCCAACAACTCCATGGTCTGCTCAGTCGCCCACCTGCCTCCGTTGCCTCTGCTGCCTCCATCTCCCAAGAAGGTATCGCTTGTCTCTCCACTAGTCCGCGCTGGATAGTGGACTCAGGTGCCACCCATCACATCACCTCCCTGCGTCCACATCAATACCTGGATTCTCCTCATCCTAAGTGTATCACATTGGCCAATGCGGACACTGTTCCCGTTTCCTGCTCGGCTGATATCCCTCTCACGTCTTCTCTCTCTACGCTCAGCTCTTCATGTTCCGAGCTCCCCGTTTAATTTGCTTTCTGTTGGTCGCCTGACTAATGATTTAAATTGCTCTGTAACCTTTACCTCTTCTTCTTTTCTGATACAGGATCACAAGACGCAGACTATCATTGGTAAGGGGCGACTGCAGAACGGGCTCTACCTCCTTGATGACTCTCCAGCTATCCTCTCTTCTGTCTCCTCCGTCGATTGACATCGGCGTCTTGGCCATGCCCCTTTACCAGTCCTCCAGGAGGCTCTACCAGATGTATCTTTACCTTCTTTTCAGTGTGGATCATGTGTGTTAGGCAAGCAGCCTCGTTCATCTTTTTCATCTCATTGTACTCGGAGCACTGCTCCTTTTATTTTAGTACACTCCGATATTTGGGGTCCGTATAAAGTCACTAGCATTTCTGGTTATCGTTATTCTCTAACTTTTATTGATGATTATTCACGAATGACGTGACTATACTTACTTGGTGATCGCTCCGAGCTTCCCCGTGTCTTTCGGGCTTTCCTCCTTGCCGCACGCAATTCTCCACGAACATCAAAACTCTCCGCACTGATAATACTCGTGAATACACTAGCCACGAATTTGCGACTCTTTGCTCTAACTTTGGGGTTATTCACCAAACTTCTTGTGCCTATACCCCCCAGCAAAACGGACTCGCTGAGCATAAGAATCGACATCTTCTCGATGTGGCCCGCTCCATCATGCTTCAAATGCACGTTCCCAAGCTTATTGGAACTTTGCTCTTTCGAGGGCTTGCTATCTGATTAATCGTCTTCCTTCCCCCATACTCCACAATGCCACTCCTTTCAGCCTCATGTTCCCGTCTACCCCGACATTCTCTCTCACACCCCGCATCTTTGGGTGCACGTGCTACGTTCACACCCTTGGTCCATCCTTGGACAAATTGGATCCCCGGGCAGCCAAACACATCTTTGTTGGCTACTCACGGACACAAAAAGGCTATGTATGCTACTCTCCGATGACCCGCAAGGTGACAATCTCTGCTGATGTTACCTTTCGGGAGGATCTTCCTTTCTTCTTTGCTTCAGATCCTACGCCTCTACCACCAACCGTCCTACGTCCTGTCATTTCCGTTACCACTCCACCACCAAGAATTCCGGCCCAGGCTCCCCCTGTTGACAAGCCTACTGTTATACGTGTCTACACTCGTCACCATCCTGCCTCTAGTGCCCCACTGTAGTCGGCCTCGACCTCTGATGCTCCGCGTCCTGCTGATCCGACACCAGAATCTACAGATCATCCCATGACGAATTATGTATCCTTACATCGCCTATCTCCATAACTTCAGACTTTTACCACTTCATTATCCTCGATTTCTGTACCTAACTCTGTGCATGAGACTCTCCAACACCCTGGCTGGCGGGCGGCCATGGAAGAAGAAATGACAGCTCTCTGGGCTAACTAGACCTAAAACTTGGTACCTTTACCTATCGGTTAGACACCGGTTGGGTGTAAATGGGTCTTTGTTATCAAACATGCCCCTGATGGGACAATTGATCGTCTGAAGGCCCGCCTCGTGGCTCGTGGCTTCACCCAACAACACAGTCTCGATTATGAGGAACCATTCTCTCCAGTGGCCAAGCTTAACACCGTTCGTGTTCTCCTCTCCGTGGCTGTGCATCACCAATGGACATTACACCAACTGGACATCAAAAATGCATTCCTCAACTGCGACTTCCTGGAAACGGTTGATCGTCTGAAGGCCCGCCTGGTTGCTCGTGGCTTCACCCAACAACACAGTCTCGATTATGAGGAAACATTCTCTCCAGTGGCCAAGCTTAACACCGTTCGTGTTCTCCTCTCCGTGGCTGTGCATCGCCAATGGACATTACACCAACTGGACATCAAAAATGCATTCCTCAACTGCGACTTCCAGGAAACGGTTTACATGCAGCAACCTCCCAGGTTTGAGACCATGGAGGAATCCCGAGTTTTTCATCTTAAGAAGTCCATCTATGGTCTCAAACAATTCCCGCGGGCATGGTTTGACAAGTTTAGTAAGGCCGTCCGGCAAGTCGGCTTTACTCGGAGTTCAGCTGAATTCTCTCTGTTCACGCGACATCAGACAACGGGAACTGTTCTTCTTTTGGTTTATGTTGATGACATCTTAATCATTGGAGACGATTCAAAGGGCATCCAAGCAGTCAAACAACACCTCAGCTCCGTCTTTCAAACAAAAGATCTGAGGCATCTTCGATACTTCCATGGTCTTGAGATCGCAAGACGACCGGATGGACTCGTCATCTCCCAAAGGAAGTACTGCCTGGATCTCCTTCAAGATGCTGGCTACTCGGGATGCAAGCCTACTACTATTCCAATGGATGCAAATCATAAGTTGTGTGCACATTCTTCTGATACAGATCTTCCTCTTCAAAATCCGGAATACTATCGACGACTGGTTGAAAAATTGATCTATCTAACGGTCACAAGACCGAATATTTCCTTCGCTGTTGGGGTGGTCAGCAGGTTTATTCATGCCCCGCGAACATCTAACCTTCAAGCTGTTGAGCGCATCCTTAGATACCTTAAAATAGCTTCGGGTCAAGGATTGGTATACAAAACCTCATCCACTGCTCCAACATTGGTTGCGTACTCTGATGCAGAATATGCCGGTTCCTTGGATGATTGCCGGTCAACCAGTGGTTTTTGTACCTATTTTGGAGTTCATCTCGTTATCTGGCAAAGTAAGAAACAAGCAGTGGTTGCTCGATCATCAGATGAAGCAGAATACCGATCGATGACATCTGTTGTCTCTGAGCTTACCTGGCTTGAAAGTCACCTTGCCGATCTAGGGGTAAAACTCCCCTCACCTGCCATTCTGTTATGTGACAGCCAAGCGGCTATACACATTGGAAAGAATCCAGTCTTTCATGAAAGAACAAAACATATTGAAGTTGATTGTTACTTTATCCGGGAGAAAGTCCAAATGAAGAAGATAGAATTGAAGCATGTTCCTGGTACTGAACAAGTTGCTGATATCCTCACAAAGGCTCTACCAAGTACCCTATTCTACCAGTGTCTGTCCAAGCTGGGCGCATACAACTTGTATGCTACAGCTTGCGGGGGAGTGTTAAAAAGCCCATGTAAAGTGACCCATTTTGTATTTCTTCTTCTCCTCTTTAGTCCCACATCTTGTATAGGACTCTCCTCTCTCTTTCTCCCTCCTATAAATGTGTATTCATACATTGTATTTGATTATTGAGATAGTATATACAAGGTTGAGTTTTTCTCTACAACAACAATAAATTCTCCTCGCCCCTTCAAGTCGAAATTGATACTCTCCAATTCATAAGTATATCCTAGTCATATGACACAAGTAGGGGGCCCAATTGGAATTATGATTCATAAGTCTTCTTCAACAAAAGTTTACACCGAGACTAATACAAACTGAAAATATCATTAATGTTATGTAAATATAAGTGAGATACATAATAACAGTAATGATATTTGTGTTCTTCTCATGAGATCTTTGATATATTTATATGTTGCATAAATCTTATTTTTTGAACATACAAATGCACTAAAGGTTTGGGGAGATGTTGTACTTCTATAATGACCAAGAACACTACCAGCAACACAAGGTTTTTTCAAATGCAGCTCTTATATCATGAACAAAGAATATGTCTTTAGCCATGTCAAAGATAATTTTGAACATCGTATGTGACATCTTATACCAGTCTAATATGTTAAATCTATACTTCAAGCATTGTTCATTTAAATAATTCTTTAATTTATTTATTTAACATAAACGAGCTTTGATCTTCAATGAAGTCATATAGAATACCTAAAGGATCTGAATTAGACATTTTTCATTTTTGATATTTTTGGATCGTTGGACAGAAGATCAGTGCCTGCAATTGCGATTGACTCGATTTTGTCTATTTTTTGTATTTTATTTTATGTTTTAGAGCATTATTTCGAGCGTTAGGTTAAGTTATATGATCAGACGACTTGGGCTGTCATATACACTTAACTTTATCTATTTATATCCTATTAGGTTACAAGTTAGGGCATTGAGATTTGTAGTTCATTCTTGAGTTGTTCAGTCATCATGGGTGTTAACGCTCATACCTCTTGGTGTTGATGCTAAGGGGCCTCCCATCATCACCTCTGGTGCCAACGTCAGCCACTGCCTCTTCCACCAGCCACCACCGCTTCTTCTGAGAGCTCATTGTCATTTCCCTTCACACCAAGAGTCTGTCATCATCCTCTTTGCTCCAGTCAATCCCACCTCCATTTCTGCCCACTCCAGGACTTTAACGACCAACCCCCTGCATTTACAGACACTTCCAACATCGACAATCGCTGTTCTACCTTTCCCAACACCGACAAGCACTGATCGACACTTCCCTGCGCCAGCCATCCCTGTCAGTATACTTTCCAGTCTCGCTTCCCCTTTCCAGACCCTTTTCGCACCTCTATCTAGTGCATATATCCCTTGCCCAACTGCAAATCACCTATATTCCCCTCACAACAATCTTTCCCTACTTCCGCTCTCTCCATTGACCCTCTCACCGTAGTCCACATTCTTCTCCCTTCCCCCGAGGTTTCAAGATCCCAAAAATTTATCAAACCTTAGATCTTCCCACATTTCATTTACTGCCAACCACACATTAGAATCAATGCATTGCGCCTACACTATCCCAAGCTTGCCTATTGGATTCCTCACAGCTGCTGCTGACTTATCGGTGAGTTTTACATTTCAACTTGCACTTCCAGCATTGTATGAAGTATGAATGTTCACTTATTACTAGTAATATTGTGCTCATATTTAATTTTCCTATTTTACTTTCAGTGTAAGTGTATTTCGTATTTGACATGTACTTTTTGAATTCTACACTCTTAATTAATTTTCTATTGTTTTTTTCTCACTTAATTTTAAGGCACTTGATTCAATTTTGATTAAATAATTAATTTTAAATGTTGTTTTTTAATTAATTGCATTTGTCGTGTACTGGCATTCATATATGGTTAGTTCACATCAGTCTTCTAAAGATTTGTCCTACGTCAGCTTGGTATTAGTACCCCAGGTGCGAGCTTTATTTTGATATGCAATAGTTGAGTTTATAGGGTCATTTATGACTAGTTATCATCTCCATCTATCTCCTCTATTTGAGGACCCTGAGTTCGTCTATACTCGATCCTATAGAGTCCCTTCTGGGAGATTGTCGTACTATTATGGTGATCTTTATTATCCCTAGCTCCTCGCTCTTAGAGATTGTGTTTATCCTTTGACACAATTCGTCTATGCTAGGGACATTGAATATTATGATAATAATTTCAAAAAGGATTTTGAATATAGGTTTTTGAGAGCTGCCCCAACATTTGATGGCATGTCGGGTCCCGAGTCCCTTAGCTATTGGCTCGTGGGATTGAAATACTTCCTAGATTAGTTTGAACTATTCGATGAATGCCACATCAAGTTCGGGAAACATAGAATACTAGGTCAGACGAGGGTGCACTGGGATAACATTGAGAGGACTCTTGAGAGAGATCGTCTTCATCCCATCATTAGTTGGGTGGAGATGAAGTGAAAATTGCATCACTAATATCTGTCGACGTCATAAGAGTTGCCTCCTTGAGAAATATTTATCCTTCGACAAAGATCCATGTTTGTTGCCGAGTATATGAATTTTTTTGGCGAATTTGTAGTGATGAGTGACATTTAATAGGATCTTGTCGCAACCAATTGTAGATTTCATTTTGGACTTCGGTATTTGATCCACATAATATTGAGCGTTCATCGTTTAGATTCTCTTGAGCAGACATTTCAGCACGCCATTCTTTACGAGCAATCCTTGGGATCAGCTAGAGTTAGTCGAGTAAACTCGCATCCCGTTCATCCCAGTATGAGTCCTCTCCAACTTGAGGATACCGCATACTTATTCTTGTCCTCTTGGACATAAATGACAGGATACCTAACACGATGTTCTCTCACCCCGATGAGACACCTTATGAGTTGTCCGTCACTTGATTCTGACTCATTCCCCATGACCTCGAAAGTGAGTGACTATGAGCGACACAATAAGCCTATAATGATGCATCCTGCCCCTTCCCACTTCTTTGGCTTAGTTATTGCCTCAATCATAGATTCACCTTTTAGTACATGTTCATCAATATTTCTCCACGTTGTATTATCGAGTTAAGTCCCGCATGAGAATCGAGAGTATACGATTGACTTTGTAGTGGTTGTTTCACATTTTCTTGAGTACACCACCGTTGGAGCATCCTACTATTGATTAATTCTTCGGTGAACCCCTATTGATCCCCTGCGTAAGTCACTTGATGAGTCTTCATCTCAAGGAAGCATTTTCCCTTGTGTATGTCATGGTTATTCATTTGAGTGATCATCGCATTCCTATCGAAATTTCTTATATATCCCCTGAAGTGCCACCTGACCAACTTTTCAATTTTGGAGACATTTGACGCACCATAGTGTTGATGCCAAATTTGTCATCGACTTTCACACTCCGCAAATTGACCAAAGATGATACGTCTTAGGCGTATCAAGATCAAGAAAAGATAATTTGCATTGCGTTAAATGAAAGTAAAGATACAATTGGGAGAGAACCCATGCCAAGCATCTGGAGGCTGAGTCCTCCTTGACACTCCACTCTCCAAGAGAGACAAACACTCAAGACTCCAAAGATAAGCAAGACTCCACCCCTAGGGCTCCTTATATAGATGGAGTCCCTTACTACAAGACAACACTTAAATAATACAATAAAGAAATAAATTGTTGCGTGACTCCTACGTGGCGAGGCTGAACGTCTGAGTGTAAGCATGAGACGTATTCCCCAATGCAAATACGTATCAACACCCACGACTTGAATATTGACCTTGTCCTCAAGGTCGAGGCGGTAAGGTTCCCATGAGCACGACGTGGAGACTCAGGCAGCTCCTCTAGGGGGCGGTTTTGGTGAAACATCAGAAATTGAGAGGCGTCATGGCGGGCTGGTTGCTGTAGAGCTGTCATGGGACTGCCGATGAGGAGAATTGATGTCATACCAGTATATATCTCAGCCTCAAGGTCGAGCAAGGTGCACGCCAGTTGGACCAGCCGACCAGGGCCTTGGTTAGAGGCTGGATGCTATGAAGACGGAGAGCGTAGCCTAATCTAAATCTCGAACGATGGTTGTGGGTCGGAGATTAGGTCGATGAGATGGGGGTAATGATGAGTGGGAAGGAAACCTGATGAGAAGTTTGGTCAAAGTGGGAGAGTGACCAGAGGTGCAGGTAGGGTGACAGTGGGTTTGAGATGTTGGAAGCGAGGACATACGGGTGGAGGTATCCAAGAAATGACGGGGAGCAAAAAAATATATGGCAACATGTAAAAGGTTGGCAAGGCGCCAGGTGGAGCCTCTATCATGGATATTGTCACGACTCGTCTAAAACAAAAGTCTGAGCGCGCTTCGAGCGGGTCCTGATGACACATTCATGTGCGGAAGAAAAATCCATGTCTGTAAGACGGAAGCTGAGATACTGATAATTAGTTTTAAAATAATTACGTTCGAGGGAAAAATAGTTGTCTTTATGTGAAAGCTTTAAAATATAGTAGTGAGAAATAGATGCACGTGTATTTTAATAAAAACCCATGATACAAGTTCTGATACAGATTTTATGCAATGACAATCTCAGATATATGAACATGCAAATAAATGTCAAATTCAAGTACATATACTAATTAGCTTAGCAAATGTCCATGATAACAAAGAAAATGGTTGATCATAATTATTATGTAAAAGAAATATCCGACAGTAAAGAAAGTAAAATGCCTAGAACCTGACACGACGAGAATATAAACTTCCAGAAACAGGAGCTTGCTGCAGATCGTGCTCGAGGGGCGGGCAGCGCAGACACAAACGCTAAGGTAAATTCCAAAATAAGAAGGAAAAACCCTCAGAATATTGAAATAAACAGAAGTAAGCAAGGTAAAAAAAGTACGAGCAGAGGAATTATAAATGTACGTGTATAAGTTTTTATAAAGCAAAGCTAACAAGACAGACAAGTAAGTGAGACAAGCAAAAATAACTAAACTTATTAGCCTACTTTGAAAAATAACATAGATTCGAACACGTAATGACATAAGCTGTAATCAGTGAAATGGTTAAATGTTTCTATTTAATGCACATGATTCTAATATAAGTTTAGATGCAAGGCTTATCAACAAATTTGTGTTTGCTATGACCATTTATTAGTTTCCGTTACAAGTCAAGTGGAAACTCGAGTCAAAGTGTCACATCAATTCAACAATACCTTTCAATGATTTCTTATGACATTAATGAATTTAAGGATTCATGATTATGATTCTAGCAGGAATGAATTTGCAACAACAAGAAAAATCAAGTCATGAAACAATATTACCCAAGTCTTGCAACCAAACATGTGTAAGAAGCATAGATTTGATGACACCCAAAACAAAATAGTGAGTTTTGAGCTTTGCGGGTTTGAGAGATTTCATTTACAAGAAGATTTTTTTAAGTAAATTGCGGGGGTAAGTTTTACATGCATCAGTTCTGGGATAACAAACACTCATCTAAATTAAATCATTTTTAGACACAATTATCTTCCAAGTAAGATATATAAGATACGAGCATCATATAAAAACAACAATCATATATTTGCTAACTAGAATTCGTTACAATTATTATCATGACAATGTAGCTCGTGCTCAAAAATCTATCATTCTTCAATTTATTCATCAAATGAGAAATTCATTCATCTATGTGAAAATAAATAAGATTTACTCATGATCACAAATCTATGCCATTCCAAATATATTAAATCATAAACTATTAATTCATGAGATTATGCATTCATGAATTAAGTTTATTTGATAGATCAAATATTCAGAAGTAAAGTCAAAAAATCATAAGAACAAACAAAAAATTAAAGCTCAATGTTTGCAAGAGAGAGATTTCTAGTTGCCTTAAGGTGAGGCTGAAACTGACGGCAACAGCTACGAGGCGCAAGCAAATACAAAAATCTTATTTAAACCTGTTCAGGAACAACGAAAGCGTTATTTGACAATATGAAAAACTCAGCGCTAACACAGTTATTTGTTTATTTCAAAACTCAAACAAGAGAGGGGTTTAAAAATTTATCTCCCTCAAAGGTGTTATGATAGGAGAAACCACGAGAAATTGGAGACTTGACGATGCTTAGGCTAGGAGAAACCCTAAATCAGAGGGGCTTTGGAGAGATTCCGCTGGTAGCTTCAACAAACGACGTCAAAAATCACAAATACAATGGTGGTTATATGATTATAAGAGGGAAAAAGTCATGAATCACAAGTTATATGAAATTTGGAGCACGAAATACTCGAAAAGGATGCAAGAAAATCTGAATAAAGAGGAAAAAAGGGAGATTCTTACCCAAGGAAGTCAAATTCGGGCCTGTAAGAAACGAACTAGAAACAAGCCGGAACGGGTATAACTGAAATTTTATTATCAGAAAAAGGTATCTATTACAAAGGTATGGCCTCCCTTATATAGAATGGAGGAGATGGGAGAGAATACAAATACCCAATGTGGGACTAAAAATACAAAAGACAACATCTACAAAGTTAACCGCCAAACCGCCAAGCAGACCGCCTAACCGTGCGGTTAGTAGGAACTAACCGCCCGGTCACTACCAGAGAACACTCAGCCGACCATCAAGATCCCAGAGACTAGCCGGCAGACCGCCTGGCTACCAAACCGCCAGACCGCCAGACTGCCCGGCTACCAAACCGCCAGATTAGCCGGGCTGACCGCCCGGCTACCAGACCGCCAGTCCTAGCCGCCTGTCCGCCCAGGTCTATACAGCAACACTCCCCCTCAAGCTGGAGCATAGATGTCAATCATGCCTAGCTTGCTGCAAATGTGGAAGAAGGAGGCGGACACAGGTTTTGTGAATATATCTGCCAGCTCTTTCTCCGAGGTAACAAACGGAGTGCAAATCTGGTTCTTCAACACTTCTTCCCGAATGAAGTGACAATCAACCTCTATGTGCTTTGTTCGCTCATGGAATACCGGATTTTTGGAAATGTAGATCGCGGCCTTGTTGTCACAGAACATGGGAAGAGGATAGTTATAGACCTCTCCTAGATCCAGCATGAGAGCCCGCAACCATTTTAACTCACACGTGGTTGATGCCATGCTACGATATTCTGCTTCCGCACTAGACCTGGAGACGACTGACTGCTTCTTGCTCTTCCAGCTAACCAAGTTTCCTCCAACAAACGTGCAAAATCCGGAAGTCGACTTGCGATCCCCTTTGTCGTCCGCATAACTAGCGTCGGAGTACGCTTCGACTCTTAGGTGACCGTTTTTCTGAAAGAGAAGACCTTTCCCAGGTGCAGACTTCACATACTCCAATATCCTTAGAGCAGATTGAAGATGACATTCCCTAGGCGACTGCATAAACTGGCTGACCTTTCCCACTGCATAGGAGATGTCTGGTCTGGTCACCGTAAGGTAGATGAGTTTGCCAACCAGACGCCGATACCTCGTAGTATCCAATAGAGGAGGTGATTCGTCTGTCCATGTCTTGTCTTCTCCAGGAGCCATGGGACACCGGGCAGGTTTAGCACCCGTCAATCCTGCCTCTTTCAACAAATCAAGAGCATACTTCCGTTGGGAGAGAACCAAGGAACACGGTTTCCGAGAGATTTCAATTCCCAAGAAGTATTTTGGAGAACCCATATCCTTCGTGACTAGGTGTTGGCGGAGATGGACCTTCGTCAAGGCTACACCAGCTTGATCGTCGCCAGTAAGAAGAATATCGTCCACATAAACAGCTAGCACAACCAGACCCGAAGATGTCTTGCGAATGAACAAGGAGTGATCAGCCGAACTCCTGGTGAAACCAACAGCCCCAACGATGCTACTGAACTTATCGAACCACGCCCTGGGACTTTGCTTTAGGCCATAGATGGACTTCTTCAACCGGCATACTTGAGTCTCCCCCTGAGCAACATACCCAGGAGGTTGCTCCATGTAGACGTCCTCGTGAAGGTCACCATAGAGGAAGGCATTCTTGACGTCCAACTGCGAAATAGGCCAATCCTTGTTGACCGCCACCGATAAAAGGACCCGAATGGTGCTGAGGCGAGCAACTGGCGAGAACGTGTCAAAGTAATCAACACCATAGGTCTGAGTAAACCCTTTTGCAACAAGACGGGCTTTGTACCGGTCCACACTGCCATCAGGACGGAACTTGACGACAAACACCCAGCGACAACCAACCACATCCGTGCCAAAAGGAGGAGGCACAAGGGTCCAAGTGCCCCGGTCAGAGAGAGTAGCAATCTCGTCATCCATGGCAGCCTTCCAGTGAGGAATATCAAGGGCTTCCTGGTAGGTGCGAGGGGTGGTAGTCGCGGAGATGGCTAGGGCGAAGTCCCTGCGAGAAGGAGTTAGCCGATCATAAGAAATAACAGCTGCCAGCGAGTGCTGGGTGCACGTCCGAACCCCTTTGCGAAGGGCAATGGGCAGCTCCAGGTCCTCGAGTTCCTCAGTCGCCGGTGCATCCGTGGCGGAGATCGCTGGCCCGGGAGGAGAGAGAGACGGCCGAGGGGACGAGGGAGAAGGATCATGATCAAGAGAAGGAGCGGCTGGTGGAGGTGGGGATGGAGGAAGCTCAAGAGGAGTGGATGTGGTGGAGAGAATGGGAGGAGAGGTCGAGTCGGTAGGAAGAAGAGGGAGGTTCGATCCATCGACCTGTGGGAGATCAGAAGAGAAGTAGGCGGCATTCTCAAAGAATGTCACATCCGCCGAGACGAACTGCCTGCGATGAACAGGGTCAAAGCAGCAGTAACCTTTTTGAGTTGTGGAGTAACCCAAAAAGATACACTTCGTAGCACGAGGGGACAACTTGTCGCGAGTTGCGGCAGGGTTATGAACAAAGGCAGTGCACCCAAAAATGCGGAGAGGTAAGGGAAAGGGGTCCTTGGAGGGATAGAGGATGGAAAAAGGGGTTTTGCCTTTGAGGACGGTAGAGGGAATGCGATTGATGAGGTAGCAGGAGATGAGGACCGCGTAGCCCCAATAGCTACGAGGAACCTGCATCTGCGTCATGAGAGTGCGAGCTACATCGAGGAGGTGACGGTTTTTACGTTCCGCCACCCCATTTTGCTGGGAGGTATAGACGCAGCTAGTCTGATGAATGATGCCATGTTGCGTACAGAAAGAAGCAAAATCACTACTCAGATATTCTTTTGCATTATCAGAGCGAAAAAGTTTGACAGAGGCATCAAATTGATTTTTAATCATATAATAAAATGAAGTCCATACAGAAAAAAGTTCGGAGCGATCCTTTAATAGATACACCCACGTACAGCGAGAATAATCATCAATAAAGGTTACAAAATAGGAACTTCCACGCCCGATGGTGAGGGTAGGGGAAGGTCCCCAAACATCCGAGTGAATAAGGTCGAAGGGCTTGGAAGAGCCACGACCTTGCTTAGGAGGAAAGGGGGAACGGTGATGCTTGCCCAGTTGACAAGCATCACAGTTGAGAGGAGAGTCCTGCTGAGGGAGGTGAGGAAACAGCTGGTGGATGAGACGCGAGGGAGGATGCCCCAGGCGAAGGTGCCACTGAAGAAGATCTGTAGAAGCGGGAGAGAAGACGGTAAGAGCAGATACATCATCAAGGAAGTAGAGACCACCCCTCTCAGTCCCAGTAGCAAACGTCCGCTTGGAGTCCGGGTCCTGAAACGAACAAGAAGAAGGAGTAAATGTTACCGAACACTGAAGTTGCTTGCAAAGAGAAGTAACCGACAATAAATTGCACGGAAACTTGGGCACATAAAGAGTATCCTCCAGGCGAAGGGACGGAGTAACTTGAACCATGCCTGTTCCATGCACCGGAGAGGGAGAACCATCCGCAACGAGAACAGGGGGCAACCGATCATGTGTTTCTAGGAGAGAAAAGCACTGAGGATTGCCCGTCATATGATTAGTGGCGCCAGAGTCGATTAGCCATTTACCTTGGGTAACTACGTGGGCACTACCTGAAGTCGTGGCCACGGAGGCAGATGGCTTGGAAGAAGGAGGAGTATCACCAGCGGGACGAAGATGCGGATGCTTTGTCCAGCAGCGGTCAACCAAGTGTCCTGGGCGGCCACAATGAGTACAGAGGTAGCGAGAGGGGCCACGCCCGCCAGAGTGGTTACCACGACCACTAAATCCACCACAATGAGCCTGGTGGGCATAGGAATCCGGAGCCGGAGGAGCGGCAAGCAAGGGGCGTTGGAGTAGAGAGGTAACAGCAGCAATGCGGGCAGCAGTAGCATCGAGGGTAGGAGACTCAGCCTCTCCAAGAATTTGCTGCCGGATCATATCGTATGAGTCCGGAAGCCGCAGAAGGTAACAGACCACTAGGAGTTCCTGGAAGTGCTTCAGCTGAGTGGCCACATCTGCCGAGAGAGGACGATTTTGTAGAATCTCAGCTCCAAGGGCTTGGACTTGTTGGTAAGCTGCAGGAGGGGACATGGACTGGCGAGCAAAGAGATCCGCATAGAGAGTATAGATGCGAGACGTTTGTCCCCCTTTGGAGTAGAGAGCGGCCAAGTGATTCCAAGCTTGTTTTACTGTCTCATCGTGACGGATGACAGGAAGACATTCATCAGACAGGCTGTTCGCCAGCCAAGTACGAACCAGCGCATCATTCGCATCCCAGTCAGAAAACTGGGCAGAGTCCGCAGGCGGAGGGTCATCGGTAAGATGATGACGCTTGCGTTGAGAGCGGAGAAGAAAAGTGAATGAGACACTCCAGTCGGGATAATTGGGCCCCAAAAGCTTAGAGACGGTGCCAAGATTCCCTGAAGCAGGAGGAGGAGGAGGCGGCGGTGGGACAACGACAGTAGACGAGGTGGAGCCATCAGAATTGGTCATCCTGAAGAGAGGTCGCGCGGTTAAGAAGGGAAACCGGGCGGGAAGAAAAAGAAGCCGCGCGGATAGAGAGAGCGAGAAGACCGCGCGAACAAAAAGCAAACCGCGGCGGGCAGAGAGGCCTCCTAAACAAGGCAGAACTCGCGCGAACAGAGAGAAATCGCGCGGATAGGAAGAAAAAGATCTGCAGCGGTCACGATGTCAGACACCAGCGGCCAGAGAAGCCACGACCAAGCCGCAGAACCAAACAGAGGGAGAGAAGTCGGGCGGCTAGCAGACAGACCGCGCGAACAGAAGAGGAGGATAGAAGAATTCACTGGAGAGGAGAGCTCGCGCGAGCTGAAAGACAGACCGCGGGTAGGGGGCAGTGGTCGCACAGACAGAAGAGAACACAATCAGGAGGACTAGATCGGGTCCTCTGATACCATGTAAGAAACAAACTAGAAACAAGCCGGAACGGGTATAACTGAAATTTTATTATCAGAAAAAGGTATCTATTACAAAGGTATGACCTCCCTTATATAGAATGGAGGAGATGGGAGAGAATACAAATACCCAATGTGGGACTAAAAATACAAAAGACAACATCTACAAAGTTAACCGCCAAACCGCCAAGCAGACCGCCTAACCGTGCGGTTAGTAGGAACTAACCGCCCGGTCACTACCAGAGAACACTCAGCCGACCATCAAGATCCCAGAGACTAGCCGGCAGACCGCCTGGCTACCAAACCGCCAGACCGCCAGACTGCCCGGCTACCAAACCGCCAGATTAGCCGGGCTGACCGCCCGGCTACCAGACCGCCAGTCCTAGCCGCCTGTCCGCCCAGGTCTATACAGCAACAGGGCCCAAGGAGGTGAGGGGAGGAAACTCTAGGCATCCCTCTCGCAAAACCTGGCCAAGATGACGAAAAATAGGGTTGTCAGAGGGATAAAAGGAGTTGCCGGAGGAAGAGGAGGCGACTGTCGGCCTTGAGGAAGAGGAAATGACTGCTGCTGTTTGGGGAGGAGGAGGTTGCCAGTTCTTTGGAGAGGAGGAAGAACTGTCGGCTAGAGGGGAAGGAGAATCCACTGCTGTCAGGGGGCGGCCATGGCAGGAGGAGAAAGGGGAGACCACGACAGGAAGAGGGGTCTCTGGAGGAAGCAGGAAGAGGAGCGGAAGGAGGCATCGACGGAAGCAGAGGGAGGCGGCAGCGAGAGCGGTGGCGAGAGCGGCTTGCAAAAATTAGCAGAAGACGAGAGTCAGTGCAAAAATTAGCAGAGAGTGGGATCGGGGTTTTATTTTTGGCAGAATAGCTAGACCGATTTAAGGATATAACAATGGGGCTGCTCGGTATGGAATTAGAGGGGGGATAATTTCATGGTAATTACAAATACGCCATAACTTCTAAATTAATTAAAAAACTCTTTTTTTTGAGTTGTTACATTCTCCCATACTTGGGAAGTTTCGTCTCAAAATTTCTAAGGATTCCCTGAATGAAAACTTCTATGACGAAGATTCAGACGTCATACATTCTAACAAGATTTACAATTCAAGCCATGGAAGCTAACTATGAATATATTGAAATAGAAAGGAGAACATACGCGTAGACTTACCAAGATTAAGAGAAAAGTTGCGGATATTTGCTACTCATATCCTCAGACTTCCATGCATTCAAAACACACTGACCATAAGAATGGTTCTCTTTTGAAGCTTGCGTTTTTTGATACTCCACGATCTTAGAGGGTTCGATTAGATACAAGAGATTGACTTCAGGAACCATAGAAATTTCTTCCATTAGCTCGGAATTTAGAGGTAAGACTCGAGAATTCGAGAGAGAAATGATCTTTGCACGAAGTAAAGATATAATGCAAAAGAGGAAAAGAAGCTGAATGACGATTGTGTGTCAACAAAAGCGAGTCACTCTAGAGATGGAAGACACAAAACATCACTGAAGCAATTCAGCAGAACAATGTAGAAGAAGTCCCTCGTTTCACTCATATATTACTTGAGAAATATTCCTAGTATCGCATTGCTTGCGATGCTGGCGCTTAGGAGCTAACTAGAAAGAGATACTTGAGTACCAAATAAGGATTGATAGACAAACGAAACAAGAAGGATTGATTACGAATTTCGGGGACTTGAAACTGGAGATTTTAATACATTCCATATCGTCGTGTACATAAATCATGTAATAATTACAACTTTTTCATCGGACAACTTTAAGTAATGATCATGCAAATATAACAATAAGATCATGTACGATGTCAAACAAATAGTAAATCCATGTGCGTACAATCATTATTGTTATTCTTAGCTTGACACTTGTGCAATGATTTATGATATGAATGCAAATGAATGAATACACATGCCATGTTGAGTGCCAATTTCGCTTAACTTGTCATGCATATTATGATCTAATGTCATTGCACTTGAAAGTATTAAACTACCCATAATCATTTAATATTCGCAAATGATGTATATCTCAGTGGAAATTCATATGCACAAAAATGTTAAGTTTGCTCATAAATCCTTAACATTCGTGTGAGTGTGCGTGCTTCAGCCACGATCAACAGATAATGCCATGGTGAGTGAAGGAATGATGCATGCATACATATTTATATAATAATAAAATTCAAAATATATGAAAATTATTATAAAATACTTTATCTTTAGAAGCTAACCTCGCTCTGATACCAACTGACACGACCTGTCTAAAACAAAAGTCAGAGCGCGTTTCGGGCGGGTCGTGATGCCACAGTCACGAGCGGAAGAAAAATCCATGTCTGTAAGTCGGAAGCTGAAATATTGATAATTAGTTTTAAAATAATTACTTTGTAGAGAAAAATAGTTGTCTTTATTCAGAAGTTTTAAAATATGGCAGTGAAAAATAAATGCACATGTATTTTATTAAAAACCCATAATACAAGTTCTGATATAAATTTTATGCAATGACAATATCAGATACATGAACATGCAAATAAATGTCAAATTCTAATATATAGTTTAATTTGCCTAGCAGATGCCCATGATAACAGAGAAAATAGTTGATCATAATTATTACATAAAATAAATATCTGACAGTAAAGAAAGTAAAATGCCTAGAACTTGAGATAGCGAGAATATAAATTTCTAGAAGCAGGAGCTTAACGCGGATTGGGCTCGAGAAGCGAGAGGCGCGGAAACGAACGCTAAGACAAATTCCAAAACAAGAAGGAAAAAATCTCAGAACATTGAAATAAATATAAGTGAGCAAGGTAAAATATTGTACAAACAGGGGAATCAAAAATCTACGTGTACCAATTTTCATGAAGCAAGGCTAACAAGAAATGCAAATAAGTTTGACAAGCAAAAATAATCAAAATTGTTAGCCTACTTCGGAGAATAACATAGATTCAAACACGTAATGACATAAACTGTAATCAGTGAAAGATGTACATGTTTATATTTGATGCACATGGTTTCTAGTATAAGTTTAGATGCAAGGCTTATTAGAAAATTTGTGCTTGCTATGTCCATTCGTTGGTTTCCGTTATAAGTCAAGTGGAAACTCGAGTCAAAGTGTCACATTAATTCAATACTAGCCTTCAATGATTGCTTATGACAACAATGAATTTAAGGATTCATGATTGTGATTCTAGCAGGAATGAATTTTCATCAAATGGAAGAGTCAAGTCATGAAACAATATTACCCAAGTCTTGCAACCAAACATACGTAACAAGCAAAGATCTGATGGCACCCAAAACTAGATAATGAGTTTTGAACCTTGCGGGTTCGAGAGATTTAAGATTTCATTAACAAGAAGATTTTTCAAGTAAATCGCAGAGGTAAGTTTTACGTACATCGGTTCTGGGATAACAAACACTCATTTAAATTAAATTATTTTTAGGCATAATTATCTTCCAAGTAAGAAATGTATGATACAATCATGATATAAAAACATCAAACATATATTTCCTAACCAGAATTCGTTACAATTATCATCATGACAATGTAGCTCGTGCTCAACAAAATATCAATTTTCAATTTCCTCATCAATAGAGAAATTCATTCATCTAATAATAAGACTCATTCATGATCCCAAATCCATGTCATTTCAAATATATTTAACCATAAACTACTAATTCATCAGATTAGACATTCATGAATTAAGTTCATTTGGCAGGTCAAATATTTAGAAGTAAAATCAAACAATCATAAGAACAGACACAAAAATTAAAGTTCAATGTTTGCAAAAGAGAGGGATCTCTACTTGCCTTAAAGTGAGACTGAAACTGATGACAGCAGCTACGAGGCACAAACAAATACAAAAACCCTATTTAAACCTTTTATGGAACAACGAAAGCGATATTCGACAATATGAAAAACTATACGCTAACACAATCATTTGTTTATCGCAAAAACTCAAACAAGAGAGGGGTTTAGAAATTTACCTCCCTCAAAGGTGAGGGGAGAGGAGAAACCACGAGAAATTGGAGACTTGGCGACACTTGGGCTAGGAGAAACCCTAAATCAGAGGGGCTTTTGAGAGATTCTACTGGTAGTTTTGAAAAACGACGTTGGAAATCACAAATACAATGACGGTTAGACGATTATAGGAGGGCAAAAGTCATGAATCACAAGTTATGCGAAATTTGGAGCACAAAATAATCGAAAAGGATGCAAGACAATCTGAATAAAGAGGAAAGGAGGGAGATTCTTACCCAAAGAAGTAAAATCCGGGCCCAAGGAGGTGAGGGAAGGAAACCCTAGGCATCTCTCTCGCAAAACTCGAACAAAATGACGAAGAAGAGGGTTGTCAGAGGGAGAAAAAGAGTTGGCGGAGGAAGAGGATGCAGCTGTCGGCCTTGGGGAGGAAATGACTGCTGCTGTTTGGGGAGGTGGAGGTTGCCGGTTCTTTAAAGAGGAGGAAGAATTTTCAACTGGAGGGGAAAGAGAAGCCACTGCTGTCAGGGGGCAGTCACGACAGGAGGAGAAGGGGGCGGCCACGGCCGGAAGAGGGGTAGCTGGAGTAAGTATGGAGAGGAGCGGAAGGAGGCGTCATCGAAAGTAGAGGGAGGCGACGACTAGAGTGGCTTGCAAAAATCAGTGAAAGACGGGAATCAGTGTGGGAATTGACAGAAAGCGGGATCGGTGTTTAATTTTTAGCAGAATAGCTAGGCCGATTTAAGGATATGACATGGGGGCTGCTCAATATGGAATTAAAGGGGGGATAATTTCATGTTAATTACAAATTCGCCATAACTTCTAATTTAATTAAAAAATCCCTTTTTTTTGAGTTGTTACGGATATGTTAGAAGGCTAGCGATTGGGACGACAACTGGTGGGGAGCGAAGGGTGGGGGGAAATTATGGGGGTGCGTGCCATGGTCGACAGCGGGAGAACGAAAGGGGGAGGGGTCGGACAAGGAGGAATTGATGACTGTACTAATGGTCGAAGACCCACAAAAGGGTGGTGATGGGATGGATGAAAGAGGCTTGTCTGGAAGTAAAGTGGCAGGCCGGGGCTGTAAGGGGGTATGTGAAAGAAGATGATGACCAAGCTCAAGCTTTAAGCCGCGGAGAGTATCCGGGGCTGTTTCAACTCGATCGCAGCGAGCAAACAAAGAGTCCCGAAGGACAGTCATGGTGAAAAATGGGGGAATGGCCGCCAGAAGGTGGCAGAAGGCACAGGGGGGATGCCGGAATGCTGCAGGCACCGCCAGAGGGTTGCCGAATTGTTGCAGGAGCTGCGGGAGGGCTGCAGGAATGCCGCCGGAGCCGTAGGAGCGCTGCCGAACTGCAGACGGAGTCACAAGAGGGTTGTGAGGGGACGAGCGGTCGGTGGAAGGCCGCGGGAGGGTTGGCTGTCGCTGGGGTGCTGCCAAGCATGGCTTGAAGTGTACAAAAGCTGGCTGTAGGTGCCGAGAACCGAAGATGCTTTGAAATCGTGTGCTGAAAGCGGTCTGGGGCATGGAGCTCGGTTGAAGTGGAATTGGGGGTTGGAATCGGGCGTTGAAGACACTGAATTTGGTGGGAACGCCGCTGGAAGCAGCCAACGTCGCTGGAGTTGCTGGAGCAGTCAGTGCAATTGAAGCTCGGGGACACAGAAGAGGAGCGGCGTGCGAAACAACGATGGTGGCTGGAGCAGAGTAGATGAGATCTGTAGCACCGTAGGGTCCGTAGCGGAAGGAGGCGAGCGGAAGTGCGAGGAGGAGAAGTCGACGCGATCCCGTAGCGGATGCCGCGATCCGTGGCGGACAAAAGCCGCACTCGCGAAACTAAAAGGCAAGGCGGCCGAATTAGGGTTTGAAAGAACTCTAATTGAGGGCAGGTCGGACCAGTTGATACGTCGTAGTCATATCAAGATCAAGAACAGATACTTTGCATTGTATTAAACAAAAATAAAAATATAATCAAAAGAGAGCCCCTGCCAAGCATCAGAGGTTGGGTCCTCCTTGACACTCCACTCTCCAAGTGGAACACCCCAACCAAGTTTAACGACAAATCAGCAGTCCGGCCGGGCCCGCGATAAGAAGTAAAGTAAGTAACAATATAAAAACTGGTACCAAATAAGCATAAATAAAATGTGCTAAAGTAAAACTTACAGTGGAAGTGAAGTAAAAAAAATATGTGTAAAAGTGTACCTCAAATGCTGAATTCACAGAGCCAACTAAATTGAAAATACACTGATACTGAAATATTGTCAATCTGAAATAAACGAGTACATCAAGAACATGAATGTATAACAACAAATACATTATGCCTGCAAGTAACATAAAGTACAATAACAGAGTGGTATAACTTAAAGAAACTGACGACAGTGAAGACAATTGAATATACGTATTTTTGGGCATCTTTATTATATCATTTGTTTCCTTTTTAGTTCATGCGTTTTGTCACGCGGTGTTATCCTTTAAATATATATTTTCTATCCGGTTTAGGGCATTTGAAATAATATTGATTCCTCTTCTCTACTTGGTATCAGAGCCTAGGCCGGCTTCCTCCCGTACGCCCTCCCTCATTCGGCTCGGCACCGCATCCCGCGCGCTTCTCCTCCGCGCGCCTCCGCCCGTTCCAGTGCCGCCCTCGCCGCCCCCCTTCCAACGCCCTTCCCCATCCTGCACCGCTTTCGCCGCCTCCTTCCCGCTTCCCTGCCCCTCGCCTCTTCTCGCGCAGCCTCCGCCACCCTCTTTCACCGCCAGCGGCCACCCCCGACACTTTTTCAGAGCCGACGCCACCATAGCCTAGGGCCTCCGCCGCCCCTCATTTTTTCGGCGGAGTCCCTCGTCAACATCTCTTCTCCTCCCGGTCCTTCTGAGCAACCCTTTGTCTCCGACCGTTTTGTCCTCCATGGGGGCTGCCGGAGACACTGTGGTCACATCCTCCGGTGTCCTCTCCGGCCACACCATCTAAGGGACACTCGTAGGATGTGTTTTGTTCCGATTTGAGACCATCATTTTTTTCTTCTTTTAGACTGTCCTCGATGGGAGATTCCTCCGCCATCTCGTCGACTCCTATCGGCGGAGACACTCCATCTGGAGCCCTCCATGTTCCCTATGTTGATCCTCCTCGGAGCCATGACCAACCTGACTCTTGAAAAATCACTACTGTTGCCTTGGATTGAACAAATTACCTGGAATGGTCTAGATTAGCACAACATGCTATTCGAAGTCACCAGCTATACAAACATATTGATGGCACCACTGTTAAGCCACCGCGTACCGATCCCTCATGGAGAAAATGGGATGCAGACAATTCCTTGGTTGTGTCGTGGTTACTTCACTCTATGTCCCTCAGGTGTACCGCAGTTACATGCCTCTGGATTCGGCTTATGAAATTTGGACACCTACGCTAAGACAGACAGTTCGACACAGATTTATGAGCTCACTCGTAGTGTTTTGGAGCTAAAGCAGGGCACCCTGATCATCTCTGCCTACTACTCTGAGTTCGAACGATTGTATCAGGAACTGGATTATTTCAACACATTTACCACTGCTTGCACTGCCGATGCGCATGCTCTTCAGTAGGATAAGGCTCGCTTCCGAGTTCATGTCTTTCTTATGGGTCTCAATATGGAATTTGATGCTGTTCGCTTACACGTCCTCCACCGTGAACCTCTTCCCTCTCTTCTTGAAGCCTTCAGTATGCTCCTCCGTGATGGGAATCGTCGCCGCTCTTTTGGTGCCTTTACTGACCATTCTGCTCTTGCTGGGATTTCTCGGGGCCCTCCTCCTGTCTGTAACCACTGTGGGAAGAATGACCATACTAAGGTCGTCTGCTTTCGCCTGCACCCTCATCTTGCTCCCTCTGGTCGGGGTTCTGGTGTTCGTGGGAGAGGTGGTCACCGTGGTGGTGGTTGTTATGCCGGCGACCGTACACAGTCTTCTGCTTACTCAACTGAGGTTTATGAGGACATCTCTGGGGGCCTTTCTGCTATAGAATTGGAGACCTTTCGCCGTCTGTTGCACTCCCAGCCTGACCCTATATCGGTTGCTCCCACTGTTGCGTTTGCTACTTCAGGTATCTCCAGTGCTCACGCCGTGTCTTCATCCCCTTTCGAGTGGATTATAGACTCGGGTGCGACAAATCTCATGACTGGCTCTGCCTCAGCTTTTACCTCCTATACTCCTCTCTCTGGTCGTGATAAGGTTATTGCAGCTAATGGTTCCCTATCTTCTATTGCTAACAGAGGAACCGTTGCCTGTTCCCCCGACCTATCACTCTCTTCCGTTTTGCATGTCCCTTCATTTCCTCGCAATCTTCTCTCCATCAACCTCTTAACTACTTCTTTAAATTGTTCCGTAACCTTTTACTCTAATGTTTGTGTGTTTCAGGATCTGGATACGGAGCGGATGCTTGACAGTGGTAGGAATGTTGGCGGGCTGTACTTGCTGAACCGGTCGTTATCTTCCAGTGCTCTTTCCACCACAATGGCCCTACTCCTCACGACATCCAGCACTGACATCTGCGCCTTGGGCACCCTTCTGTTTTATATCTTACCAAACTTTTTCCTTCTTTCAGCTGTTTAATTAAATCGTTTACGTGTGACACTTGTGATCGTTCAAAACATGTTCGTCGTAGTCTCAGTCATGTTTCGCTTCCTAGTTCCTCTCCGTTTGATGTTATTCATTCTGATGTTTGGGGTCTCTCCCCGGTTTTAACTTTTATTTGGCTATAAATGATTTATTACCTTTATTGATTGTCATTCTCGTACTACTTGTTTATATTTATTAAAAAGAAAGTGTGATGTTCTTCCCTGCTTTTAGTCCTTTCATAAGATGGTTGTGAACTAGTTTAACGACACAATTCGTGTGCTTGTAGTGATAATGGTGGGGAGTATGATGACCGAGGAGCGTTTGGTACCTATCTATCCGACCGTGGCATAATTCATAAAACCACGTGTGTCTACACCTCTACTCGAAATGGTGTTACCGAACGAAAAAATCGGCACTTACTGGAAGTTGCTCGGTGTTTGTTAATTGCAATGCACCTTCCCAAGTCCAATTGGGGTGATGCAGTTCTTACTGCTGTTCTTCTCATTAATCGTCTTCTATCTCGCTCTATTTCCTATGATACGCCTCTCGGTCGTTTAGCCACGAACCACATTGTTTACACCTCGCGCCTCACATCTTTGGCTCGGTCTGCTTTGTGCATGTTCATACCCCACATCACGATAAGCTGGATGCTCGCTCCCTTCGTTGCGTCTTCGTTGGCTACTCTCCTACAACCAAAGGGTATCAGTGTTATCATCCTCCTACTCGTCACTATTACTGCAGTGTTGATGTTACTTTTCGTGAGGGGGAGTCCTACTTCGGTCCTCGTCAAGGGGAGACGAGTGGTAACCGTGACAGGACCATTGATTCTCTTCTCCCGATTGTGGCTTCTCCTCATATTCCCACTCCTCCGGCTCCTAGCTCACCGACCGTTGCTTCTCCTCATATTCCCACTCATCCGGCTCCTAGCCCACCGACCTTTGCTTCTGTCCCTACCACCTCTATTCCTCCGATTCTTTATACCTACTCTCGCAGATCTCGAACGACTGAGCAAGTATAGGCCGTGGCGGTTTCACCGATGCCGGTGCCTGTCTCCCATCCAGATTCAGGCGATGACCTCCATGTTCTCCTTGCTCGTCTTAAAGGTAAAAAGGGGGGCAACAGACACCCTATTGCCAACTACATCTCTTACTCTCACCTCTCGCAGGCTCGTAAAGCTTTTATCTCATCTCTTTCTTCTACTGTGATTCCTAAGACCTGACAGGAGGCTGTTCAAATACCTGAGTGTAAACAGGCTATGAAAGAAGAGATGTGCGCCTTGGAAAAAAATGGGACATGGCGGCTCGCTCATCTTCCCACAGGAAAGCGAACTGTTGGATCAGGCTTGATCTTCTTTGTGAAGTAGAATCAGGATGGGGTGGTGGAGGGGTATAAAGCACGCTTGGTTGCTCAAGGGTATACTCAGACCCAAAGAATTGACTACCAAGAAACTTTTGCTCCGATTGCAAAGATTAATTCTATTCGGACGATTCTCTCTTGTGCTGCGTGTTGTGGATGAGAATTACAACAGTTTGATGTTAAAAATGCATTCCTGCATGGTGATCTGGAAGAAGATGTCTACATGACTGTCCCTTCTGGCTTTACTGAAGAAGGGTTCAGTGGAAAGGTCCGTCGTCTACAAAAATCCCTATATGGCCTGAAGCAATCCCCTAGAGCTTGGTTTGGTCGGTTTAACAAGACCATGCTCCAATTGGGATATACTCAAGGAAAGACTGATTACACGCTCTTTATAAAAAAGTGAGGAGCTCAAGTTTCGATTCTTATTGTTTACGTAGATGACATTATCATTACAGGAGATGATCTATAGGAGATAGATCACTTAAAAAAACAATTGGGCGAAGAATTTGAGGTCAAGGATCTGAGAAAGTTGAAATAATTCTTGGGAATTGAAGTAGTGAGGTCTCATCGAGAGATCATTATCTCTCAGAGAAAGTTACTCTTGATCTTCTGGGAGAAACTGGGATGCTTGATTGTGCTCCCGCGGATACTCCTATTGAGGCTAACCACAAGTTCGATGCTGACACTAGTGGAGGGAAGATGGATGTTTCAAGATACCAACGAGATTGTGAGGCTCATGTATTTATCTCATACTCTCCCTGATATCACATACGTCGTGGGGGTCCTAAGTAGATACATGCATGCTTCCACTATTCGCCATCAGCATGCAGTGTATCGGGCATTGAGATATCTCAAGAAGTCTCCAGAACGTGGTCTACTGTTCTCTGCAAACCAACCTTTGGAAATTAAAGTGTTTACAGATGCCGATTGGGCCGACAGTCAAGACGACAGGAAGTCCACCACCGACTATTGCTCATTTGTGGGCGGAAACCTTATATCGTGGAAAAGCAATAAACAAAATGTTGTGGCTCGCTCAAGTGCGGAAGCAAAATATTGGGAAATTACGCAAGGAGTATGTGAGAGTTTGTGGTTGAAAACAATTCTCCAAGATATGAGTTTTCAGGTAAACAAGCCAGTCACTATCTATTGCGACAACAAGACCGCCATCAGTATTGCGCATAATCCTGTTCAACATGATAGGACGAAGCATGTTGAGGTGGATCGACATTTCATCAAAGGCCACTTGGACAAGGGAAATACACTCCGTTCGTGAATTCACATGACCAACTTGCCGACGTCTTTCCCAAGAGGTTAAGCCATGATAACTTCATGAACAATACAAAAGCTGGGAATGATCGATATATATTCTCAACTTGAGGGGGGAGAGTTGAATATACGTATTTTTGGGCATCTTTATTATATTATTTATTTTCTTTTTAGTTCACGCGTTTTGTCACGTGGTGCAAGGTTGTGAAGATCGAGATCTTACTTTGGATCAGGAGGCATCCCTAAGATCGTAAACGTAGGATCGACACGGATCGCAAGATTGTATTATAATAAAAATTAAAAAAATTATATACATTGGAAGAATTATTTTTATAAAACAAAAGCATCAGAAAAATGTCAAACAAAAGCATGAGAAATATGTACAATCAACATTCGACAAATATTAATATAAAAGACATTGTAATTAATGCATAGTTGTATACCATACCATCACATCAAAATATAATATTCCAAAAAGACAAACTCAAAAGTGTTCAATTCAACTTTAAATTAAATCACTCAAGTCAAAATTCAAATTTTCCCCAAAAGCATCTTCCTCTCCTTCAACCATCACTTGCTCTTCTTCGTCTCATATGGCCGCAGCAAGTTCTTCAATAAAATTAGGAGTATCCAACTTCGCTTCATTTGGAGCATCTACTTCATAAGTGTCCCCAAGATCATTCAGATTGTCTTCATCTTCATCTTCAACAATCCACTCATCATCTGAAGGGATATCATCAAAATTGAAATTATCCGCACTCTTTTTTTTCATTTTGCCCAATCTTGAAATTGAAATCATCAAAATTGGATTTATGTATATGTATTAACCATATTTCCTAAATCTGGAACCATAAGAAAATCTATATAACAATGAATCAAAATTTAAAACTAAATCTACATCATAAAGCCTAACAAAAGAATGTATGATATGAATAATCTGTAAGCAAACAAATCTACCAAGCACAAAGAACAATAAGGAGAAAAATCGGTTTAGGTGGGATCTAATATTATACCAGCCAAGGAGAAAAACTTTCGAGTAGGGATTCTGCTGCTGAGAACGAATGATGAAGAAATCGGTTAGGAGGATGGGGAAATCAAAGTATCGATAGTCGATCGTAGAACAACTGCCGCCGATAAGGCCAGAAAAATGGAGCACCTGCAAAAAAAAAACCAGTTAGAAGAAGAAGACGACACCTGCTGCAGAAGACGCCGACACCTGCTGCGACAGATCGGGACCGGGATGGTCTAGAACGATGGATTGAGAAGAATTAATGAGCGGCGAGATCGGGAAATTTACTTATGCCGGATTTTAGGATCGATGAGCCCGGCGATCCTACCGATTTATGATCTTACCCTGCGATCGTAACGATCTTAGTGTCCCGGCGATCCCACATAGAACGTGGATCGGTCGCCTGTGTAAGATCGTAAGATCGGACGATCTTACGATCTAAATCGCGATCTTAAAAATGTTGACGCGGTGTTTATCCTATAAATATGTATTCTCTACCCGGTTTAGGGCATTTGAAATAATATTGATTCATCTTCTCTACTAAGACTGCACCGCCTATCAAAAGCGAATCTCTTGACTTGAGCCCCCTGTAAAAACAAGTTTGAACTGGGTTAGTCCCACTAGAGAGTAAGAAAAACTATTCCCAACAACACTAAAAAAATAAATAAACATTACTTGTATTTAGAATATGCAAAATTACTTACTATAAATCTTACTATTTGAATTTATGATCTGGAAATAAATTAGACCTTATATGTGTTCTGACACACTTCTCTTAATTGTATAGGTCGTTGATTTTTGGAATTTTGGGTATGTGTTTGTTCTTAAGTTTCAGTAAGTTTCATTACTAAATTTTGAATCTTATTATTAGTGCGACCGTGCACAGGATGAAAATTGTTGTCTGAGTGGCAAACCTGGTGGTGCCCTGAACTGAATGTCCCTCGAGAGGAAACACAGACTTCTATCTGTGGGGTTCCATTTTTGAAAATAAGGGTCATCAACTCTAAGTTTGAAACTCGTTTGGTGGGTTGCTGACCCTGTGAATACTGGTGGCGTGCCTCCACAAAAAATGTAAGGGAGAATCTCTTTCGCCATTTTCTGAATTGATCTAGGCTAGTGGTCAGTGAGACACTCATGAGGTAACGTTCTAGTTATGTACATGAGATTAAGGTTTTCATGTGACTGAATCTGGTATTTTAGCCTAAATGTATCTTTTACACTTTAAATTGCTTCAGATTACTATTATTTAATATTTGATTCCATACCCCGCTATGATAATTTCCTTATCATCTGATTCGTGATTTTTGACTGAATAATTACTAATTCTCCATCGTATTAGCTTATTTCTTCATTGTCGATCTGATTTGATTTGACAGTAGAAACTTGTATCTTTCAATTGAGTATATTGACATAATTAAATCATGAATTAAAACCATATGATATGTTTAACTAAAAGTAGTCGACTTTCTTACCGCGATGTTTTGATGCTCGTAAACGCGGCAAGGTGACATGATTCCCCTTCCAAAAGATTTGAGCACTACGAATTTCTCCAATTAGAGGTGAAATACACCCTTTCTGAATGCTAGGAAATCCTTCAAATAAAATCCATACAATTCTTAAAATTAGAAGTGATTCCCAAGTGGGTAAAATTAGTTGGCTAGAATCAAAACAACTGAAAAGAAATTTTGAGACAAGTCTCACCTCGAATCAGAATAAAATGTGAAGATTCTCCAATCCTTAGCTTCAACGATTACCAAAATCTGAATTCCAAACGGAACCCCAAACTTAAACGCTTTCCCCCATTAGGGTTTCGGTGGGAATTACTCAAAATATTGACAAATAATTAATTATAGAGGAAAGGAACGCAAACGAAATCGTTACCTCGATCTAACAGTGGTTAGGCCTATAATAGACGACTGATTTCGAATTGGGGGAGATCGAGATCTCTGATTCCTGGATTTGGGGCGAGAAGAACGTAGAGTAAACAAAGTTGGGCATCAATCATTGATTGCTTCCTCAAAAAAATGGAAGGAAAGCGGAACGACACTCACCAGAACCAAAAAAACGGTGCTTTAGAAACCTTTCCCACAAGCTAGGGTTGAAGCATCGTGCGCCTGGAGTCTCCTACTGCGCTTGGAGAGAGAGGGAGAGGAGGCTGTCGAGGGCATTGTTGTCACGGCGACAAGACGAACAAAGGTGAGCATCGAGCGCCTGGACGCTTAGACAATAAGGCGCGAGTCAAGGAGACAATAAGGCGAGCAAGTCTTAAGCCGACAACTAGACATATTAAAAATAAACTAAGGCACTTTAGACAACCTTTTTTATAAAAACTGTGGTCTAAAGTATATATAGACAAAACAATATTTTTTTTAAAGCACTTTAAACTGCGTTTTTTATAAAAACCACAGTCTAAATTGCATAATTTTTTTTCTTAGACTAAAATTTTTTTAAAACACTTCAGACTGTGGCCGTCCAGTCTAAAGCGCTTAAATTTTTTTTAAGCCTATACATAATTTAGACTGTGGTTTTTATAAAAAACGCAGTTTAAAGTATGAATAAACTGCGTTTTTTTATAAAAAACACAGTCCATTATAATTTTTTTAAATTAAAAATTTTTATAACAAGGGGTCTAACGCTTTGTACACGTTCGGGCGCCTGGATGCCTAGGCGACGCCATGACATGAATGGTCGTGGGCTGCTGAGGAAGGAGGAGAGGCCGACATTTGATTCCGACGAGGAAGGAGGGTCAATTAGGGCTCCTACTGTCGATGGTGCTTGCGGCTACGGGAGTCAGTGAGAAAAATTGGAAGTGCACTTGCAGGAGTACGTCGCTTAGCTTGGAGGTGCGGCTTTTTAATCTTACGGGTTCTTTGCGGTTATTATAACCGTGAACTGGCTAAAGGGGGTGGGGGGAATTGGTTCTATTTGTTTTTATTATTACTAATTTGCCAGGACCATGAGGATTGGTATTTTTGCAATGCAAACTCGCGCAAAAAATTAAATCGTCGCGACCACTTCAGATTATTAACAATTATATACCGACATTTCATTAATTAATTTTTTTTCACGTATAAAAAGAATTAATTAAAAAAATTGTTACCTCCATAAGTCATTGACTTGATTAATTTTGCTCGCGATCGGATCCTGAAATTTTAAATTAACGCGACGTAAATTTTTAGATGTACACCAAGGGAGCTAAACACTCAGGACTCTAAAAATAAGCAAGACTCCACCTCTAGGGCTTCTTATATAGATGGAGCCCTTACTACAAGGCAAAACACTAAAATAGTACAATAAAAAAAAGTCGTTGCGTGACTCCTGCGAGGCGAGGCCGAACGTCTAAGTGTAAGCATGAGACGTGTTATCCAATGCAAATAGGTATCAAAAGTGTAGAGTGGGAATCAGAAACCGCAAGCAATCAATTATTAGCCAACATGGACCGAGCCAACAAGCCACAAAAAAGGCAAGTTGCTGATGACAACGACGAACACTTGACTTACCTGCAACGACAAATATCACTTGCTATAGGTAATGATATTCCACAAAGGGCTATTATAACCTATTACAAAGCACGAGATCTAAAGGAAACCGATGGAATGAACTTGTAACCACACTTAGGGTCTGTTTGGCGCAGCTCTGGCGGCTGAAGAATCTCTATTCCAGCCGCCAGAGCTGTTTTTAATTGTTTGGGACAGCTCCTTATGAAAAGCTTTTCAGAAATCTGGAGCTGTTTTGCAGCTCTTCAGAAATCTCACCCCCCCAGCTTCAGCTTCCGCAAAATAGCTTTTTCTCTCATAGGTTTTGGAAATATAATGGTTTCTTCAGTTGGAACATGCTCAGAGGCCGGACGGCCTTCCTCCAGCGATTCCGAGCCCCGGACGGCCTTCCTCCGGCGATTCCGATCCCCCGACGGCCTTTCTCCGGCGATTCCGAGCGCACTTCTGCACAGAACACCCAAACACTCTGCAGCTTTTCAAAACTGCTCCCCAGAGATCTATTTTAAAATAGCTCTATCCGAACAGCAGCTTTTCAATCCGCCAGAGCTGTCCCAAACAGAGCCTTACTAAGGGGCAGATTCTTGCTCAGTTTCTTGTCTTCTAGGCATCCTAACCCCTATTTATACTTGAGGGTTGGCTGGCCAGATGGCCGGGAGCAATTAATGCCGCAGCAAATGCTCAACCACCCATGGCACATGAGAAGTTGGGTATAAAAGAGAGAAGACGACATTCGACACACCATTAGGAGGAGAGAAGAAGGCGATTGTGAGACATTCGACACACCATAGTGTTGATTCCAAATTTGTCATCAACTTTCACACTCAATGAATTGACCAAAGTGTAGCGAGTGAATCAGGAACCACAAGCAATTGGTTACTAGCCCACACGGACCGAGCGAGCAAAACACAAAAAAGGCAAGTTGCCTCTACCAGCGGCGGACACCAGACTTACCCGCAACAATGAATACCCCTTGTCGCGGGAAATGATATTCCATAAAGAGCTATTACAAGTTATTAGAAGGCACAAGATCTAAAGACAATCGATGGAATGAACCTGTAACCACACTTACTTCGGGGGAGATTCTGGCTCAGGTTCCCAGTCTTCTAGGCACCCCTGAACCCCTATTTATACTCGAGTGTGGGTTGCCCAGACTGTCGGGAGAAATTAATGCTGCATTAAATTCTCAACTACTCTAGGTACATGAGAAGTCGAGTAGGGAGGAGAGAAGAAAAGTGCAGTTACAACAGAATATAACCGCACAAGACTTCATTAGCTAGAGAGAGAGGAGCTCAGGAGAACTTTAATCGGACCCCCAACCCCTCCGGGCTGACATCTATTGGGGGTGGGCAGAAGGAGCGTGCAGATACTCAGTGGGTAACCACCCACTTTTCTGAGGCAAGGGATGGCACGACTACCGGGATTATAACCACACATACTGCTGGGTTCCCAAAGCTTGTTCTGGCTTTAAACTAGATTGGCTTTGGCTGCGGTCGCAAGATTTTGGGTTAACATAATCCCCGTACTTCTTTTAAGTCATGCGGACTTCAAAAAAATGTACGAGTACCGCGAATACTTTGAATTGATTCTTGCGCTGCTGAAAATTATAAATAGTCCGAGGCTGGGTCTATCTGGATCACTTTGCATTGCTCCCCTCAACTTACTGCGACATCGTCTTCAAAATGATGGCCGGTATGCACAAAGCTCTTTTGACCGAGCTGCTGGCGAAGAAGACCACAATCCCGAAAGTTAAGGCCCCGACGACGACGGGTAAGGCCTTAGCATCTGCGAAGAAGAAATCTGTAAGCAACCTCCCCGCCAAATCCCTAGTCGTCGAGGACTCGCTTAGCGTCATAATGTATCCAATGAAGGGGCCGAGAGTGGTGGACTAGATGAGAAAGAGAGTGGACACTAGGGGGAACCTGCTCCAGGAACCGACTGCCAAGCAAACTCTCGTCGGTAACGCGATCACGCCGACGATCTTGCCAGCGGATCGCCCTTGGATAAGAGCGACAAGAATTTTCCTGCGAGTGAAGCCGCACATAATGCCCAATTGGCTGATTCAAACACCATAGCCATGCTAGATCCAAAGAAATAGCGGCCTGCCATTGGAGCTAAGAAGGCAAGTTTGAATAGGTGAAGCTTCTGGACACTGAAGAGGCGAGGCTGGCTGAGGTCGCGAAGGTGGCTGAGGCGATGCTTAATATGAAAAGGATCGAGGGGCTAGCTGCATAGGAACCTGTGGGAAAAGGGAAAATAGAAGCGCGTACCTGAACGGAGGCAGGTAATGAAGGTGGCTCAGAGAGAGGTAGCCGAGTGCGAGAATGACAAAAAGGACTTGCTACGGTTGACCAAGGGGGAGCTCGTTCCTAGCTTGGGAGTCGAAGTGGTGTTGTTCTAGATGAGCGACTTCATTGCCGACCTCTTGTTCGAGCACCGAGATTTGGTGCAGGCTGAACCCGACGAGCCTCGGGGAGTCGCTGATTCAGCTGAGTGCCCGCGTCGGCTCGCCCCCGACCGATTTGTCGTCGCCCATAGGAGTGAGTCGATTATCATCCCTACTCTAGTGGGGGCAGCCCCGGGAGAGCGTCATCTGGCCCATGCGCAATTGCATTATTTACGGAAGCTAGATTAGGCGTCTTTGAGGGAATACCTCCAACTGGTTGATCCTGAGTTGCCCAGGTGTTCTGTGTGGGCCCCTGGATTGGTACCCGCGACTCGACGGATCGACTTCAGCGAGTTCAGTTCTGCCATGGAGGATGTAACCGCGGTGGCTGAAGAGGGCATGTCCGATGTTCTTGTGGGTGTGCTTGGTGATGATGAAACAGGCTCTGAAGAGATGACTTTGACGGAGACAGCGTGTATTTATCGGTCTTTACCTGCATTGATTAGCTATAAAAAAAACTTATGCACTTACCTCTGCCATTTCGAATTATTTTATAGAGACCGTACCTACCATCCTAGAGGTACTGTGGGTGGAGCTTAAATCTATGCGCAAGGAGGTGCAGTGCTTGCAAATGTGGATCGACAAGCTTGAGAGGGAGGTTGAGGCTTTGAAGGGGCGGAACACGATGCCCGCGCCCTGAACCGCCCGATCGAGAAAACTAGTATATGCGGATTCGCATAGGGCAATTTTCACATTGGCTTTTGTAATAATCGGTCTCTTTGATTTCCACCGTGTTTACGCGACCAACCTTTATTGTTAACCACGTTTTTTATTCACACATCTATGTTTGATTTCAAATCCTTTATGCTGTGATGGCGGATATACTTGTTCTTAGCGAGTGCTTGTACCATCTTATCCCTTGCTGGGAAGTCCTTTCGATACGACGGTTACTGAAAGTTGTCTGCTTGAGTTGCGTAACTATTTGTTGTTTTGGTTTTCGAGGTGGTGAACAACGCCTTTTTATAAATTGGGCTGATCTATCTGTTTTGCCTGACCCGAGCGGGAGTGAACTAGAGTAAGATGGCAGGTGCTGCTTCTCCTTGGTGAATTGATTGAGCGGCCACTTTCCTGAGTCGTGAACCAGCCCTTCCCTCGATCATTGATATGGATCTCACGATGCTCTTATCGTGACATCCGCTAGACGCTCGTTACTCTGTGCGGTTACAACAAAGAGAGGAGTGATTCACCACTGTATTTGTTGATGATCTCGTAGTTCCTTTCGAACATTTTGATGCGGGTTAGACGTTCCCCATCTTCCTCAGGATGGTGGAAATTCACAACTTCTACAAAGTAGTTGATGTAATCTCAGCTCTAGGGTTTGAGAAACAATTATTTTGATATAAAATAAAATTCAGGGTTGTGATTTTTGAAAACACGAGGGCCGAGCGACCAAATTAAATTTTCGCGCGCGCAATTCAACGTCGTCGCTCTGGGCTTCAAAGTTTCGGTTAATTTTGCTTGAGTTGAACTCTTACGCGTTTTTAGGGTTTCAAATCCTCCGCAAAATTTATGCAACAACAAGCCGAGAGTACAAACAACAAGCCCAAGTTTAATTTAAGTGAGACATAAATTTATACTAATGCAAGGTGCGGAGAGTATACCCAAGTAGTTGGAGGCGGAACAATGATCCCTCCTAATCCGTCACACTCAGGCGGGCGTTCTTCAGGGGTTGAATAGAGGCCGTCGGGTTCAACAATCGGAGGTGAGGCGCGGTCGACGGTGCTGAACGGAGCCGGGACGCCGGAAAAGGCTTTCTGAGGTCGACGACACCCGACGTAGATGCTGCCAACGGAGGCGGAGGCGCTGGGTGGATCTCGAGGGAACAGTGTAGCCTGTAACCGTGCGGGAAGAGCCGAGAGGTGGGCTCGAAGGCATTGACTGGAGCAGCCGGGGAGGATGACTTCGAGCGGGCTCTTCTGGCGCGGAAGCTGGCGTCGTTCCGGTGGAGGCGGAAGTGCGGTGTAGGCCGGAGTGCGGTGTAGGCCGCCGAGGTGACCGGTGATAGCAGAGAACGAAAGAAGTTTCGTTCTCTGTCTTTTTCCGGGTCTGTACACGCCTTTATCTGCCCCCACCGCCCTTGGGAGGACATTATCATGGATTTTGTCTCGGACTTCCCCGCACTCTACGAAAACATGACTCCATTTTCGTGGTGGTCGATCGTTTTTCGAAGATGACACTTTATCGCTTGTTGTAAGACGGCAGATGCAACTCACGTTACATCTATCTTCATGAGAGATGTTTTTCGTTTGCATAGCCTACCCATGTTGATCGTGTCAGACCGCGATGTTAGGTTTATGAGTTACTTCTGGAAGACCCTGTGACATAAGACTGACACCATCCTTAGGTTCTCCTCGACATATCATTCGCAGACGGACCGACAGACCGAAGTAGTTAACAGGAGCTTAGGGAATCTCTTGCAGTGTCTAGTAGGAGAACATGTAAGCAACTGAGACTTAGATCTTCCCATTGCAGAGTTCGCCTACAATAGTTCAGTCAATAGGTCCACCGGGTTGAGTCCATTCTATGTAGTATCAGGATACGACCCTAGGAAGCCCATTGACCTCGTCCCGAGTCATTTAAAGTCACGCCCTAATGTGTCTGCTGAGTTATTTGCACAACATTTGCATGAATTGCATGAGTCGGTTCGCCGACAAATAATAATGAGCAATGAAAGTTATAAAACCCATGCAGATAAGCGAATGAGAGAACAAATATTTAATGCAGAAGAAAAAGTAATGATGCGAATCCGCCTAGAGAGGCTCGCCTCGGGGCTTGCCAAAAAGTTAAGCGCAAGGCGAATGAGTCCGTACTTTATTATTAGTCGTATTGGGACAAATGCCTACCAACTCGATATCCCGGCTAGTATGGGCATTCACCCGGTGTTTAATGTTGAGGATCTGACCACGTACTATGAATCTCACGAGTATGTGGGCCCGAGCAGTGGTGATGCCCAGCCGCCCCCACCCCCACTTTCGTTGCCTTACCACTCTCTTACCCCACCTACGTCTGATGGCCACTACAGTCCACCTCGTGCTACCACCCACCCACCTGGGGACTCGTATTCTCTGGTTTCACCACCGACACCACCGATCGCACCAGGATCCACCTTTCAAGAGATGAGATGAGTGCATCATAGAGGTTAGATCCCATCAGTTTGTTTCCACCATGGACGGACCGCGATGTCGCTAATTGGTACAATGGCAGGGCCGCCCCGACGCAGACAACACTGGGATACTACTAGCAGAGCTTGATCGACTCGCCCCTGGACTTCGACCTCAGTACGATCATCTCCATTCATCGGTGATGAAAACTTTTTAGTCGGGGGGAGGTGATGGGGATCCATCAAATCTTGCACCTGGAGGGGTTCGCCGCAAGGCAGGACCCACCACATTCATTTATTCGTGCAGGATAGCTTGATCGGATCACCGATCCGACGCCGCGGTTGCGTCCGGCACGTCGCCGCGAGTCAAAAACATATATTAGTTTATTTTTTTTGGTTTTATTTTCATGTATTTTGTGACCGACCTCACCGACCAATCGTAGCCGTTGATGAGGATGCCCTAGTTCTTTTCGTATAAAGAGATGTGCAGGGGC
The DNA here is from genome assembly GCA_039513925.1 of Platanthera zijinensis. Taxonomy (NCBI): domain Eukaryota; kingdom Viridiplantae; phylum Streptophyta; class Magnoliopsida; order Asparagales; family Orchidaceae; genus Platanthera; species Platanthera zijinensis. Next base: position 135,484,577 of record CM077080.1, on the reverse strand, counting down.
TGAAATGAGGTCATTGCAGAATTTGGTGAACTTCATTCCCGGATTCCAGCGAATCCTCCCCGGTGCCGACGCCGTGGAACCTTAGGTGACGATTTCTAGGTGCTCGTTCTTCCCCCCAAGGTACCCCCTACCCTTGCCCTCGTTTTCCACCTCTCAAGCCCTACCTCCAGCCGCCGGCCACCATCCAAACACCCCCCCAAAACCACCGGCCTGCTGCACCCCAATAGCCACCCAGCCGCCCCCTCTTCCTCACTGTTCTGCCGCCTCCCCTCTTATACTCCAGGCCGCTGGCCTTCCCCCACCCTCCAGCAAGCCGCCAACTGCCCCCTCGTCAAACCGGCCACCACCCAAGCCCCCTTTAGCCCTAGCCGACAACCACCTCCATCCCCTTCCGTGGATCGACTACCAAACAACCCCTATTCTCAAGATCAATCTAGATCTGAGAATTTCAGCCCCCGATCTGTCGTTTCCCTCCACTCATATTACTTTTTTAGCCAGAATCTGCTCTTACACATCGGATCTACCCTTCCCCGGTCTGGATCTACTTATACGTGGCCTGATCCTCCGTTTTCATGTCTGATAATACCGTTTACCGCCAAGGACAGCCATTGCCATCGCTGTCTCGTCGCCGGTTCCACCTCCGATCGCCGATACACACCCGAATCCTAATTCTTCAGTGTCTCGGTTCAGCCCGCTACTTTGTGAGTTTTTTTGTGGTATTGACTTATTTGATTTGTCATTTTCATTGATGAATAAATGTATGTGTTGTGATTTTTGCTAGTAGAAATTGTTTCGACATGCTAATAATTTGCAGGTGGAGCTATTCGCCACGTGCTTTGCTTTGGCCCTCCGAGCGGAGGAAAACCATTATAAAATTGCCAAATTAATTAGTTGTTTTTCAATTCTAAATATTTGCGTGGTGTTAAATATAAGTTATCATTGCTCATAATTATTTGTCGTCACCACCGACGACCGCATTACATTTGGAGTTGGATTAACGTGTCACACTCGCATTCCCACCTAGAGTCTTAGGTTTTGCGCACCACGTAGCCTACCCTACATAAAAAAGGAGTCGTGTTTCTTACCGCGGTGCTACGACGCTCGTAAACGCGGCGAGGTGACCGTGTGCTCTTTCCCAAAGGACCTGACTCCTAAGAACTGCTCCAACTAGAGGTGAAAACACCCTTTCCGAACACTAGAAAATCCTTAATATACAATCCATAAGATACTTAGAATTATGAGCGATTCCCAATAGAACATAATACGTTGGCTGGAACAAAAAACTGGGAAAAAATTTGGAGACAAAAGTCTCACCTTGGATCGGAGAAAAATGCGTAGCTTCCCCAATTCCTCAGCCCCAACAACTAACAAAAATCGAAGTCCAAACGATAACCCCACATAAACGTTTTTCCCTCTTTAGGGTTTCGGTGGTTTAACTAAAAATGAACAAGGAAACTAATTTGACAAATTATGGACAACGAAAACGATGCATTACCTCGATCTAACCACAGTTGCATCCAAAAAAGGACGGCTGAAATCGTATTGGGGAAAATCGAGGTCCCCAATTCCTGAAATTGGAGCGAGAAAGGCGAAGGTTAGTCAAAAATTAATGTCTAACTTTGTTGATTTCCACTAGAAAATGGAAGATAGCGAGAAATATTCCTTACCGGAACCGAAATCAACGAAATAGGGAAATACCTTCACCGGCTAGGGTTGGAAATGAAAATTTCCACTGCTCTGGAGTGGAAGTGAGAGGCCGTCGGCGACAATAGAGGGGAAAAGAGTGGTCGGTGCCGGATTCCCGTGAGGGAGAAAGTGGCGGCTTGGGCGTTGACCGGCGGAAGGTGCGGAAGCTTGCGAATGGAATGCGTGCGGTAGAGGAAGATATCCGCGATAACTGAGGAGCTCGGGTTTAATCTATGCGACACGAGTTGTGCGGTTGCTAAAACTGCCGGGTCGGTTGGACCGGCGGAAGGGGGGTTTAATTCTTTTATCCTTATAATTATTTGCTTTATTTTATTATATTTTGTGTGTGTCCTATTATTACCACTAGGAAGTACAAATAAAAAAATGAAAGATACCTCCAACTCCGCCGGCTCAACTAATTTTTGCTCGCGATCGGACCCTAAAATTTATTTTAATGCGACGTCAGAATTTTTGGATGTTATAGTAATAACCTTACGATCTTTGGGAGAGAAGCAGACATAGCCATTCTGAGTACGTGAGTAACCAACAAACATATATTTCGTGGCACGTGGAACAAACTTATCAGTAGATGTACTAAGATTATGAAAATAACAAACTTATCAGTAGATGTACTAAGATTATGAAAATAACAAACTCAACCAAATATGCGAGGTAGGACGAAAAATGAGGTTGCGAAGGGAAAAAGAGATTAAAAGGAGACACAAAGTTGAGAACGGAGGAGGACATACAATTAATAAGGTAGTAGGATGTAAAAACTGCGAAATTCTAATAGAGTTTGAGGACATTCATCTAACATCCGTAATATAATGCGAAAATAAAATTTAATTGCAGGGCCCGATCACGAGCAACATTGATCGAGCAAAGCCAAGTCGATGTACAAAATATTATGATTAGTGGTGGCACGTTAATTAAAAATTGTATTAAGGAATTTGGAAGTTATTTTGGTAAAATTTAGGAGTTCGCGGGAACGTTAATATCATAGTAATTGGTGTATTGGTGGAGTGTCATTTTTTTGGTGATTAATGAAAAAGATTCAATTTTTAAATCCTCTTGTTTTCGTGAGCCACAATTTCCATAACTAAGCGGTAAGTTTTATTTTTTTCCCGCACACGTAATTGAAACCATCAGATGCCCTATTTATCCCTCCCAGACGCTCAATAGGATTTGGAAATCGCCGAATCTCCCTGTATCACATTCAACTCTTGCGGGGGTTCCCTTTTCTCGCTTGCGGCGGAACCTCCCTGCTCGTTTCCGCCCAGTCATGCGCACGAAATCAGAGCAACCGCCCTTTTTCTCTCGCTTGCGATGGCTCCCCCCTTCCTTCCGGTCGATGAAGCCCACTTTCAACCGCCAAAGCCTAGTCGAGCCTTCTTCTCTTTTCAAGAGGGCGCTTTAGGGTCTTCTAAGACCTAGCCGACGTGCGGATGATTGGAACCGCTCGATCCTTTTGTAAGTAAGTAGCAATCGATCTCCTTTTCCATTCCAGCCCTACTGCCCTAGCCGCGTATCTTCTGTACTAATTTTATTTTTCCCCGTCTGAGGGAGATATCTCTGATGCAGTCTTGGATCCAGGCCGATGATTCTTTCCCTCACTCCCAACAACTATGCTTTGTTCTCCTATTGCTGGATCTCCCTCACGATTCAAGGTGAGGTTCTGCCTTCTCTATCTCACCCCATATCCTTAGTACAAGAAATTGAAGTTAGACTTCTCTTGGTCGTTTATTGATTTCATTTAGGGTTTGCATTTAATTTCAGGAATATGAAAAGTTTTGGGCATAAAAGGAAGAATGAGATTAGTGAAGACACCGTTATAGAACCATGTTTTTTGATGAATCTTGCAACATCGCTATACCCGCGAACACTAAAGTATCAAGGCAAGAAATTCGTTTCCTTTTGGTTAGACATATTACCTATTGTAAGTTTGTTTAATAAGTCGTGCCAGAACTTATGTGCAATCACAATGCTCTTAGCAATGAACAAATAAATTATTTTTGAGCACATGTGAGAAGGAATCATTATTCATCAGTAATACATCAGTTCATATTAAGGGAATTATTTTAGTACAGTGCATATATGAAATTGAATCAGCTGTGGTATATGAATGCGTATCAAATGTCGATTGAATTAGTATAATTTGACATACATATTAGTGCACGACTATAACAACAAACAAATCAGTTATTACAGTATATCTGAGAAATCTAATCATTCGTGGTACACAAATTTCAGATTTAGACAAATGATTTATTGTAGAACACTCATGAGATCAAATCAGCAGTATTACATAAAATTTCATTCAAATAAATAATATTACAGAACACACGTGAGTTCTGGTCATCAGAAAGGCATGAATTCATAGTTAGACAAATATTTTTCTACAACACTCAAGAAGATGTGAATTACTAGTAGCACGTGAATTCATATTTAGATAAACAATTACTACCAAACATACATAAAATTGAATCTCAGTGGTGTAATAATATGTACTAAAAGTCAGTTAAATTAGTTTATTTTGACATACAGAACAACGAAAAATAACATCTTAACGTACGAACATAATCAATTTAAGATGTTAATTTCAATTAGAATAAAAGTAAAGAGTTACGATATGTAACAACCCTCATACTAGTGGCCTTAGTTTGACGACATAGTGTATTTATCGTACCAACCACTAGATGATTAGTTCAGATAGGGGACATGAGAAGTAATTTTTCTCTTGATTGATGGAGGCACAACATCATACTCACAGGGCGTAACAAGACCTTATGAGCCTCAAGTTTGGGAGTTGACTCCCCATAAAGTTGTAGTAGATTCGAGTCCGTATCTGTGACCGAGAGGCACTAGAACATGTGTGTTCGTCAGAGGGACTCAAATCGTTAGAATGTGCGAACATGTATATATAGGGGATTGATCCTGTGCGAACTGTTAAAGTATGCACAGTGCGCACAGTGAATCCATGCCGCTCGATCAACCCACTCCGTCTAAGCATCCGACGGCCCTGCACAATCCACCAACGGCAGCGGCAGCCTTGGGCTCACTGGCCGCCCGGGGTTCGTCAGCGTGGCAGCCGATGAACGCTGGGTGGCCGGTGGACGACGAGCCCATGGCAGGCGGCGACAGCGCTGAATTTGGTCACTCGGCAAAACCAGCGCTTGGGCTCGCCGGCCTTGGGCTCGCCTGCCGCCCGGGGTTCGTCGGCGTGGCCGCCGCCGAATCCCGGGTGGCCGATGAGCCCAAGGCCGGCGGCGACGACGCTGTTTTTGCCGAGTGCGCACAGTTCGCATTATATTAGGTTCGTATAATAACAATTTCATATATATATATATATATATATATATATATATATATATATATATATATATATAAGAGAGACATTGCAGTTTCATATGCAAGTTAAATCTGGAGATCTCTATATGATGATCTTAAAAATCTAAAGGAAAGTTCAGTTTAAGATCACAATAGAGACCAGACATTTAAGGATTTGAGTACTCAATAGAAAGACATGTTTTGAATATAGTTCATTAGTATACAAATGTTATTTTAAAAGGATACTCATATACTTTAATCAAATTATATTTTTAGTGTCCATGGGGGAAAAGTCTTTCTTGTTTGCCAGTGGGTTGTGTCGTTTTCTGGATTTTTATTTCAGGAAGTACGGGTCAAATTGTTCGCTCATACTCCCTATTTGGCCCTGTGTTCCAAGTTTTGAGGTACTTTATTAATTCATTGTTCCAGTCATTTACTTCCGTTGCAAACATTAGTTAACCTTGTTATGATACTAATTTTATACTGTTGCTTAGTTTGTTTTCACATCATAAATTTCAGCCACACTTATGAATTGATGTCAAACTAGGTAGGGATGTTACAATTGGTATCAGAGTCAGGTTTAAGATCCCATCACCCAGTAATATTGACAGAGCCTTAAGATTTCATTTGGAACCGCCCTTGATGATAGAGTAATTAAATCATCATCTCTAATCTTACGTAATAGTGATGTCAAATGCTTTCTAAAGCTAAGTTCAAAGTTGGACGTTTGGTTGATGTGTGATCCTTGGGTGTCTCTAATTCCCTTGGTGCCAGAAGTGTTTATTGACAAGAATGTGACTTGCCACTCCTTAACTACGATACTCTCTGGAGCGAATCTTGTTTTCTTCACATCTTATTTGACAAATTATAGATTATGTCACTTGAGTTTACTTCCTCAAATTAGTATGTGATCTCTTTCAAGATTGACCTTTAAAGAAGAACTTTAAGTTAGTGCATATTGTCAAGGCAATATCTTGTTCAATTATGAGTTTATGCATCTATGACAATCTATAAAGACTCTTTAAGAAATTAAAATTTTTGCGGTCTCATCCATGATATTATATGGTTCAATATATTTTAGTTTGATTAGTTATCCCCTCTTCTCATCAACATCTTGTTCCGAATGAAGATCCACCCTCCTTAGTATGGGGTCATTGCAGTCATTAATGGTAGAATTTTTTTGCTTACAGTTGAGCTTAAAAATTTGTTCTTGTGGTGTTTGTGTTGTAAATCACAGATGTCAAACGAATCTCTTAGCATACTAGCCATCAATATAGATCTTCCTTACCCTTGGAAGGTTTTAATTTACAATATTAATATGCATCCCTCCTATAATAGTTTGATCAAATTATGAATATGAATTTAATTATCAGAAGGCAATGTTAGACCACTAATAGAACCAAGTGTGGAATGACTAGATCGGTTTATTGCCATGTTTTGAGGCATGAATTTAGTATCCAAGGTTGTTGTTCTATCATTTAAGATAGTCATAAATATTAATGATAATATGATGTACTTTTAGTGATGTGCGTCAAAATTAGAAATCATTTTTCAGGAAGTTCCATTATTCTTGTGAACCTTCGTATGTTTTTCTTGAGAAGCTAGCAGCACTTCACAACCATTCCATAGAGATGTATGCTCAAAACAAAACCCATTCCTAAAATTTAGTCATAACCAATTCTTTTCGTCATGACACCCAGACAAGGTTGCAGATGTCGAACTCATGTCGGTTTGGGTTTTTTATGTCGGATGTCGGATTGCGGGGGATATATCGGGGACATTTCATAATGTCGGATTATAATATTATAATTATATATATATATGTATATTCCATAATTTTTTCATTTATTAATTAAATTGTAAATATTTTATCTAATCAAGTGTAAACTAAAATTCATATAAGAAAGTTAAACTAGTAACAATCATCTAATCAATTTATAATAATAAAAAAATATTGCATACTTTCTATCATGTAATACAACATCACAAAGTCATATTAAATTAAAAAAAATATAATTGTACCTTATTCCCAAAATGTGAGTGCACTGCTCCACAAAATCTGCTACTCTAATATAAATCTATATATTGTTTTCCTGCAATCAATGAACGAACATATGAGTAAGACTAAACTATATTAAAGATTAAAACATGACAAAAAAAATTAATTTAATAAAACTCACCTAAATAACATCGACTGTCATAAGGATTGGCCATAACCAAAATGCCATAATTCCAATCGACTGCCATAAGGATTTTTTCATAGCCACAATGCCACAATACCACAATGCCACAATGCCAGCCAACTCTCATAAGAATTTGCCACTGCCACAATGCCAACCAACTCTCATAAGAATTTACCATACAACAATTCCATAATTCCAGCCCAGTGTCATAAGGCTTTGCCACACCAACAATGTCATACGACCCACACAAACAATGTTAGAATCCCGGCTGAGTAGGAAGCAAGGTTGTCAGGATCGAGATCCTAGGTGGGATCGTTTAAGGGGTTGGATCGGATCAGATCGTAGGATCGGATCGTGGATCGTAAGATCCAACTACATTCTTAAAACTAGACCTAAATGATGAAAACAAATCACTAACAAACACTTCAAATATAAGTCTAAAACAAATCATTAACAAACACTTCAATTATAAGTCTTCCACCATATCAAATACGAAATACAAAAATAATGTCTAAAACAAAATGACAAATCGAATAGTAGATTCATGATTCATCTAATGGTCAATAAAAACCATCAAAACAAATCCTTAATCATTATGTCGACCATGCCCTCATCATCAAGTGTCACATTTTCCTCATCATCACCGCTGACATTCAAGTGCCCATCCAATTTTCTGGATGATTTCTGCCTAAAAATCATCCAGTTTTCTGGATGATTTCTGGGCAGAAATCATCCAGTTTTCTGGATGATTTCTGCCCAGAAATCATGTAGAAATCTGGACTTATCACAGGAATTATCATAAACAAGTATCATCACAGAAATATCACCAACACTAGCACCAAGAAATCACAGAAATTATCATAAACAGGAATTATCACAGCAAAAATCACAGGAATTATCACAGCAGAAATCACAGCAGGAATCACAGAAGAAATCACAGAAGAAGAAGAAATCACAGAAGAAGAAGAAATCACAGAAGAAGAAATCACAGAAGAAGAAGAAGAAATCACAGAAGAAGAAGAAGAAGAAATCACAGAAGAAGAAGAAGAAATCACAGAAGAAGAAGAAGAAATCACAGAAGAAGAAGAAATCACAGAAGAAGAAGAATAAATCACAGAAGAAGAAGAAATCACAGAAGAAGAAGAAATCACAGAAGAAGAAATCACGGAAGAAGAAGAAGAAGAAGAAATCACAGAAGAAGAAGAAGAAATCACAGAAGAAGAAGAAATCACAGAAGAAGAAATCACAGAAGAAGAAATCACAGAAGAAGAAATCACAGAAGAAGAAATCACAGAAGAAGAAGAAGAAATCACAGAAGAAGAAATCACAGAAGAAGAAATCACAGAAATCACAGAAGAAGAAGAAGAAGAAATCACAGAAGAAGAAGAAGAAATCACAGAAGAAGAAGAAGAAATCACAGAAGAAGAAGAAGAAGAAATCACAGAAGCAGAAGAAATCACAGAAGAAGAAAAAATCACAGAAGAAGAAGAAATCACAGAAGAAGAAATCACAGAAGAAGAAGAAGAAATCACAGAAGAAGAAATCACAGAAGAAGAAATCACAGAAGAAGAAATCACAGAAGAAGAAGAAATCACAGAAGAAGAAAAAATCACAGAAGAAGAAATCACAGAATAAATCACAGAAGAAGAAATCACAGAAGAAGAAGAAGAAATCACAGAAGAAGAAGAAGAAATCACAGAAGAAGAAGAAGAAATCACAGAAGAAGAAGAAGAAATCACAGAAGAAGAAGAAATTACAGAAGCAGAAGAAGAAATCACAGAAGAAAAAGAAGAAGAAGAAGAAGAAATCACAGAAGAAATCACAGAAGAAGAAGAAGAAATCACAGAAGAAGAAGAAGAAATCACAGAAGAAGAAGAAGAAATCACAGAAGAAGAAGAAATCACAGAAGAAGAAGAAATCACAGAAGAAGAAGAAGAAATCACAGAAGAAGAAGAAGAAGAAGCGGCGACAGCTTACGGTGAGGAAGAAGAAGCGGCGGCGGCAGCTTACGGGGAGGAAGAAGCAGCGGCAGCGGCAGCTTACGGGGAGCACCGGAAGAAGAAGAAAAAGAAGAAGCGGAGGCAGCTTACGGGGAGGAAGAAGCAGCGGCGGAGGCAGCTTACGGGGAGGAAGAAGCAGCATCAGCGGCAGCTTACGGGGAGCACCGATGAAGAAGCAGCGGGGAGAGAAGGGGTCGGGAGAGGGGAAAATCGGGAGAGGGGAAATAGGTTTACTCCTGCCTATTCCGCTTTTATCGGGAGAGGGGGAAATCGGATCGTGGAATTGTTCTTAGGGATCGCGATCCTACCGATTCCACGATCCGGATCGCGATCCCGCTTTATCTTATCCTGATTTAGATCCGGGTTAAGATCCAGATCGAATTGTAGGATCTGGATCGTAGGATCGTCCGATCCTACGATCCGGATCGCGATCCTGACAACATTGGTAGGAAGAGAGAAATAGAGGAAGAAATATCAGAGAAGTAGAGGAAGAAGGAAGAGGGAAATAAGAAAAATAACCTAAAAATAATCTAATTTACAAATAGCCCAATTGCAAATTTACTGTAAAATGGAAATAACCTAATGCAGCAGATAGAAGGAAAAGCAGATGCAACAGATATAAGGAAAATTGCCGAGAAGAAAAACCAAAAGCACCAAATAGCCAGTCGAGAAGGAAGAAGAAGAATGATGAGAAAACTAAGCCCTAAATATAACTTAAAAATAAAGATAAAACTCACAGTGCTGAGGGAACGAGCCACAGAAGTGGAGAGGAGAGGAAAACTGTCGAGAACCAGTGCCGATAAAAAGACGGCCGGCGAAAGACATCCGAGGAAAACTGTCGAGAACCAGTGTCGAGAATCACCGGCGAATCAAAGAACCAGAGAGCCGTTCGCCAAGGAGTAAGAAATCGCGAGAGAGAAAGAAACCGCGAGAGAGCAAGAAATCGCGAGAGAGGGAGATTAGGGCAAGCCGAGGCGGAAAGTGATGAGTTGGGGGAGGAGAAGAAATATAAAACGATTATTAATTTATAAGTTATAACTTTATATAAGTTATAAGTATTAAGTATTTAAGTTTATAAGTTATAATTAATTAATTATATAATTATTAACTCTAAAAGATTTAAAAACACCACAAACAATATAACGCCGCCATAACCTGCAATAGCGGACCGACATGTCCGACATGTTGACCGCAATTCTGGAAAACGCAAAAAATACCATTTACAGTGGTAACGTTGCGATTTCACCCAAAAAATGACACGTCGGCCGACATGTCGGACATGTCGGCTGCAATCTACAAGCTTGCACCCAATGTATTAGCAGGTTCTACAGTTTATTGACATGGGTTTTCTCGAGTTGATATTAAAAGGCATACCAATGCTGCCTTTAAGAATGACTCATTTTTTTGTTATGTAGGTTGACAATTTCAAGTTGCTCGTCAGTTATCATGAGCTCACAAGTGCAAATAAGTCATTGCTACCTAAAATGTACGAATTTAATGACTAGTTCAAAGAATCTTGCTCATTTGTCTAAGCTAGACTTGGGTTAGGGTTTCTATACCTATGAGATAATACAAAGGTTTTATGAAGTTAATTTTCAATGCAAGGTTTTGATGCTGAGATGTTAAGCATGCATGTCAGAATTGAGAATGCCCCCTGCTTTCATAGATGTGTCAGATAAGGTGCTTGAGATTTGCAGATTCTTTCTCGATGTTTCCCCTCTATATTTAGAGATTTAAGGACAGTTTGGAGTGCTCTGGAAATGACATTAAAAAAATTTTAAAAGTGCAAGGGCTAGTTCGCTTACGTTGCCTTTTAAGACTCGTTGACAGCGGTGGAGAACTACCAGTGGACCTAAAAGATTCAAGTAATCAAAGAATTGTCGAGAAACAAAGTCACGAAGTCCGCAACCTTCTTGGATTAACAAGAGTTTTTTTTGGTCCTATGCATTTTCCTTGGATTAGCAAGATAGTTCATAAGATTTACTAAGATTTTCATGAAGATAAGATTACTTTTAAATTTAGTTGCTAATAAAAAAACCCTTCAATTGGACAACAAAATATGAGTCTGCATTTGAGGAATTGAGATTTAGAATAATGAAGGTACTAGTATTGTACTTACCTCTAGACATAGAAGGCTCTCAGTTATTGGAATGATTCTTAGGTAACAAGTTTGTGATGTGTCATCATGAAGCATAAAAACGTCACAACATTGCAAACAAACCGAGAAGTGTTATCTTGTCATGATTTGTAGGCAATCATGCATTGAAGAGTTGAAGACACCACCTTGTAGAGTTTATGTGAGATCTTCAGAAAATTTAAAAGTTTTAAGTATTATCTTGTGGATTATGATGTCAATATCTAGTGACATCCTGCTAGTGATACTGTGATAGCAAATGCATTTGGTAGATGTGTTTCGAGTCTTTATCTTAGCGTGTGTAAGTTGGAATTTGAGTAGACTCTGGATGTTTAGAGAATCATTGTGGTTTCTTGTGCCAACATGAACTTTGCTACCCTGTAAATACATAAGACCGAATTTGACATTTGTTACCTTTATATCCCAAGATGACCAACACTTCGAAAGTTATCAACAATTTGATATATGCAGAATTTACGGTTCAAGTTGCGTTGCCCTCATGCAAATTGCACGGGAAGAGTTTGTGTTCTAGATATTATTTCGTCTTCTCATGGGCACATTCATGAGAGCGCAAAAAAAATTAAATTACTAGTGCTATGGACTTCATCATGAATATGTTTGAATTTGTAGAAAAACATGAAGCATGCACATTACTTTAAAATAAAATGTTATATGCTAAAAAGCAATTGCATGATAGTTTGGTTACACTTCCATGAGATTTGTTTTTAGTATTCCAAGATCTAATAAGAGTATTATTGTGTGGGGTATCTTAGATCATTTGACCATATGAATTTATTCTTGTTTGAATCCAGCTCCAATTAGCCTTTTATATACTGAAAAATTGGTCGAGGTTTGCAACATTTTTTTTTGGCTCAAATGTCACTCTATTGACCAGGAGGGTAGACTCATCTGTAAGATTGGAGTTACTTATGGGAGTATTTAGATGCTACATTAAAGTTCATCACATTCGACCATCCTCGAATATGTATGTAAGTAGAGTGGACCAATAGAATCGTAGAAGATATGCCGAAGGAACTCATTTTGTGCATTCAAGGTTAGTGAGGGTACACCTTGTTGGTTGAATCTTTCTATAGTAAAAGTTCCAGATCAGGTTGGTATGCCACCTTTTACGACACTTTATGGTAGATTTAGTTAGATACCCTTGTGTAGAATGATTATTTGATGTTAAATAATGAATCTTGGATTTATTAAATCGCAGGTCAATCTAAGTTCATTTAGGCTCGTTTGAGAATTGCTCATGATAAACAAGCCGAGCATGATTATTCAGAACCGTGTCAGTGGAGTTACCATTAGAGATTTCATACATCTCAAAATCAGCTTAGTAAGGAAAAATCTAAAAATAAGCGAATGATGAATTTGAGTTCTAAGTTCATTGGTCCATTCGAAGTACATGAACTCATTGGTGAGATTGCTTATAGGTTAGCTTTACATGAGGAAATAGGTGGATGACATGATGTATTCCACATTTTTTTTCTGTCGGAGAAGAGCTGTCAGAGACCCTAGTCAGGTGGCCAGTATTGAGAATGAACCCGTCAAATTGTATCATAATATCAGCAATAAACCAGTCGGAATAGTGGACTCAAAGATTGAGAAGCTCAGGAATAGAGAAATCCATATTGTGAAAGTCGCTTAGCTGAATTATGATCGACCAGAGCATGCACGTGAAAGAGAAGATGAACTACGGAGTAGAGAAGATTATGCCTTCCTTTTTGCTCAGGTATGATTGTAAATTTTCGAGGACAAAAATATTATTAGGAGGAGATATTTGTAACATCCGTAATATAATGTGAAAATAAAATTTAATTGCAGGGTCGATCGCGAGCAACATTGATCGAGCAAACAACAAGTCGATGTATGAAATATTATGATTAGTGGTGGCACGTGAATTAAAAATTGTATTAAGGAATATGGATGTTATTTTAGCGAAATTTAGGAGTTCGCGGGAATGTTAATATCATAGTAATTGGTGTATTGGTGGAATGTCATTTTTTTTGGTGATTGATGAAAAAGATTCGATTTTTAAATCCTCTAGTTAACGTGAGCCACAATTTCCATAACTAAGCGGTAATTTTTTTTTACCGCACACGTAATTGAATCCATCAAATGCCCTATTTATCCCTCCCAGGCACTCGATAGGATTTGGAAATCGCCGAATCTCCCTGTATTGCATTCAAATCTTGCGGGCGTTCCCTTTTCTTGCTTGCGGAGGCACCTCCCTGCTCGTTTCTGCCCAGTCATGCACACGAAATCAGATCAATCACCCTTTTTCTCTCGCTTGCGATGGATCCCCCTTCCTTCCTTCTGGTCGATGAAGCCTACTTTCAACCGCCAAAGCCTAATCGTGCCTTCTTCTCTTTCAGGAGGGCGCTTTATGGGCTTCTAAGCCCTAGCCGGCGTGCAGATGATTGGAACCACTCGATCCTTTTGTAAGTAAGTAGCAATCGACCTCCCTTTCCATTCCAGCCCTACTGCCCTAGCCGCGTATCTTCTGTACTAATTATATTTTTCCCCGTCTGAGGGAGATATCTCCGATGCAGTCTTGAATCCAGGTCGATGATTCTTTCCCTCACTCCCAACAACTATGCTTTGTTCTCCTATTGCTGGATCTCCCTCACGATTCAAGGTGAGGTTCTGCCTTCCCTACCTCACCCCATATCCTTAGTACAAGAAATTGAAGTTTAGATTTCTCTTGGTAGTTTATTGATTTCATTTAGGGTTTGCATTTAATTTTAGGAATATGAAAAGTTTTGGGCAAAAAAGGAAGAATGAGATTAGTGAAGACACCATTATAGAACCATGTTTTGTGATGAATCTTGCAACATCGCTATACCCGCGAACACTAAAGTATGAAGGCAAGAAATTCGTTTCCTTTTGGTTAGGCATATTACCTATTGTAAGTTTGTTTAATAAGTCTTGCCAGAACTTATGTGCAATCACAATGCTCTTAGCAATGAACAAATAAATTATTTTAGAGCACACGTGAGAATGAATCATTATTCATCAGTAATACATCAGTTCATATTAAGTGAATTATTTTAGTACAATGCATATATGAAATTGAATCAACTTTGGTATATGAATGCGTATCAAATGTCGATTGAATTTGTATAATTTGACATATAGATTAGTGCACGACTATAACAACAAACAAATCAGTTATTACAGTGTATCTGAGAAATCTAATCATTCGTAGTGCACAAATTTCAGATTTAGACAAATGATTTATTGTAGAACATTCATGAGATCAAATCGACAATATTACATAAATTTTTTTTCAAACAAATAATATTACAGAACACACGTGAGATCAAATCTTTAGAAATGCATGAATTCATAGTTAGACCAATATTTTTCTACAACACTCAAGAAGATGTGAATTACCAGTAATACGTGAATTTATATTTAGATATACAATTACTTCCAAACATGCATAGAATTAAATCTCTATGGTGTAATAATACATACTAAATGCAAGTTAAATTAGTTTATTTTGACATACAAAACAACAAAAAATTAACATCTTCACGTACGAACAGAATCAATTTAAGATGTTAATTGCAATTAGACTAAAAGTAAAGAGTTAGAATACGTAACAATCCTCATACTAGTGGCTTTAGTTGGACGACATAGTATATTGATCGTACCAACCACTTGATGATTAGTTCAGACAGGGGGAATGAGAAGTAATTTTTCATGCTTGATGGAGGCACACCATCATACTCACAGGGCATAACAAGACCTTATGAGCCTCAAGTTTGGGAATTGACACCCCATAAAGTTGTAGTAGATTCGAGTCCGTATCTGTGACCGAGAGGCACTAGAACATGTGTGTTCGTCAGAGGGACTCGAATCGTTAGAATATGCGAACAGATCTACTAAATTAAGAATGAAAAGAATATATATATATATATATATATATATATATATATATATAAATATAAGAGACATCATAATTTCATATGCAAGTTAAATCTAAAAATATCTATATGTTGATGATCTTAAAAATCTAAAGGAAAGTTCAGTTTAAGATCACAATATAAATCAGACATTTGAGGATTTAAGTACTTAATAGAAAGACATGTTTTGAATATAGTTCATTAGTATACAAATGTTATTTTAAAAGCATGCTCTTATACTTTAATCAATTTATATTTTTTGTGTCACTGGGGGAAAAGTCTTTCTTGTTTGCCAGTGGGTTGACCCGTTTTCGGGATTTTTATTTCAGGAAGTTACGAGTCAAATTGATCGCTCATACTCCCTATTTGGGTCTGTGTTCCAAGTTTTGAGGTACTTTATTAATTCATAGTTCCAGTCATTTACTTTCGTTGTAAACATTAGTTAATTTTGTTATGATACTAATTTTGTATCGTTGCTTATTTTGTTTTCACATCATAAGTTTCAGCCAGACTTATGAATTGATGTCAAACTAGGTAGGGGTTTTACAATCCATTTGAAACATAATTGAGCTTGCGACGTCAAGAAGGTGATGATTCTTGCGTTCAACATCACCATTTTGTTGGGGTGTATAAGCACAAGAGGTTTTATGGATGTTTTCACAGGCATAACTTGTGTACTCACGGGCATTGTCGGTCCAAATAGTTTTAATTGTAGTAGAAAACTAAATTCGAGTCTCAATAATAAGACACGAAGAATCTTAGTTAGGTCTGAGCGATCATGAAGTAAATATAACTACGTCATTCGAGAGTAATGATCTATAAAGGTGATGAAATAACGATAACCAGAAGTACTTGTGGTTTTATAGTCCCCAAATATCTAAATGAACAAGAGCAAAATGAGCATCGCTTCGAGTATAAGAAGGTGAGAAAGTAGCACGATGTTGTTTGCCGTAGATACAAAACTCGCATGCGAAGTCATGGATAGTCAGATCAGGGAGAGCTTTCCGGAGTATGTGGAGAGGAGCATGCCCAAGACGCCGATGCAACTCGACAAAGCTAATAGAGGAGAGAATTGTGGGGGGAGAGGGGTACAAGATGTAGAGCCCATTTGACAGTTGCCCTTTACTAATGATATTTTGCGTCTTGCGATACTGCACGACGCAAGAGGTGGAAGAGAATGTTACATAACAATCATGATCTTTTGTGAGACGGCTAATAGAGAGGAGATTGAAAGGGGTGCCCAAAAAATGAAAAACTAAGCGAAGAGTGAAGGAGGGAGTAAGGTTTAGGTCTGCTGATCCAGAGACTGGAGTGATGGCCTCATTAACAACAGTAATGAACTTGGGATGCAAAGTATAACACCCCAACCTAGTTTAACTGTAAATTAGCAGTCCGGTCGGGTCCGCAATAAAATGAAGTGCTCAAAGGAAACTTATAGCAAAAGTAGAGTAAGAAAAATTAACTATGGGCAAAAGTGTACCTTGCCATGCTGAATTCACTGAGCCAACTAAAACTGCATATAACATTAAGAGACTGAAATACTGTCAATCTGAATTAAACCGGTACATCAACAATAAGTACAACAATGCATAATTTCTGCAAGTAAATAAAGTACACCATAGGAGGTACAACTAAAAATAACTGACAACAACGACAACTGCACCGCCTATCCTAAGTGGATCCCCTGACCCGAGCTCCCTGTAAAAACAAGTTTCAAATGGGTCAGACCCACTGGAGAGTAAGAAAGACTACTCCCTCCAACAACACTTAAAGAAAAATATAAATGATAAATACTTGAATTTTAAAAAAGATATGCATAGTTTTTCTAACATTAAACTTGACTCTTCAGTTCATGATCTAGCGTAGCATCGACTGACTGTGTGATCTGACACACATTTTTCTCAATTGTAAATATATCTTTCATTCTGAAGTTTTGGAATTGTGATTGTTGTAATATTCAATAAGTTTCATTATTATCTCATTAAATTTTTTTACTAATAACAACAATGCACAAACTAATAACTGCAGTCTGAGTGGCAATCCATATGGTGCCCTAAATTGGATGTCCCTCAAGTGGAACGCAGACTCTTATCTGAGGAGTTCCATATTTGTATCAAGGGTCATCGACCCTATGCCTGAAACTCGATTGGTGGCCTCCACCAGAAATGCGAGGGTAAACCTTTCTTGTCATTTTTCTATATTTATTTAGACTAGTGTTCAGTGAGTCAAACACGGGACATCGTTCCAGTTAAATACACTGGGCTTACCTACCCCTTTGACTTGATTATGACTGTATGAACTTGCAACTTTTAAATGCGTATACTGACATAATTTAAATATGAATTTAAATAGTCTGAAATGTTCAACTAAAAGGAGTCAAATTTCTTACAGTAGTGTTTCGACGCTCGTACACGCGGCGAGGTGACATGATTCTTGTTCCAATAATTCTGATCACCACGAACTTCTCCAATAGGGTGAGAATTCACCTCCCCTAAGAATGGGGACACCCTAAAATAAAACCCAAAAGGAAATTCCTAAAATTAGAAACGATCCCCAACTGGTATAATCCTATAGTGGGAACCAAATAGCTTGAAAAGAATTTCAAAAACAAAGGTCTCACGTTGACCCGAAGTTTAAAGTGAAACTTCACAAATCCTTAACTCCAACGTTTCTACCCAAAATCTGAATTTCAATTGAAAACTCAATTTAGCCACTTCCCTCGCTAGGGTTTCAGTGGAAATTGCTCTAAATGACGTCAATTGACTAATTATGGAAAGTGAGAATGAGAATAAAAGCGTTACCTCGATCTTACAATGATTAGATCCCAAAATAAGAGACCGATTTCTGATTGCGGAAGATCGAGTACTCCGATTACTAAATTAGGACAAGAAAAAACAAAAAGGTAGTCATAGTTAACGTCTAACTTTAATGACTTCCACTAGAAAATATAAGATAGTGAGGAACAATACTCGCTGAAACCAAAAATGATGTTTTTGAAACTTTTACCGCCGGCTAGGGTTGAAGATCTAACTCACACCGCACTAGGAGAGAAGGAGAGGGCCGACTAGGACTGCAGAGGAAGGAGGAGATACTGACACTTGATTTCGGCGAAGGAGAGGTCGATTAGGGCTTCCGACTTCTTCCTTGCTTGCGACTACAAGAAACGGAGCGAACGACGCCTCTTGGAATGCGGAATTGTTTCCGCTCGGCTGAGGGTTTTCTGGGATAAACAGGGTCGTGCAGGGGTAAATGTGGGAGCGACATCAGGAAAGGGGTTCCGTTTTAATAACCGAACCGCGAGTGGGGGGAGGAACCGACTCTAGTTTAATAGGGGAGTGAATTTTATTTCCAATTTAAATTAAGTCATTGAAACCAAACAAAGGTGAACAATAACATTGATTAAAATAACTTGTTACGTCCACATGACGCCGACTCGATTAATTTTTCTCGCGTTCGGTCCCTGAAATTTAATTTAACGCGTCATCGATAATTTGGGATGTTACAAATATTCCCTCCTAATAAATTTTCGTACTCGAAAATTATAAACATACCTGAATCAAAGAGGAACGCATAATCTTCATTGTGACGAAGTTCGTCCTCTTTTTTCCAAGTATACTCATGACGATCACAATTCATCCAAAGGACCTTAACAAAGCGGATCTCTCTGTTCCTGAGCTTCTGAATCCTTGAGTCCACAATCCTAATTGACAAAATACTGATACTCAGATTTGACTCAATCAGCACATCTTTAGTGCTGATCACCTGCTTAGGGTCTCTGACTGCTCTCCTTAAATAGGAAACGTGGAATACGTCATGCAATCCACTTATATTCTCGGGTAAGGGCAACCTGTAAGCAACCTCACCTATGCACTCTAGTACCTCGAATTGATCGACAAATCTGAGACTCAACTTCTTCATCCGCTTTATCCTAGATACTCCCTTGACTGGTCTAACCTTAAGATAAACGTAGTTTTCAACATTGAACTACTGCACCGCGCCGCTGATCATAGTACTTGCCTTGCCTGTCTTGAGCAATTCTCACGCGCTTCTGAATGAGTCTGACTTAGTCCGTGGTCTTATCTATCCATGATTCCTTGCCAGAAGCTCTCTCTTTACTTTCCGCCCAACATAAAGGTATCCGATAGCGTCTGCCATACAACGCCTCAAATTGTGTCATGACAATACTCGCCTGAAAACTATTATTATAGGAAAATTCCACCAAAGTGTCATACTTTTCCCATTTGCCACCAAAGTCTAAGATACACATACGAAACATGTCTTCCATGATTCTATTTGCACGCTATGTTTGTCTATCAGTCTGAGGATGGAATGCTGTGCTAAACCTCAGCTGAGTACCCAGGCGCGCCTGAACGTACCTCCAATCTCTGGCGGTAAATATGCCATCTCTATCTGACACAATAGACTTTGACACACCATGAAGACGAACTATCTCATCCACATACAGCTGAGCTAGCCCTGGATCCTGGTCGGTCCTCTTGTTGGGAATAAAGTGTACAATCTTGGACAGTCTATCCACAATCACCCAAATCGAGTCATTCCTACTTTGGGATGTAGGGAGGCCATGCACAAAATCCTTAGAGATGTCTTCAAAGTTCCACTCAGGAATAGGAAGAGGTTGTAACTTGCCTCCAGGCCTCTAACACTCCGCCTTAACTAACTTGCAAGTCTCACACCTTCCCACATAATCTGAGACATCACCTTTGAGCCCTGGCCACCAAACTGACTTCTTGAGGTCTGCATGCATCTTTGTGCTATCCGGATGTATGGAATACTTGGAGTTTTGAGCCTCAACTAAAATATCCTCCCGAAGATGACCGACATCAAGAATGCACACTCTGCCCTTAAACAACAACAACCCATCACGGACTATGAAATCGTCACTTTGACCTGCCTGGGTCAAATACCAACCATCTTTGGATCTAAAGGCAAGACATCATGGATTCCCATCTTGATGTCACACTTTATCTCAATCCAACCCAAACTGACAGGGCTAAAACTAGTGCGCGACAGCCCAATGATCTCTAGCCTTTCCAAGGCTCGCACCAATTATCCCTGTTGTGTGATGAGCGAATAAAAATAACTCCTTCTACTGAGAGTATCCTCTACCACATTAGCTCTTTCCGGATGGTACTGAATAATCACATCTTACTCTGCTAAAAACTCGAGCCACCTACACTGCCCATGTTGAGCTCCTGCTGATTAAAGATGTACTTGAGGCTCTTGTGATCTGTGAAGATCTTACACCGTACACCGTAGAGCTAGTGTCTCCAAATCTTCAATGTGTGAATGATAACTGCTAACTCCAAGTCGTGCACAAGATAATTTCTCTCATGATTCTTCAGTTACCTGGACGCAAAAGCTATAATCTTCCCATGCTGCATGAGAACACATCCCAGACCCTGACCTGAAGCATCACTGTAAATATGAAAGCCATCCATGCCCGAATGTAGACGTAGAACTGGTGCTTCTGGCAACCTGGTCTTCAACTCCCCAAAATCAGATTCGCACTTTGAGGTCCAACTAAATGCTCTTCCCTTCCTGGTAAGCGAAGTCAACAGAAGATCTATTTTCGAAAAATCTTTAATAAATATCCGGTAGTATCCTGCCAAACACAAAAACTACGGACCTCAGTAACTGCCTTCGGCCTTGGCCAATCTCTGATCGCCTCGATTTTCTTTGGGTCAACAACAAGTCCATTTCTACTAACCACGTGACCCAAGAATGTCACCTTCGAGAGCCAGTACTCACACTTAAAAAATTTAACGTATAACTGATTTTGCCTAAGAGTGTTCAAGACTAACCTGACGTGAGCAACAAATTCTCCTTGCTCCTGGAATATACTAGGATATGATCAATAAAAACAATCATGAATCAGTTCAAGAACTCTCTGAACAACCTGTTTATCAGATCCATAAATGCAGATGGGGCGTTGGTCAACCCAAATGACATGACCCCAAAATCGAACTTCCCCTCTCTGGTACTAAATGCTGTCTTCTGGATATCCTCATCTCGAATTCTCAACTGATGATATCTCGGTCTCAGATCTAACTTGAAGTATGTGCAAGATCCCACGAGTTGATCAAACAAGTCATCTATCCTAGAAAGAGGATACTTATTCTTAATAGTAAGTTTATTCAACTTACGGTAGTCAATACACAACTTCAAATTACTGTCCTTTTTCACAAAAAGGATTGGAGCTCTCCATGACAATGTATTGGGTCTGATGAATTCTAAATCAAGCAACTCCTACAACTGGATCTTTAATTTAGCCAACTCTCCGGGAGTCATGCGATAAGGAGTCTTGACCATTGGTGTAGATCCAGGAATAAGATCAATCTCTCTGGAGAGAGGGACACTAAGTAGCTTCTCCAGAAAGACATCCGAAAACACTCAGACCACTGGTACCTCCTGTAAAATGGCCTTCTCTTCCGCATGCAACAATACCAATAAGGATGGGCACCCTTTACTGACCTCTCTTATAGCTTTTACAGACGAAATGATCAACTTGAAAACTCCATTCAAGCCTCGAAAGGTAATGAGAGACCGATGAAGTTCTTCTAAATTAATCTCTTTACCTTTGCAATCCATCTTGGCATTCACGTCGGTCAGTCAATCCATGCCCAAAATCAGATCGAATTCAGCAATAGGAAAAAGGGACGTCTCCACTATGATATCTTCTTCTCCAAATAATACTGACGCCCTACACTTACAACTAGTCTGCATCACTGAACCGTTAGACATCATGACATATAACGGAGTCGGGTCGGTGATGACTTCTAGGCCAAGCTTACGTGTAAAAGATTCCGCTATGAACGAGTGTGATGCAGCCTTATCAAAGAGGACCTTAGACGGTATTCCATGAACTATGAGGGTACTTATATGCAAACTTATTATTTTAATTAAGTGTTGTTGGGAGAAGGAGAATTAAACATTATAAATATTAAAGTTCCAAAGCTATCACTACATCCTCCTGCTCTTTGGCCTCCTGCTGGCCAAGAATATAAGCTCGAGGTTCAACTAGACCACGTCCTGGACATGCTGTTGACCGGGCCCGCGATAAACAGTAAACTAAGTATCAGTATTAAACTGGTATAAAGCAGGTTAAAATGAAAGTGCTCAAATGAAACTTACAACGGAAGTAGAGTAAGAAAAACTAACTATGGGCAAAAGTGTACCTTATCATTTTGAATTCACTGAGCCAACTAAAACTGCATATAACACTAAGAGACCGAAATACTGTCAATCTGAATTAAACGGTACATCAACAATAAAGGGAGTACAATAATGCATAATGTATGTAAGTAAATAAAGTACATCACAGGAGGTACAACTGAAAATGACTTACAAAAGTAACAACTACACCTCCTATCCTAAGCAGATCCCCTGACCTGAGCCCCCTGTAAAAACAAGTTTCAAATGGGGCAGACCAACTGAAGAGTAAGAAAGACTACTCCCTCCAACAATACTTAAAGAAAAATATAAATGAATAATACTTGAATTTTAAAAAAGATATGCATAATTTGTCTAACATTAAACTTGACACTTGAGTTAATGATCCGACATAACATCGACCTACTGTGTGATCTGACACACTTTTCTAAACTGTAAATATATCGTTGATTTCTAAAGTTTTGGAATTATGACTGTTGTAAGTTTCAATAAGTTTCATTATTATCTTATTTAATCTTGTCACTAATGACGACAACGCACAAACTAGTAACTACAGTCTGAGTGTCAAACCTGATGGTGTACAACCCCGTATTCGCAGAGTGGGGGTCCTCCAGCAGGCGCGGGACCGGCTCTATGTTTTTTAAGCTTTTGAGAGATTTTGCACTCTCGGTGGCCAATTTAGGTCTAGCCCTTGTCATATACTAGTAGGGGGAGGAAAAATTTATCTCCCCCCGACCCCTTTGAGGGGCCGTCCCGGTCAGTACCCGCTTAGTCGCCGAGCTCGCGAGATTGCTGCCCGCAACCCGCCTAGCCGCTTCTCGCCTAGCCGCACTCGCCCAGCCTCGCTGTCGCCAGCTTGCCGCGCAGTCCGCCGCTCTCGCCAGGTTGCCGAGCCCGCCTAGCCGCTTCTCGCCTAGCCGCACTCACCCAGCCTTGCTGTAGCCAGCTCGCCTCGCAGGCCGCCGCTCTCGCCAGGTTGCCGAGCCCGCCTAGCCGCTTCTCGCCTAGCCGCACTCGCCCAGCCTCGCTGTCGCCAGCTTGCCTCGCAGGCCGCCGCTCTCGCTAGGTTGCCGAGCCCGCCTAGCCGCTTCTCGCCTAGCCGCACTCGCCCAGCCTCGCTGTCGCCAGCAAGCTCGCCTCGCAGGCCGCCGCTCTCGCCAGGTTGCCGAGCCCGCCTAACCGCTTCTCGCCTAGCCGCACTCGCCCAGCCTCGCTGTCGCCAGCTCGCCTCGCAGGCCGCCGCTCTCGCTAGGTTGCCGAGCCCGCCTAGTCGCTTCTCGCCTAGCCGCACTCGCCCAGCCTCGCTGTCGCCAGCTCGCCTCGCAGGCCGCCGCTCTCGCCAGGTTGCCGAGCCCGCCTAGCTGCTTCTCGCCTAGCCGCACTCGCTCAGCCTCGCTGTCGCCAGCTCGCCTCGCAGGCCGCCGCTCTCGCCAGGTTGCCGAGCCCGCCTAGCCGCTTCTCGCCTAGCCTCTTCTCGCCTAGCCGCACTCGCCCAGCCTCGCTATCGCCAGCTCGCCTTGCATGCCGCCGCTCTCGCCAGGTTGCCGAGCTCGCCTAGCCGCTTCTTGCCTATCCGCACTCGCCCAGCCTCAGCTCGCAGGCCGCCTCTTCGTCAGGCCGCCCAGCTCGCCCAGGCCGCCCGTTCTCAAGGCGAGAGAAGAGTGTAAAGGTTTACCGTTGTGCCCTCGGGGTGGAAATTACCTTTTTACCCCCCGGTGTGGAGGTTTTCTATTGGCCCATGACCTATTTGCCTTAGTGGTATTTCGGACCTTTTGGTCCATAGACTTGGAAAAACTATAAATAGACCCCCTTGGGTACCTTTGGAGAGGATGAGTTTTGGTTTCCTCCTCCCTTGGTTTCTTCTTCTTGGTAGAGTTTGAGAGCTCTCCAAGTTACCCAGCTCAGCCATTGGTGAGGGAGGGGAAGTGCTCTTGTGACCTTTCGGGTGTGGTGGGATCTCCATGCTAGAGCCGAGGGTCTGTTCCTAGTTTCGCAAGTCTTTGGTCCGTGACGTTCCCCCGAGTGTAGTAGGTGTGAGGTCACCTCTCTTTTGGGACCCCGAACTCCACAGAGACCAAGTTTTTGGTTTCAACAGATGGTGCCCTAAATTGGATGATCCCAAGTGGAACACAGACTCATATCTGAGGAGTTCCATATCTGTATCAAGGGTCATCGACCCTATGCCTGAAATTCGAGTGGTGGCCTACTGGCCCTGCGAACACGTCGGTGTGCGTCCACCAGAAACGTGAGGGTAAACCTTTCTCGCCACTTTTCTGTATTTATTTAGACTAGTGTTCAGTGAGTCAAACACGGGATGTCATTCCAATTAAATACACAGGGCTTAGGATTTTCATGAAACTGAATCTGCTAAATTTAGTCGAAGCATACCTACCCATTTGACTTGGTTCTGACTATGAGAACTTGCAAGTTTTATATGCGTATATTGACATAATTAAAGCATGAATTTAAATAGTCTGAAATATTTAATTATAAGGAGTCGAATTTCTTACTGTGGTGTTTCGACGTTCGTATACGCGGCGAGGTGACATGATTCTCGTTCCAATAATTCCGATCACTACGAACTTCTCCAATAGGGATGAGAACTCACCTTCCCTAAGGCTAGAGAAACCCTAAAATAAAACCCAAAAGGAAATTCCTAAAATTAGAAACGACCCCCAACTGGTATAATCCTATAGTGGGAACCAAATAGCTTGAAAAGAATTTCAAAAAACAAAGGTCTCACCTTGACCCGAAGCTAAAAGTGAAATTTCACAAATCCTTAATTCCAACGTTTCTACCCAAAATCTGAATTTCAATTGATAACTCAATTTAACCACTTCCCCCTGCTAGGGTTTCAGTGGAAATTACTCTAAATGATGACAATTGACTAATTGAGAATGCAAATAAAGGCTTTATCTCGATCTAACAACGATTAGATCCCAAAATAAGCGACCGATTTCCGATTGCGGATGACCGAGTACTCCGATTCCTAAAATAGGGCAAGAGAAAACAAAAGGGTAGTCAAAGTTGACGTCTAACTTTAATGACTTCCATTAGAAAATGTAAGATAGTGAGGAACAATACTCACCAAAACCAAAAACGGTGTTTCTGAAACTTTTCCCGCCAGCTAGGGTTGAAGATCTACCTCACACCGCACTATGAAAGAAGAGGGCCGACTAGGGCTGCAGAGGAAGGAGGAGAGGCCGATACTTGATTCCGGCGAAGGACGAGTGGTTGATTAGGGATTCTGGCTTCTTGCGTGCGAATACAAGAAACCGAACGAACGTCGCCTCCTAGAGTGCGGAATTGTTTCCGCTCGGCTTAGGTTTTTCCGGGATAAACTGGGGCGTGCGAGGTTAAATGCGGGAGCAGCATCAGGAGAGGGGTTCAGTTTTAATAACCAAACCGTGAGTGGGCGGAGGAAACCGGCTCTAGTTTAATAGGTGAGTGAATTTTTTTTTTCAATTTCAATTAAGTCATTGAAACCAAACAAAGGTGAACAATAACATTGATTAAAATAACTTGATATCCTCCATATGACGCCGACTAGATTAATTTTTCTCGAGTTCGGTCCCTGAAATTTAATTTAACACGTCATCAATAATTTGCAGTGTTATAGATATCGGCCGACATGTCCGATATGTCGGCCGATATAAAGGTTTAGGGGGCAAACCGCAACGAAAACGATTTATTTGAGTCAGATAACGTTTTGTAAAATATCGGTGTTTTCTCGGCGATATAGCGATATATCCTGTGTCGTTATAACGCCGTTTTTTATTTTATATTAAAAAAAATCGGCTCTTATATTTGATTTCACGGGTCGACACTCGACAACTTCCCTCATTTCTCTCAAGCGGCGGGAGACTGCTCTGCGCAATCGGCGACGAATCCTCTTCTCCGGCGACGAATCCTCTTCTCCGGCGACGAATCCTCTTCTCCGACGACGAATCCTCTTCTCTGACGACGAATCGGTGACGCCACCGGGCTTTCTCGCTCCACTGTAAGCCCTCTTCTTCTATTTTCTTCTTCTTCTTTCTTCACGGGCACTATACTTCACTTTACTACTTCACGAGACTACTTCTTCACTCTAATACTACTTCTGCTTCTTCTTTCTACTACTTCATGGGCTTTAGGGTTTCTATACTTCACAGGCTTTAGGGTTTCTTCTTCTTTTTCTTTCTTCACGGGTTTTTTCTTTCTTCACGGGTTTTTTCTTTCTTCATCATCTTTCTAAATGCAGTTTAACATATATTGTCTGTACATTTATACTTCTTTGCAAAAAATGTGTTTATAAACATTGTTATATTTATTTAAATATTAAAATCCGATATTGTAAAATATCCCCGATATATCCCCCGAATCCGACATACGACATTTCAAACTCAAACCGACATGAACCCGACATCCGATATCTACAACCTTGATAATTTGGAATGTTACACATAGAGTCTAAGTATTCTGAAGGTTACCGTGGGATAATGTGGTGTGAGGCCCCAAAATCCATAACCAAGGATTAACTATGGGCGAGACAGGAAAGACCACCATCTGAAATTAACACAACATTGCCAGGAGAACGGTTGGTCATCCCTTGAAGTTGCTAGAGTTGGGTGCGCAATGTATCAATGTCAGCTTGATTGTTGTTTGAAGTGTAATTGTGTGGACCGCTGCCAAGAGAAGAGATGCTACCTTTGCGAGAGGGTAGAGAAGAAAAGTGAGATGAAGGTGACCGTGGAAACAAAAAAGATGAGGAAGCATGATCTGTCATTGGAGGTGACCTAGCGGTCAAAACAAACTGCGACAAGAGCAGAAGAAGGTCGTTGTGGCATGGGAAACAACTACGGCAGGTGCACGCTGCGACTAGAGACGCGTCTAGGCAAGTTACAAGCTACGAGAAGCCGTGCAGCAGGTAGCGAACCAGCACGGGCAGAGCCCGCGATAACAGAAGTGGCCGAGCGACAAGCTGGAGGGGCGACGAACAACGGTTGCTGCGAAGAGCCGGGACTAGGGAAGACCCCAGAAAAGACATAGCGATAAGACCCGCGGGAAGAGAAGCAAGGAGTTCTTCGGGAGGAGGCCAGCATTGGCGACCAAGGGCTTGAAGCTCCAGTTACATCAAATTGAGGAATATGCGACTAAAGGAGACTGCAGCTAGGCCTGTCGAATCCATGGAGCTGAAAGGGAGCAAAGAGCGGCAAAGCAGAGAGGTAGAGAGGCGGCCAGGCGACCAAATGCCGGCGGCAAGAAAACTGACGACGAGCAAGCCGCACGACTAGAAGAGCACGAGCAGCAGCGATCTCGCGCGACCAAGGAAAGATGCGGGCTGAGCAGCAGGAAGATGCGGCAAGGTAAGGAAGAGCAGTGACGAGATCTGGCAAGGATGCGGCTAGCGGTGGTGGTCGCGGGAGTTCCGTGAGCCTGTAGAGCTTGACGATAAAAGAGGAGAAGCGGCGTCCTGAAGAGCTGCGGACTAGGGAAGCTGCGGCCTGGAGAAGAGCTGCGACCTGGAGGAGAGCTGCGGCCTGGAGAAAAGCTGTGGCCTGGAGGAGATCCTTGGCGGACTGGAGACCCGCGGCAAGGAGAGGAAATTGCGGAACAAGTTAGCAGTAGGGCCCAACAGCGACATGGGACATAGGCTATAAAAGCGAGGAAGAAGAGAAGAGGTAGAGGGCGGATGCAAAAAACAGGAGATCTGCGGGTAGAGAAAACCTTGCCGCAATAAAGAAAGAAGTGCATTTAGAGGATTCTAACCGCCCAGGGAGCAAGGGAGAGCACGACTTAGATATTGCAGATTGTTAGCTCTGATACCATATAGAAATGTATGCGAAATAAGAGAAATAAAATTATTTTTATTAATCTTTCTGAAATAGCTTCCATGCATCATACCTATATTTGTACATTTATATAAGAGAAGAAAGAGAGGAAGAATCGTATCCTTAAGTTGTGGAACTAAACAAGCTAACAAGATGAGCCTATCTTTGAGCTTTTACATATATGCTTTAACACTAATAATACATAAAATATGTTGTCTTGCATTGGACTTTACAAACACTTCTATATATCTCTTGCAAAACCCATGCTTTGGTTAAAACAATACTAGGAAATGATCAAATAGTCACCTTACTGTTTAGGATATATTAATTTTGGCACCAGGATTTCTTTTCTCCATTATAATCCGTAGACTTATGCAAATATGAACATTACAATCCTTCAATTAATAATTGGGTTAATTTTTAATAGGAGTAGAGGAAAAGGCACATTTATTTGGGGTTATGAAAGGTCACATTTTCCATTGGCATTTGTCTCGCATGAGTCTTTTCTGAAGGATCATAGTGGCAATGTTTAGATAATAAACCCAGGGACATTATTGGATAAAATAACAACTCTTATATGTAAGTCTATAAAGCTTACTTAATCACAATTATTATGATCATCTTCTTTATAATACCATAAAAATTTCATGAATTATTTTGTCTACTTGAAATTGCAGAAGAAGAAAAAATTTGTACGAACTTTTGCAATGCTCTTTGGGACCCGACAACACTTCTTATTTTTGCAACTAAATAGTGGAATCTAATGATTGGTTCTTTAGTTTACTTCCTTCACGAACTTTGTAGATCAAACTTATGATTTAATTATTTTTGGTTAAATTTGGAGTACTTGTTTAATGCTAGTGATGTTTCATCTAGGATGATGGTTTGCTTCATACCACTTGCGGGACTCCAAATTATGTTGCTCCAGAGGTAAGGGGCATATTTTTGATTGTTGTTTTTATAATTATATGACAAGTGCCTGAAAGGAATTTGTTTTTATTTCCATACTAGGTACTCAATGACAAAGGTTATGATGGCGCAACTGCAGACCTTTGGTCCTGTGGTGTTATTCTATTTGTTCTTCTTGCAGGGTATTTGCCCTTCGAGGATGATAATGTCATGAACTTGTATAAAAAAGTGAGTATTTTTCTGTTAAAATGTTTGTACTGAAATCTTTTTTATATTTAAAGCATTTATTTAATGTAAAATGCAGATTTCTTGTGCGGAATTTTCATGCCCATCTTGGCTTTCTTTTGAAGCCTCCAAATTGATAACAAGAATACTGGATCCTAATCCCAAGGCTGTGAGTTTCTACTCATATTTCTCTTTCTATGAAAGCTAGAAAGTGATAAATGCGGCATCACCAGTTAAAATGAGTTTCTTAGATTCTCAGTTCGATAAACTCTTAGAAAAATAGAGGCAACACAACTTCCCATGTTATCAATCAACTAGAATGAGTAGTTAAAGCTTGTGATTTCAAAGAAAACTAGTTGAAACTTTGTTCATATATCGCATAAAAAGATAGGTGGTTCTTTTCTTTATAAATTTGTTACTATTTAATGCATCGAGAGAGCAGTCTGGACTCTGGAGGGATTTACCACCGCACAAGCTGGTCCAAGATAAATGGAAATTATGAATAGTTTCCGAAAGTCACATAATTTGGTGTGCAGATTACCTTGTGCATAGGAGGCGATTTAAAATCCCTTGTATGGATGTTTTTTTTGGAAAAATCATTTCCTTATTCTCTATTTCGTAGCACTGGGAAAGTTCTTCCTACTTCTGCGGATGATGAATGAATAACTGCATGCGATCCTGTTGAATTCTAGAAGGTGGATCCAGATACCTTTGCACAGATAGCACACTACTCAATGAAGCCAACCCTCACTTCAAGGATAGTACTATGCTCTCACCTTTGGTTATACTGGATAAGTTATTTTTACTTGAATCTTTTAGGTAACAGTTTCATGCGAGCTTCTTTCCATCATGACTATCCCTAAGTGGTTTGAAAATCTTTTGATGCTGGTGGTCTGGATTGAAAATGATTCCAATGGTGAATCATATTGGATGAATCAAATCATGGTGATGAAAAAAATTCATTGGGTACAGGATAGGGAGAATTAAAGATCAAATGTATGTTAAACAAGGATAAAATTGTGTCAAATAGGATCTATGTTGCACCGACACTGACACGCGACACGCACATGACTCGTCAATTCTAAAAAAATCATATTCCGACACGCTAGGATACATATATTAAATATTTATTTTTATAATTCTGAAAATCCTAAAACATTTAACAAATAATAAAAAAATAAACAATTGACAAATATTCATGTTAGAATTTATGTTTAGTTTTATTATTTTTGGTGTGCTTTTAGCCTTGTATTCTCCCCTCACTATATAAGAGGGGGTGCTTGTTATAATTTATTAAGTGTGTTTTTACCTAATTCTAACATGGTATCAGAGCACGACGTAACCTAGCCCGCTCACCCGCTCGCCTCGCCTGCGCCTGTCCGCCGCTCGCCCGCCTGCACCCGCTCCTGTCCTCCGCCGCCCGCCTGCTTCCGTAGCAGCGCCACCCCGCCTCCTCTCCTCTCTCTCCCGCCTCCTCTCTTTTCTCTCCTGTTTGCACCCGCCGGTCTTGCTATGGATTAACCGGCGGAATTTTTTTTCCTGCGACCTTCCAATGGTCCGATTGAGCCGAAATTCTGGGAATAGTTTCGCTTTCCTCTCCTTATTATCATACTTGATTCTTGGTGGTTTTTACCGGTTCGTCTTTCCGGAGATTCAGATCTACCTTTTCTCTCCGTTTTTTTACCGTCGTTCTTCTACTCCCGGAAGTTCAGATCTATGATGCCCTAAGGTTCCCCTCTTCCTTTGGACCGTTCTTCTTCGTTGGTGCTATGTCAGACGTGGATTTCGGTGCTTCCGGTGCCTCTGTGCCCCCAGCTGGATCTACCCGGGTTGGCTCCGATCACAGTTTCTCTCAGCTCACTACGATTCGTCTGGATGACACCAACTACCTATCTTGGTCCCGTTCTATTACTCTGGCCTTAAAGAGTCGGCGTCTCTTTGGCTATGTTAGTGGCGACACTTCTGCGCCTGCTCGCACCTCTGCTACCTGGTCCCAAATGGACTCTGAAAACTCGCTGGTCATGTCTTTGCTCATCAATTCCATGCAGGAGTCCATTTCCCGGAATTACCTCTTCCTCGACACTGCTGCAGACATCTGGAAATGGGCTGAATCTACTTACTCCCGCAAAGGGAATGCGGCACAAATCTACCATCTTTGCCGACAACTGTTCCATCTTCGTCAGGGAGATCGTCCTCCTTCTTCCTACTATTTGGAGTTTACCCAACTCTACCAGGAGTATGACCATTTTGAGTCTCTTGCAATGGTCTGTGATGCTGATGCCCTCCTATTAAGGGCTTGTGAGGATCGCAACGGGGTGTTCGAATTTCTCCAGGGGCTTCACCGCGATTTCGATCAGATTACTGTGCAGGTTTTGGGCCGCGTTCCCATTCCCTCCTTGCCTGAGGTCTTTAGCACTATTCAGCAGGAGTTTGATCGTAGACAGTCCTGGACCATGACCACCATTCCTGAGGGTTCAGCTTTGGTTGCTCATCCTCTCACCACTGGTAGCAGGGCCTCTCGGGACTTCAAGCCTCGTGCCACGGATAAGGATCATCTCATGTGCGATTATTGTGGCAAGCCCCGTCATACCCGGGATACCTGTTACAGTCTGCACGGCTTCCCTCCAGGATTTTCTTCTCGGGGTGGGTCTTCTTCCCGTGGGGGGCGAGGTCGTGGACGCACTTCTGGCCGTTCACATCATTCTGCCCATCTGACTGAGATTCCTGAGAGCAGCCCTCCGGGTCTTCTTGGACCTCCTCCTGCAACTATGTCCTCTTTTTCTGCTGATGAGATGCAGACTCTTCGCCGCTTGATGCAGGGCCTTCTTACTGAGCCGGTTACTGCTTCTTCCTCATCTGCCCTTGCCCATTCAGGTATCCCAGGTGCTCACTCTGCTACAATTTGCTTCTCTCCCCATTGGATTATTTACTCCGGAGCTACTGATCATATGACTGGATCAGCTTCAGGTTTTGTGTCTTATTCCACTCTCTCTGGTCGAGATAAAGTGAGTATTGCTGATGGATCCTTTTCCTCCATTGCTGGAAAAGGGTCCATACCTTGTTCATCTCTCACTTTATCTTTTGTCCTCCATGTTCCAAACTTCACCCGCAGTTTACTTTCTGTTAGTCAGTTGACTACTTCCCTTCAATGCTCAGTCACTTGTTTTCCTACTTATTGTGTTTTTCAGGATCTGAAGGCGGGGAAGGCGATTGGGTCTGGTAGCTTGCAGGACGGCTTGTATGTGTTTGACCCCTCCAACGGGTCCACCTCTCCGCACGCTCTTCATGCCACCCAGTCATCCCAGCTGCTCACCTGACATCGTCGTCTTGGCCATCCTTCTGTTTCCACTATACAGCGTCTTTTATCTACTTTTCCCTCTAGTTGTTTTAAAAATTTTGTGTGTGATGTATGTGACGTTGTAAAACATCATCGTCTCTCTGTTAATCATGTTTCTTTACCTAGTACTATTCCTTTTCATATTGTTCATACTGATGTGTGGGGGCCTTGCTCTATTGGCTCTATTTCTGGATGTCACTGGTTTATTTCCTTTATTGATTGTTTTTCTCGAACGACATGGGTTTATCTCAGGAAACATAAGGGTGAAGCCTTTTCTATTTTTCAATGCTTCCATAAGATGGTATCTACTCAGTTTTCTGCATCCATAAAAATTTTATGCAGTGACAATGGTAGAGAGTATATCAACTCTTCCTTTGACCACTACCTTACCACTCATGACATTATTCATCAAACTTCCTGTGCTCATTCCCCGTCACAGAATGGGGTAGCCGAGCGAAAGAACCGTCACTTGCTGGATGTTAGCAGGTGCCTCTTGCTTACTATGCATCTCCCCAAGTTCTATTGGGGGGATGCTGTCCTTACCGCTGCTTATCTCATTAATCATTTGCCCTCTCCTGTCCTTGGTAACCAAACTCCTCTCACCACCTTAGGAGTTTCTCCGACATCCTCTCTTCCTCCTCGCATATTTGGGAGTACGTGCTTTGTCCACATTCCCTCTCCTGGGAGGTCTAAACTCGACCCCCGCGCCCTCAAGTGTGTCTTCATTGGTTATTCCCCTACTCAAAAGGGGTATAAATGTTATCACCCTCCTACTCGTCGGACACTTGTATCTGCTGACGTTACTTTTCGTGATTCTACTTCTTATTATGCTACCTCACTTCAGGGGGAGCCTGCTGTTGAAGTGAGTTCTCTTACCTTCTCCCTTCCGATTCCTCCCTCTTGCGAGAATATCATACCGGTTATTTCTCCGGTTGATCATCCAACTGTTTCTCCCGTTGCTCCTCCCGTTATCTCTTCTCCTCCGCCTACTCGTCTCTTACAGGTTTACACCCGACGGCGTAAAGGTCAGAACACAACGGCTATTCCCATGCTCCCAGACCTTATGCCAACTCTGTCAGAAGATCTCTCCCTCCATGAAGGTATCCGATTGAGTACTCAACACCCTATATCTCAATATGTTTCCTATGATACGCTGACTCCCTCTTATAAAGGGTTTGTGTCGTCCCTTGCTTCGGTCTCTATTCCATCTACCTGGCAAGAGGCACTTGAACATCCTGATTGGAAAAGGGCAATGGTAGAAGAAATGACAGCTTTGGAGAAGAATAATACTTGGGACTTAACCACCCTTCCACATGGGAAGAAAACAGTTGGTTGCAAGTGGGTCTTTGCGGTCAAACAAAATTCCAAAGGCATAGTGGAACGTTTCAAGGGAAGATTAGTGGCGAGAGGGTATACTCAAACTCTTGGCATTGACTATCAAGAAAACTTTGCTCCTGTGACAAAATTGAATTCTATTCGAGTCCTGCTGTCATGTGCTGCATGCAAGGGTTGGGATCTCATCCAATTAGATGTTAAAAATGCCTTCCTTCATGGAAATTTTGAAGAGGAAGTGTATATGTCTCTTCCACCCGGTTTTATCTCTCAGGGTTCAGATGGAAAAGTTTGCAAATTGAAGAAGACTCTCTACGGCCTGAAGCAATCCCCAAGGGCGTGGTTTGGACGATTCCATAGCGCTATGGTCTCCCTGGGGTACAAACAAAGTCATGCTGATCATACTCTGTTTATCAAAAAGAGGGCCAACATGGTAACAATTTTAATAGTCTATGTTGATGACATCATTATTACAGGGGATGACATTGATGAAGTAAAAGCCTTAAAGAAACACTTGGCACAAGAATTTGAGGTGAAAGATCTTGGCAAACTGAAGTATTTTCTTGGTATTGAAGTTGCCAGATCTAAGAACGACATTCTCATCTCTCAACGGAAGTACATTCTTGATCTCTTAGAACAAACGAGTCTGAGTGGGTGTAGACCTGCTGACACTCCCATGGAGGTTAACCACAATCTTGGAAGAAATGATGGCGATCTTATAGAAGATGTTAAAGGTTATCAAAGACTTGTAGGGAGATTGATCTACTTGTCTCATACTCGACCTGACATTGCTTACGCCGTTGGAGTTGTGAGTCAATACATGCACTCTCCGAGGGCCAGACATCTTGATGCTGCCCATCGGATCTTGAGATACTTGAAAACTTCACCTGGAAAAGGAATCCTTTTCACCTCCAATTCTGACATGAAGATCGAAGTTTATACTGATGCTGACTGGGCAGGAAGTATTGAAGATAGACGATCCACGTCTGGGTATTGTTCGTTTATTGGGGGGAATCTTGTCACTTGGAGAAGCAAGAAGCAACAAGTCGTCTCCAGGTCTAGTGCTGAAGCAGAATTTCGTGCCATGACACATGACATTTGTGAAGGACTCTGGCTGCGCTCCCTTATGAGTGATCTGGGGTTGAGTAAAACTGCTCCTATTCGGTTGTACTGCGACAACAAGGCTGCCATTAGCATTGCCAACAATCCTGTTCAGCATGATCGCACAAAACACATTGAGGTGGACAGACATTTCATTAAGGAACACATTGAGAAGAAGATCATATGTATTCCCTTTGTTCCCTCTGAGGGCCAACTTGCAGATATTCTTACAAAGAGTCTTGGGGCAAATCTTCACTATGGCTCGATTGACAAGTTGGGCATGAGAAATATAATATGCCCAACTTGAGGGGGAGTGTTAGAATTTATGTTTAGTTTTATTATTTTTGGTGTGCTTTTAACCTTGTATTCTCCCCTCACTATATAAGAGGGGGTGCTTGTTATAATTTATTAAGTGTTTTTACCTAATTCTAACAATTCAAATAAACTAAGTCATGTTAAATAGTACTCTTCAAATATTCAAATGAAAAACTTAACAAAAAGTCAAAAAAAGATAGAAAATTAACACATTATCATTATATATCATCAGTAAAAATAATGGATTCTTAAACAAACCTTTTTCCCCATTTTCAATATTCATTTTTCTTGAGAAAATATCAACCCCACATCCACCTTCCCTACTTGAAATGCTATAAGGGGGCAAAGACACTTTTTAGGAGCAAGACTCGCTATTCTACCATTCAACTCTTCTTCTAGTTTTTTCACCTCAAATAGATCACTCCTTGAGATTTTTACACACTTTCAATTCATTTTCTACCAATCATTAACAAATGTGCTCTCAATCTTATATATGAACTTATAAAATATTTTATACAAAAATTGTACTTCCAAGACAAATTGCTTCCCGCCTCACCATGAGTAGCTAACTTAGGGACATGCGTGTCCGATTGAGCGAGACACGCGACTCCCGTGTGAGTCAGCGTGTCGGACTTCCGTCACGAGTGTCGGAGAGTGTCGGAGAGTGTCGGAGAGTGTCAGAGAGTCGGACGAGTGTCGAAGAGTCCGACACTGACATACTGGACATTTTGAAGTGTCAGTGTTTCATAGAATAGGACAGAAGGGGTTTATTCAATTTCATGACAATTTACCAAGCAAAACAAATTTTGTCTTATTACTTGGATATTACAAGCTTGAGCATTTTTTTCTGTCCCCAGGTTCAATTAATTTTTGGCATGGGGTTTCCTATGGTCATATTTGGGTGTATGCATATATTTAGTCATGTTTGAGATTTTTTCCATATTTAGTATTACAAAGAGTTTTGCACGTGGTTCCCCATGCCCCAAAGAAACTGTACATCCTCCGTTCGTTGTCCCTGTAAAATTTTGTCATGTTAAATATAAAACTTAATAAAATTGCGGGGATGATGACATGTTTTTTTTAATTGAATAAGCACATACAAATTTAATTCACTTATGAAAAGATGAAAATTTTGTAACAAAGAAGGGTAAAATTGAAATTTTGTATGTTTCACCAAAGAGTCTTTTTCCCTTATATAATGTATAGATTTCATATTTTAGTATTTTTAGAATCTATCCACTTGTTTGGACTAATTTGCAATTTGTCACTTGAGTTGTATTTATTGCACATATAGCTTTTTGAATGCAAACCAAGATTTTGAATTATTCTGTAAAACTACAGGTCTTGATGACTTCCAACGAGAAGCTCCCCATAGTTGGCAACCTGCGATTCCTAGCTCTGTAGTATTTCCAATCACCCTCTTCATTCCCATCTTTACATTATGGACTCGGTTCATAACAATTTGGTATCTGTATTCCTGATTTTTGGATCCACGCTTGTCCGACAATGCTTCGTTCTGCAGTGACGACAAACATTGCAGAACGAACTTTAACAACAATTTGATTCCGCATTCGATTGCCAATCTCTGTGATGAGAAATTGAGAATAATGTAGATCAACGCCGATGTTTCTTATAATCTTTCCCTGCGTGTACCCTTGGGCAAATGACTCTTGTCACAACAAGTGTACTTCCTAAGTACCATCTACATTTATGACATCATACCTGCATAGAACTACAGAAGTTCCTTTCACGACTTGCAGAACATTTCGCCGTCCATCTACAATTCTTTCCACATTTTATTATCATCGTAACTGTCCTGTCAACTCCGAGCAACCATCTGGTAGCCATCAAAATTACTGCTCAGTCAATGCAACCCTTTGAAAATAAAAAATTATTTGCTTTTTCTTTAGTCACATAAAAGATCTTCCCCTTAGTTGGCGGATGAAGTTTATACACATCTTTTCACAATGACTTCACACTTCTTTTCACTGTTAGAAAAGCTAATATTTTTGTCTGGCAGAACCTGATCACCAACAAGTCCTTCCACTTTAATCAGGAACGCACCACAAATCCTTCTTGCTCCGCAGCCATAAATTCCAATCATTACGATAAACTCCGCTAAAATATTATGGGAGTTGGCTGAAGTGTTGGAAGAATTCCTCATAGATGAGGCCACTGAGGAGAAGCATCTGGCAGCCAAAACTCAATAACAAGCAATCAAAGCGCAGCAATTGGCAAGCCTCGCCAACCTGGGCACTTATTTTGACAGTCACCTCCTACGACCACAATGATGCAACTTAGCTATGACCAAGCAGACCAAAAACAAGGGCATTCAACCCGCCTCAGCAGTTTTTGTAGTCTCAATCGACGAGCACACTGACGTCAGGACTACGAAGAGAACTTATCACATCTATCTATGGGCCTCTCATTCTATCGACCATCACTCCACATGGATCGACTTTTACTTTGCCCAACCAATTGGCCTCTCGTCAGACATTCATTCTTACTATTGTCACTCAGTAAGAGACCCACTCCCTTTATTTATGGGTTAATTACTGGTACCCCGGTACCCTAGTACACTGCCACTAGTCATACATATTGTTGATTTTTGATTGTCGCCATCGCTTCATTCATTTCTGTTAGAGTTATCTTTATTATTATTAGTTTTTAGGGTTTCTTACTCTTGTATCACCCCTCTTATATAAGAGGGCCCCCCTTTACAATCTTATTATCACCGAGTTATTATTTTCCACGGTTCCCTTGACATGGCATCAGAGTCGTGAAAGCCGCTCCAGGTCGCGTTCACCCTCGACCTCTCCCGCTCGTATTCGTCGTCGAGCTCTCCTGCTAGCATTCGTCGTTGACCTCTTCCGCCACCTTCCAGTCTCTCTTCTGCCACCTTCCAGCCTCTCTCCCGCGCTGTCCAGGGATTCTCACCCATTCCCGTCAGCCAAGTCGCCAATCAGCCGATGGGATGCTTTCTCCAGCGACCTTCCTGTCTTCTGATTAACCTGAAATTTAGGGGAAAGTTTCTCGTTGTGCCTCCTATCAATATACTCGCATCTCTCTTGATTCCAATGGTTGGATGTTTCAGAAATTCCGATTTAGTGTTCTCTCCTTGTTGAAGCGCTGTAATATCTAAGCATTTCTTACGTTGCTTATTCCGATATCTCCATGACCCCCGCTGGATCTACCCTGGCTGGTCCGGATCACACTTTTTCTCAACTTACCACAATTCTCCTGGATGACACGAATTATTTGTCTTGGTCTTGCTCTATTACTTGAGCTTTAAAGAGTCGTCTCTTTGGCTATATCAGCGACACTACCATTGAACCTGCCCGTACCTCTACAACTTGGCCCGAATGGGATCCTGAGAACTCTCTTATCATGTACTGGCTCACAAACTCTATGACGGAGTCCATTGCTCGAAATTACCTTCATACCGCCGCCAATATACGGAAACATGTTGAGTCTACATATTCTCGCAAAGGGAATGTGGCACAGATTTACCATTTGCATTGCAACATTTTTCTTCTCCGCCAAGGTGATCGTCCTCCTTCTGCTTATTATTTGGAGTTCACTCAGCTCTTTCAAGAGTACGACCATTATTATGTGGCCCACGAAGATCGTAATCAGGTATTTGAGTTCCTGCATGAGCTTCACAATGACTTTGATCAGATTTTTGTTTAGACTTTGGGACGTGACTCCATTCCTACGCTCACTGAGGAGTACAATATTGTGCGATAGGTGTTTGGCCGTGGACTGTCTTTGAACACTTCCACAGTCATAGAACGATCTGCATTAGTGGTCCATCCCCCCCCCCCCTTCTGGGGGTCAGGCTTCTTGTGACTTCAGGCCTCGCTCTATTGATAAGGATCATCCCACTTGTGATTATTATGGCAAGCCACGTGACACTCTGGATATATGCTTCAGTCTTCTTGGTTTTCCTCCGGGTTTCCCTCCTCGTGGATGATCTATATCCTGTCGTGGGAGAACTCCAGGCTGATCATATCACTTTGCTCATCTGATTGAGCTTCCCGAGAACAGTTCTCCGGGACTTGTCGGTCCTACTCCCACCTCTTAATTCATTTTTTCTACTGATGATATGCAGACCCTTCTCCGACTGATGCATGACCTTACTACTGAGACTGTTGCCACCGCCTCTTCATCATCTTCCCTTGCTCATACAGGTACATTGGGCGTTCATTCTGCTACTACTCATCTTTCTTCACATTGAATTATTGAATCTGGGGCCACTGATCATATGACTAGCTCTACTTCAGATTTTGTATCTTATTCCCCTCTATCTGGCCGAGATAAGGTGTGCATTACTGATGGTTCCTTCTCCTCCATAGCTGGGAAGGGTTCCCTCCCTCGTTCCTCCCTCACCTTATCTTATGTTCTCCATTCCCTAATGTCATTGACAGTATACTTTTCGTTAGTCATTTGACTAATTCTCTCCAATGCTCAGTTACCTTTTTTCCTTCTCATTGTATTTTCAAGATCTGAAGACGGGGAAGATGATTGGTTCTAGTAGTCTGCAGGATGGCCTGTATGTGTTTGATTCCTCTAACAGGTCCCCTTTTCCACAAGCTCTCCACACCTCTCAGACATTCCACCTGCTCACCTGACATTGTCGGCTTGGCCATCCTTCTGTTGCTGTATGCAACACCTATTTTCTACTTTTCCTTCTACATGTTTTAAATACTTTATTTGTGATGTATGTGTAGTTGAAAAACATCATCGCCTTCTTGTTAGTCATGTTTTTTTTATCTAGTACTATTCCGTTTCATATTGTGCACAATGATGTTTTGGGGCCTTGCCATATTGCCTCAATTTCTAGATGTTGATGGTTTATTATCTTTATTGACTAATTTTCTCGCACGACTTGGGTCTATCTGATGAAACACAAGCGTGAGTATTTTCAATCTTTCGGAAGTTTTATAAAATGGTTTCTACTCAGTTTTTTTCCAGTATCAAAATTTGACGTAGTGACAATGGTCGAGAGTATATCAACTCTCAATTTGAGCACTACCTTACTGATAATGGGGTTCTGAATCAAACTGCATATGCTTCTCTCCTTTTCAGAATGGCTTCGTTGAGCGAAAAAACCATCATTTGTTGGAAGTTGCTCGGTGTGTAACACCCCGATTCCCAATAATAAGGAATCAATTGGCAATGTAGCTGGTAGCAGAAAGCTAACATCGTGCGATAGGGATACCGTTGGTGGTAGTTCCAACTTATCGACGAGAAGCTCTAGTTTATCGACGTGAAGCTCCATTTTATCAACAATAACACAAGTCGACAAGAGCACAAGTCGACGAGAGCACAAGTCTGCAAGACGCTAATGCTGAGAGGTAGGTGTTACCGTTGGCGATATGCTTTCCAGTCGATATCGCTAAAATTATCGACGAGAGTGCAAATCGACGAGACAACTTGTCTGTGTTGACGAGAAGGCTAACGCCGCGCGGTAGAGGATACCGCTGGCAGTAGCCCTTCCAATCGATAGCACTTAAGGTATCAACGCGAGTTCAAGTCGATACGCTGACTGTTTAGGACAAGATCACCGCCAACGGCTCTGTACCGCGGCGCGACAGCTGTCGGAAACAGGTTCACAAATCTGCGATTCTGGTCATTCATTCCTTTTTGGAACTTGATCAAACGTTCAGAATAGGCTTCCCTTCAATCAAAAAGGGGCTGGCATTTCTTTCCAATTTCTTAATTTGAGATCTTTGGATCAGCTTGGTTTGGGAGAGAAAGGAGAGTTGAAATTTCCATTGGAGGAGCTCCAAAGCTCCGAGTCGCAAGCCGAGTTTAGATGTACAGAGAGCTGTCTGTTGCGGTCCTTTCCATCCTGCTAGATATCTACTTCATGGCGCCAAAGAGATTGTCAAGGTTAACACACCTTCTCTCCGATTTTAGGACGTCCTTGTCGTTTATTGTGTTGTTATATTTGCATAAGAAGAGTCTCTTTATCTAATTTGCGGAGAACATGATCTCCTCTGGGTCGATTGTGTCCGTCCACGATATTTATTGCTTATAGAAAACCGATAGACGCGCAGATTTAGCGATGTTGTGTGAAGCCTACCCGTGGCCGTTGGTTTGGATTTGTGATGCTTGATTTTGCGATGCCTTTAGGTTATGCCTTGTTTGCGTTCCAGAGAAATACTCCAATAAATGTGTCATCGCGTTTTGAGATTTGGCACTAAGGGAGCTCGTGAAGCACTTGGTGAAAGCCTCATTGCTTTGGTGGTAGAATGCAAACCTTCTCCATATTTCTGTCGTGATTGTGAAGCCTATGCCCTCTCAAGTGGATTAGGCGCACAAAGTGATATTGTTTAAACAAGATCGGGTCGAGGTAAAGTTGTTCCAACACTCCATTTGTCTAGACAGGGTGATTTGAACTCGGACAGTGGCTAAACCGAACCCGCATCATGTTGTTGGCACAAAGGAATTCCTCATGAATGTTGTTAGCATGGCAGAGACTAAGTTTGATTGCTAGACTTGTAAATGTTCAAACGGAATCTGAGTTGGCAACACTTACTTTGGTGGTAATACTCATGCTAGTGTACACACCTAAACATGCTTTGAGAGCATGAAATGTGTGGTCATGCGTGCCAACGTTTGTGATGCTATGTTAGCTTCAGGCGTAATTGCTTAGGCGGTTGAAGGAACCTCCAAGTAAACTAACCAACATCATTTACATACTTAGATTAACTTTACTTTGATGCTCAACCTAGAAAATTGATTCTGCTTGAAATCACGTTGTGTATAGTAGTCACACTTTCTCTTTGATATACATGGTGCTTGCTACGACTTACTTGCAGGAGTGCGACATCGATGCCCTGGAGTTGTCTAGAATGATCGGGGGGGGGGGGGCTACATGGTTTGTAGTCAGCTCATAGCTGACCCTCATTATTTGTGGATTTTACAGGTACTGACGAGCCAAGCAGGAAGTAGCAAAAAAGACCCCAAGCT
Source organism: Platanthera zijinensis (assembly GCA_039513925.1). Classification (NCBI taxonomy): domain Eukaryota; kingdom Viridiplantae; phylum Streptophyta; class Magnoliopsida; order Asparagales; family Orchidaceae; genus Platanthera; species Platanthera zijinensis. Next base: position 135,442,132 of record CM077080.1, on the reverse strand, counting down.
GATTTAACCCTCGAAGGCCAGAATTGTTTGTACCTTTTTCATGCGAGTAGATATACTTTATTGTTTATCATTTCTTAACGCTTAGCTTGTGCGCTCAATATGGCGTGGGACCCCAACCGAGCCTACTTTTTATATTGTTTATACAGACATGGTGTTATAATTTGGTATCAGAGCTTAAAGCGTTGATTCGTTGTCTTCCAAATTTGCAGACAAGTTCTTTTAGGGGGTGGAGGGCACGTGTAGTGCGTCACCTTAAAACGACTAAACACACAATGAATTTCCCCTTAGGAATGACATGCATGCTTGTTTACGGAACCTGAGCATTCCATGATTGTTGTTTTGCTATGTTTGCAGTCACTAAATTGTATGCGACACGATTATAGGTGACTAGGAGTGCCGCGAGACAACCTCAATCCCGTCATTAGGATGAAAGCAGTGCATCTGTTGATGTGCCAACAACCCCTCTTTCTGTGAAAACTGTATGGTTGGTCGTAGAGGCGGTATTTGCAATGATCAATGCACATCCAGGACGGCTTGTACAACCTCCTAACCCCGGGGTGGTCCCAGAGTCGGTTGTTGCAGTTGAGCTGGTAACTGCGAGACGAGTATCTGATGAGTTGGTAGCTACGAAACGCACGTCAGACCGACAATTGAAGCACTTTCTAAGCTTTAATCCTCCATCCTTCTCGGGGACATAATCCCCAACCTATTAATGATGAGAACTTTAGCTGCAAGAGAGACCAAGGAAGCGAAGAAAGTCACCTAAGCTACTTTCCTTCTCAACGAAAAAGCGAGGCTTTGGTGGGAGAGGTAGAAGCCCACAAATTTGCAGAAAAGGAAACTATTTAAATCCCATGGGGTGACTTCTCGGAGGTATTCCTACCACGATACATCTCCTCTGCCCTGGGCATTGCGTTGCAGGATCCATTTCTGTACCCGACTCAGGTTGATCATTCTGTAGATGGTTACTTCCACGAGTTCACCAGACTTAGACGTTATGCTGGGTCGATACTGGAGGATGAGAGGAAAACATATAAATTTTACGAAGGGTTACGAGATGACTTAAGGCTGTTACTTGTAGGCCCAATGACTTTTTGGTTTTACGTCTTAATGCAAACCCCTAGGTCTTTGGAACGAGATATGCAAAGAGTAAAAAGCAAGAAGGGCCTAAATGCTAAGAAGCTTGAGTTCAAAGTGCCGACCTCTGCAAACTCTAAGTATCGAAGGCACATAAAGAAATCCAGGTTTTTGGTGCCAGTTCATGTAGGGTTTTCTATGGGTGAGTGGAACAACACATCAAATGTGCGTAGCAGAATAAATTACTTGAAAACCCCTAAAACAGTAAAAGTACTTTGCGAAAACCATGAATCAAGAAATGTATAAATCAGGAAATGCAAAGTACTTGTTCGGGGTCGATTCCAAAATCGGCCAAGAGATGCTCCAGGAAATCTTCTTCCTCTTTGTCGGAATCCTATTCCGAGAACTCCCTGTTCGTTGAGGCCGAGAACACAGAAAGTATATCCGTATCTTTACGGGATATCCACGCTAATGGGAGAAACCCCTCTCCATCGTCACACGAGGGCATGCTGGAAGAGATGATCGAGGCCTTCTTCTCCACAAACTGCTAGGTTCATTTCCAGGAGAGACTGCCGACGCTAGGGCTTCGATTCACAAGGGGAGACCGCCGTAAGGTTCGCCGCTCGAAACACTTCCGAAATTAGATCTCGGGAATAAGCCACAAAATTGTTTGCACTAACCTTGAAATTATGTCTATATATAATGTTCAGTGAACTGGGTTTGTCTTTAACAAGAATTACCCAAAGAAAAGCCGAACCGGGTTCAGGGCTTAAAGAAGTAGAAAGGCGCGTCAGACCGATATTTGACTTTGAATTAAATCCAAGCAGACAATCTTATCGAATGCATTGACTGCATGCATACGACTGCATTGGCTTCATCGGTTGGACCATCCAGTCGGCAGGCTGTCAAACAACTATTCCAGAAATATTAACTGCATCAACTGCATCGACTGCATACATATTGACTGCATCAGTTGCATCAGCTGCATCAGCTGCATCGGCTGCTTGCATATCGACTGCATCGGCTGGACAGTCCATCCGACAAGTCCTTCTAAGCGACAAACCATCCAGTCGACAAACCTTCTTGCCAGCAAACCTTCTAGCCGACAAATTGTCTTACAGTTTCTAATCTACTAAGTTTATCTTTACACCCATAACCTTTATGAGTCGTGCCACTTCAATAAATTATCTAATTTCTCGTGCGTTATTATGTGCGATCCCATAAGCTCATTTTAAGTTGGCAGTAAAACTAACTCGTTGTCTATTTCTAGATCACAAAGACTCCAATAGTCTCCCACTTGAGGTAGACAATATCAACTATAGTCCCACAAACAATGAGCGGAATCTAGCAATGCATCATTCCTATCCAAGTAATACAAGAGTTCACAACTCAACTTAATGTGACCAATGTTTCAGTGTTGTCATGTTCTTTTGTCCCTTACATCCGGATTTAACTCGATGCATGGACCATGTCATCCCCTTAATAATTCAATCTCAGTTTCTCGATCTAGAATGGACTATTGGAAATTGGTGAGTCCAATATTATATATTGACTTAACCAAACATGGTCATGCATTTATTAATCTCATTCCATCAAGAGACCCATAGATGCAACTCCTGTCATATAAGAGGCAAATTCCATTTCTGTCCACACACAAACGCCCAAATAATTCGCAACACACTCAATAATCACCCTTATCATCAACCTTTTTAAGGAAGACTTTAGATGACAACAAAGTACGCTCTTTCTCACTTGATGTAAGTGTGACTTCAAGTCAAAGAACCGCAAACACCATTGTTACTTGTGACCTACTTATGACAAGTTTATATAACAATCCACAAAGTTGTCTCGGGGTGAATCTGTCTAGTACAACATGTTCTTACAAGTACTCATGTGATGACTTGATATCACAATATCATGACCTGTGAGAACCAGTCATCAGTCAGCACACATACTATTCTTAATGTATCATGATCGACCTGAGTTTTAAGATGGTATGCCGACTTGGGACCATTTAAGAGTGATGCTTTCTATAAACATAGACCCTCACATTCAAGTCACACACTTAAATTTCTATGAAAGTAAACGCTCTAAGGGTCGTTCGTTTGCACGGAATTGGAATTCAATATTTGAATTGAATATTGGTGAATATTGTGGAAAAGGTCTTATCATTGTTAACACTATGAATTTGCTTGAAATCTTTAGCTACTAATCGCTCTTTGAATGTCTGCACATTCCTTTCTATATCGGTCTTCTTCTTGAAGACCCACTTGCACCCTATGAGCCATACCCCTTCAGGTGGTTCTACCAAGGTCCAAACTTGATTTGCATACATGAAGTCCATTTCAGATTTCATGGCCTCAAACCACTTCTCAGAGTCTGGTCCATTCATAGCCTCTTGGTATGTTACATGATCATCATCATGATCTATAAGCAGCACATTACCTGAGACACTAGAAATCCATATCTCTCAGGCTCAAATCTTGGTCTTCCAGATCTATGTAGGACTTGTGTTTCTTGAGTAGACTTTCTAGCTACAATAACTTGTAGGCCTTGCTCAGACTCTAATTTGGGTTCATTCACTATTTGTGGTTCTTAAATTTCTTCAAGTTCTACTTTTGTAGTCTTTCTGGATAAGAACTCTTTCTCCAAAAATACATCAGTTCTCGCGACAAACACTTGGCCCTCGGACAGTAAGTAGAAGTAGTACCCTTTGGTTTTCCTAGGATACCCCACATGATAACACTTATCTGACTCAGTTCCAGCTTGTTAGGCATTTGACGTCGCACATATGCCTCACAACCCCAAATCTTCATGAAATACATACTAGGTCGCTTTTCAGTTCATATCTCATATGATGTCTTTAAAACCGTTTTTGTTGGAACACAATTTAAAGTGAAAACAACAGTCTCTAGAGCAAATCCTCAAAAAAAAACGGGCAAATCTGTATGACTCATCATCGACCGTACCATGTCTAATAAAGTACGATTCCTCCTCTCAGACACACCATTATGTTGTGGTGTTCCAGGTGGAGTGAGTTATGATACAATACCACTCTCTTTCAGATGATCACGAAACTCATAACTCAGATATTCATCACCTCGATCAGATCAGAGTGCTTTAATCCATTTTCTTAGTTGGTTCTCTACTTCATTCTTAAACTCTTTGAACTTTTTAAATGTCTCGGATTTATTCTTCATAAAAAATACTTATCCGTATCTACTGAAATCATTAGTAAATGTAATAAAATAGTGGAACCCGCCTCTAGCCATAGGACTCATGGGGACGCATACATCACGATGTACAACACCCAAAAGATCATCAACCCTCTCAGTATGACCAGTGAAAAGAGTTTTAGTCATCTTGCATAATAAATTTGATTCACATCTCTCAAATGATTCATAATCAAATGAGTCTAATAATACATCTTTATGAAGCTTGGATATGTGCTTCTCGTTTATATGACCCAAACGACAATATCAAAGGAACATAGAATTAGATTTATTAATTTTTAGTCTTTTAGTATTCTCACGTTATAGACCAGATGGTATAAGTTCAAAATATATAGACCATTAAACAATTGAGTCATGTTATAACAAATATTATTCTTATAAATAGAACAACAACTGTTTTTTTAATTATAAAAGAAATATCATTCATGTCCAAACATGAAATAAAAATAATGTTTCGAGTTATAACATGAACATAATCACAATTATCAAGTTCTATCATAAGCCCAGTGGGTAAGGAAATACGACAAGTATCTATGATAACGACAACAATTCTTGCTTCATTTCCAACGCGTAGGTCCACCCCTCCTTTACCCAACAATCTTCTCTTTCCCAGTTCTTGCACATTTGTACAAATCTGAGAATCACATCCGGTATCCAATATCCAAGATGAAGGAGTAGAAAAGTTTATTTCTATAACGAATATACCTAAAGCGGAAGTCACACTTCTGTTCTTCTTCTGCAGATCTTCCAGATACTGAGGGCAATTCCTGCTCTAGTGCCCTGTCTTACCACAATGGTGACACTTCCCTTCCTTAGCCAAATCTTTCTTCTTTAGTGCTCAAAACTTGGGATCAAGATATGACTTAGGTCCTACCTTAGTCTTCTTTGATCTCTTGGTCTTACCCTTGCCGTTATGCACCATCAGTATGAGACTAGCAGACTTAACCTTCTTCTTTTTGATTTCGGTAGTTCTCAATATGTCTAGAAGTTCAGGCAGTGTCTTGTCAATCTCATTCATATTATAGTTCAAGACAAACTGCTCGTAACCGTCTGAAAATGATTGCAGGATCAGATCAGTGACCAACTTTTGGCCCAAAGGAAAACCCAGTATGTCAAGGTTCTCTATATACCAATTCATTTTGAGTACGTGAGTCCCTACTAGGTCTCGAGCTCTCATCTTGCACTGAATCAACGCCTTAGAGACGTCAAACCTCTCTCGCCGAGCTTGCCCTTAAAATATTTTTTTAAGGTGCTCGATTATCTCATAAGCACATATGTTCTCATGTTGCTTCTGAAGCTCAGAGTTTATGGTGGCAAACATGATGTATTCAACATTAAAGGAGTCGTCTCCATACTTCTTATAAGCATCTTTTCTACCCGAGGGGAAGTTGCGGCTGGCTCCGCGGGGATATCTTCTTCCAAGACATAGAGCTTACCCTCTTGCCTGAGAACAATTCTCAGGTTCCTATACCAGTCCAGAAAATGTCCCTTTCAGCTTGTCCTTTTCAAGGACAACTCTTAGGGACAGGGTGGAGTGCGAACTACATGCCATTGATATTCTACAAGAATTATGCAAAATTACTTTATTACTATATTTCAAAAGACATTTTATTTTAATACGGACTTTAATTAAAAACTCTTACTATTTTATTCAAATTGATAACTTTCAATATCAATTCAGAGAGTTAATGCAAGCTACTCTGTAGTGGACAAGATCCGTATTTCACCAACACCGTAAGACAGCTTGTTGCGCAAAATTATGTTTGCAAACGACAACGACAAGTGTATCGTATCAAAAGTAGTATATGTTTATGAAAATCAAGGTCGTATTAAACTCGGGGTGGCTGAGTAATCTTACTTTGAAAAATCGTTATTATCTTATCAATTAAAAATCAGAGTTGCGTTGCGAAAAGTAAAAACTAGAAATGTTAACGGAATTAATTCGATAGTTTAAAAGCTAGTACCCGATCTTTGAATCACCTCGGAAATAAAAGATAACGGATTGAAAATCAAAATGCAGTTCTCTTGTTGAAGAGTCTTTGACTGTGGAGGTTCCCGAAGCATGAACACCCCTCTTTCGAGGATTATGTTCAACTAAGCTTAGGTGTATCGACCGAACTCTCGTTCTTAAATCGCATCGCCTTAGACTTGCTTTAGGTAGTGTACCTCGCTATTGGATTTCACTCCAATCCAGAAGAGTTACGTCATTCTCTCTCGAGGGTTGCGTTCTACTCCTTTTACCTATGAGCGATCGATTCGTCTTATGAGCCTCTCGACTAACTAAAGAGCGAAAATAACATGAAACTATATATCGACGATATAGCCTCATAATAGTATTTGATCAAAGGTAGATCGTAAACGTTCAACAATTAGAGAAAAAAAAACAAATCTAAAATCTTAAAAACTATTATCTCATTCTCGGATCTTGTCGATCAAGCACTATAAAAATTAGTTGCTCATGGAGATGGGTGGATCGTTCTTATAAAAATGCGACATCGTAAAAAAGAACGAATTTGACAAGAAGCAAAATTGAAATATGAATAATATTTTAAGCGAAAGAGAAATGCAATTTTATTACGAATAAAAAATGGGTTACGAGAAATAAAAGCGTGTTGATACAAGTTGATGAAAATTTAAACTGAGAAATACAAGATTATAAGAGACCAAAATAAAAATAGAAAAAAGAACAACTTTACGAGCAATTTAGGGATGAGTTTTTCCAACCGAGCAATTTTGCAATATAGGGAAGAAATGAATTTTTCTTCCTCGGAACAACTCAAAACGAAGTTCTGGATTTTTTTTTCTTTCTCCCCGAATGCCCCCCAAATGCTGTAGAAATGAGGTATTTATAAACTTGATTAGCACAAACGGCTGAAATTAATTTCATTTGGCCGTTACTGTTCATGCTATAGTATTCGGCCGAATGAAATTAATTTCAGCGTTACTGTTGCTCTTCTCTCTTCCGGGTGAAACGACAGATGCGTCAGTGGCGGGATGCATGGATAGTCTGACGTGGCTGCACGACGTAGAGAGAGCTGAGGAAGCCGCAGCTTGCTGACGTGGAGGAGCTGAGGTGGTCGGGTTCCATGCATGGTGGCGTCGAGTGGAGGAGCTGCTGGTTGCCAATTTGTTGGTGTTGAGTTGTTGTGTATGGAGCTGTTAAGGTGGTGGCCGAACTTGGTGAAGATGGTGTCCGAGCTGCTGCTTGCGAGTAAATTGGCCGAGCACGGTGGTGGCGCCGAGGAAGTTGGCCGAGTACGGTGGTGATCGGGCTGGTGTGATTGCTTTGTCATTACGACGACATTCATGCTGAAGGTTGATTTCACTTGGGCTTTCTTGCTTGGACGGGTGCAACTCGAACTCATGTGCCCGGCGCGCCGCAACTTCAACAAGTGTTGTTCTCTAACATCGGGAGCGTGACGGCAACACTAAAATCTACTTAATATAAATAAAAGTGATTTAGTGGATTATTATTAAAAGGATATTTTTTATGAAACAAAATAATTAAAATGTTATTAATTAATACTAAATATAATACTAAATACTATAGTTAAAAAACGGATAAATGCTATTTATCAATAATTTTGCCTGATCACCCATAGTGTGACTATTTAGGTAGGCAACCTTTGTCAATTGCATCAGCATGCAACTCTTGTATGGTTGGTGAGTAATTCTTTATTCGGTTCCATCATATGATGCATGCCATCCTTATCCTTCTAGGCACTCAACCTTTGAGGTCACTTAGTTAAGATAGACCCGATGTCGACAGTAGGATATCACAATTATCCGCTCGCACCCTTACCAGGATAGATTGATGCACCTTGCTTTGGCAAACCCACATTTTATTGATCGAGACAGGAAGAGTGTCATCCATCGGAAGACATTCAAATACTTAATATTGAGTTAAGAGATTTTCATGATCTTTGATTAACACTTAATCATGATTAACATTTAATCAATGTTCACGTTTACAAAACACAAAATTACAACATTCACATTTCAGATACATCCCAGATGTGCACACAAATAAAACCATCAACACTTGATGTAAAAAAGCCTAAATCTAAACATTTAGAAAATTTCTAAATCTTCAAATTTACATGTATTCGACACAGACACAAACAATATCCTTATGGTAGTTGACAAGCTCGTCTCTCATTGTCAGATTCCAAATCCAAGACAATATTTGGTTGCGCAAATCACTAAGAGGAACAGTTACTGCTAAGGGAAAAGCATTTCTGAAACATGGAAATTGCAATAACATAGCTCTGATACCACTGTAGGGTTTCTATGGGTGAGTGGAACAACTTATCACATGTGCGCAGTGGAATAAATTACTTGAAAAATCCTACAACAGTAAAAGGACTTTGCAAAAACCATGAATCAAGAAATGAATACGCCAGGAAATGTGAAGTTCTTATTCGGGGTTGATTCCAAAATCGGTCGAGAGATGCTCCAGGAAATCTTCTTCCTTTTTGTTGGAATCCTATTCCGAGAACTTTCTGTTCGTCGAGCTCGATAACACAGAAAGTATATCTGTGTCTTTACATGATATCCACACTAACGAGAGAAACTCCTCTCCATCGTCACACGAGGGCAGCCTGGAAGATATGATCGAGGCCTTTCCTCTACGAACTGCTAGATTCATTTCCAAGAGAGGACCGCCAGCGCTAGGGTTCCGATACGCAAGGGGAGACTGCCGTCAGGTTCGCCGCTCGGAACACCTTTGAAATAGGGCTTGGGAATAAGCCGCAAAACTGCTTGCCCTAACCCTGAAATTATATCTATATATAATGTTCAGTGAACCGGGTTTGACTTTAACAAGAATTACCCAAAGAAAAGCAGAACCGGGTTCAGGGCTTGATGCAGTATAATGGCGCTTCAGGTCGATATTTGGCTTGGAATTAAATCCAGACAGAGAATCTTATCGACGACATCGACTACTTGCATATTGACTGCATTAGTTGCATCGGCTGGACCATCCAGTCGGCAGGCTGTCAAACAACTTTTCTAAAAATATCGATTGCATCGGCTGCATGCATATCGACTGCATCGGCTGCATGCATATCAACTGCATCAGCTGCATCAGTTGCTTGCAAATTGACTGCATCGACTGGACAATCTAGCCGACAAGTCTTTCTAGCCGACAAACCATCCAGTCGACAAACCTTCTTGCCAACAAACCTTATAGCCGACAAACTATCTTGCAATTTCTAATCTATTAAGTTTGCCTTTACACTCATTACCTTTATGAGTCGAGCCACTTCGATAAATTATCCAATATCTCATACGTTATTATGTGCGACCCGATAAGTTCATATTACTTGACAGTAAGACTAACTCGTCGACTACTTCTATATCACAAAAACTCCAACAACTCCCTCTGCTGTTTCGGGAGCTACGACTCGGCGGGGTTCGATGACCTGATATACTTGCGGCAAGGTAAGACGTATGGCCTGAGATTGTCGATACGACCCTCCGAAGCTGGACAACCAAGCGTTGGTGTACGCTAAAGAGACATGTGCTTCTTATGCGGAGAATGAGAAGACAACAGGGTCATCTGCATCCCAATATGCTCCAACTCAACCGAGGGTTTACTCTATTGGTCAACAAGAAGCCATCTATCAAAGTGAGGTCGTGACACGTATGACTTAGTATGTTATTTCATAGCTTATTGTACTTTATAGTTTGTGTACGATTACATGTTTAACTTATTTGTATTAGGCTTCGTCCTTAATACTTACCTATCTAGCGAGTGCTCTTTTTGATACTGGAACATCCCGCCCCTTTTTGTCCGAGGACTTCGTATTGCATATCTCAGTGTCTTCTTTCGTAACAAAGGATAGATTGGATGTAGTGCCAAATGTTTTCAGGATGAGTAGAGATATGAGTTGCTGTGTGAAGGTGTTGATAGGGAATCAAGATTTTGAATTGGAAGCATCAATGTTGCTGATATCTGAATTCGATGTAATTTTTGACATGGAATAACTCGCAAAGCAACGTGCATGCATCGATTGCAATCTGAAGAAAGTCACAATGGGGAAAAACACTGAATGTGAGATTATGTTTTTTGGTATGTGAGGATCGAGCAAGATACTGAAGTCTGCTCTCCAAGTGGTCAAGACGGTTCAGAAAAGGCGCGAAGTTGTTATTCACTTTATTGGAATCTTCAGAGCCCAAGCCTCGTTTGAGTGATGTTCCAATAATAACGGAGCATGCAAATTTATTTCCAAAAGATCTTCTTGGAGCTCCGCCTCAGCGAGGGATCAATTTCTCTATTGAGTTCGTGTCGGTTGCCAAACCTGTTACGCTCACCGCACCGAAAATCGCCAAAGGAGATGGTAGAACGGAAAGTTTAGTTGCAGGTGCTACTAGAGCAAGACTATGTTCATCCAAGTTCATCCCCTTGGAGTGTATCAGTCCTCTTTGTGAAAAAGAAAGATGGAAGCTTGCTTCTATGTATAAACTATCATGAACTGAATAAGCTGACAAAGATGAACAAATATCTGATTCCAATAATCGACGGCTTGTTCGTTCATCTAGTTGGATCAACTGTGTATTCAAAATTGGATTTGAAGTACGATTATTACCAGGTTAGGATCAGGGAATGCGTTATTCCCAAAATGACGTTCAGTACTCGATACAGGCACTACGAGTTCATGGTGATGCCGTTTGGCCTATCTAATGTGCAATCAATATTCATGTACATGATAAATAAAACGTTCCAAGAGTATGTAGAACGATTTTTGATTGTCTTCATCGACGATACATTGGTTTACTCTCATTCGGAAGTGGGGCATGGGAATCACCTATGCACAATTCTGAACACCCTGAGGAGGAGTCAGTTGTACGACATGCTCTAAATGTGAGTTTTGACTGCCGTCAGTAGTACTCCTAGGTCATGTGGTTAGTGGAAAGGCTGTCGCAGTGGATCTATCAAAGATGCAATACGAGAGTGGCCTGTGTTGAAAAATATGAAGAAAGTTGAAGCTTCTTGGGTCTTGCCGGATACTATAGACTCTTCGTAGAGAATTTTTTGAGGATAACTCTACCTCTCACTACGTTGACTAGGAAGGAGCAGAAGTTCGTTTGGTCGCCGGCGTGCGCGCGAGCTTTTGAGGAGCTAAAAAGCCATTTGACCACAACGCCCATTTTATGTTTGCTATGTGGTACCGAAGACTATGGAATCTATAGTGATGCCTTAAAGAGTGACTTAAGTTGCGTTCTTCTTCTATTCGGGAAGGTGTTTGCTTATGGCTCTCGTCAGTTGAAAGTGCATAAGAGGAATTACGCAGTTCACGATTTGGAGTTTGACGGTCATTGTATTTGCTCTTAAGCTATGACAACATTATTTATATGTCGTTCTGATTGACATCTTTACGAACGACAAGAACTTGAAATATCTATTAAATCAAAAAGAGCTAAATATGCGACAAAGGAGGTGAATGATGTTCTTGGGGACTATACCTTCGATATTCATTATACTCATGAGAAGAGAAATATTGTTGCGGAAGCTTTAAGTAAGAGGGCTCCCGTGCAAGCAAACAGAATTCAGATGAAATCTAAAGAATTATTTATGATGTTACTATTTAAGTAAGAGAAATATTGTTGGTGAATGACGTTACTATTATTATTTATGATTTTTTTTTAAAAAATGTAAAATAATATATTAATATAGAAATATATAAAATTATTCTATAAATCTAAAGAATTTGTAGATTCACGTCACACAATATCTTGCGAAAGGGCCGTGTTGGGCTATTATCCTACAAACCGACACTAACCAGCGAGAACCTGTTATTAGGTATTTTTTGGGAAGTTCAAGAATAACAAAACAAATAAAATCAAATAATTAAAAAGATTATCTCTGTTTTCATTTTCATATGTACTGTGATTTATTGCATGTCTTTTAAATTGTAGAAATTTGTAATGACATGTAGATTTGAGGATTCTGCCGGGATAAAACTTGAAAAATTTAATCGAAATGGTTTCCGTCGTTGGTATGCTCAAGTAAAATAATGGCTGAATACCTTAGGTCTTTTGTCTGCGATATTTGATGCGCCTTCTGCCAAAATTGAAAACCCTAACGCTGCAACTACAGCCGCCTCCTCCCTTCTATCGTCATCATCTTTTAGTGCAAATACAATTAGAACTCATTTTAGATGTACCCCTTATAGAGACCCGGTAGATGTAGAATATCATTGTCGCAATCAAATTCTTAGTGTCTTGTCCGACAACCTTTACGATGTCTTCCTTCAATATCGTATGATTAAAGATTTGTGTTATGCACTTAAAGCGCACTGTAACCTCGACAATGCAGGTATAGAACGCTACAATGTTTCAAACCTTCACAAATTCAAGATTGATGCCTCCAAGCATATCTATCCTCAACTTCATCAACAAGACGAGATGTTGTCCAAGATCTGAGCTGTTGATTCAATTTTATTTGAAAATTATCTAGTGGCATGTCTCATAAACTCTTTTCCTGATTCTTGGTCTGGATTTAGTTCTAGAATAATACATGACCAATCTAATCTTATGTTCAGAGCCAAAATGCTATCCGCACAGAGGAGAAACATAAGAATAAAATTTCTAACTTCTAAAGACCATGCTCTAAAAGTAAATCTGAGTGAATCTCATGACAACGATTCTCTCACCAAGGACATGAATAAAATTTCTAACTGTTGGGTACATTGGAAATTGTACCAGATTTGGAGAAGTCTTACTTAACTCAGTGGTATACATCATTTTGTATTTGATGTCTGTTGAGTTAACTTGTGCAGGCTAAAGAAATGGAGAAGATTTTTTCTAAGTACAAAAGTGTCGAGACACTTGGGCAGTGTCGATACCTTTTGACGAAGCAATGCCGAGTACAAGAGCAAAGCTGTGTCGACACACAGGACTTGTGTCGACACATAGAGATATCAGTCTTCACTAGCTGTGTCGACACACAGGACTTGTGTCGACACGCAGATATATCAGTCAACACAAGCAGCGTCGACATAAATGATCACAGTCGACACATCTAAGATCAACTGTGTCGACACTCAGGACTAGTGTCAACACACCAATAATATAAGTGCTGACAGTAAGCTCAAGTAGATATGTCGACACCCAGGACTTGGGTTGACAACTGTTTTGAAGGAAAAGCTGTGTCGACACTAAGTAAGTTATGTCGACACATTCTACATTATCTGTGTCGGGACTATGGAGGAAAGCTGTGTCGACAGAAAGTGAAACTCGTCGACAACATCAAGACAATGTGTCGACATCCAGCTAGATGTGTCGACACATCTAACAGTCTGTGTCAACACAGTATGAAGACCTGTCCGCTGTCTGCTGTTGAGACCAAGTTGCTGATTTCCAGATCTAAGAAGTGACAATTGTTATAACTTTCAAAACTGTCAGATGTCAGTCAGATACCGGCTCAACAGGTTATCACTGATGGTTTCTATAAATAGAACATTACTATCAGAAAAAAAACACAGAAGAACAAAATCGACAACATCTTGAAGGGTGGATCTCTGCAGATCAACTTAGTTTACAGAATCAAATCTGTAAGAAGAAGAAGAAGGAGGCAGATTCAAGATCACTTCCATCTACTCTTTGAAGATTCAACCTAGTTCTCTGAATTCAAGAAGCTTTGAAGAAGCTAAGTCAGGTTGAATCTGATCCAAGATTTGCAAGGATCGGAAGGGATCAATTTCTAATTATTGGTCATGTAATCTTTACCCATTTCTCTCTCTTTGGGTAATGAAATTCTTAAATCATTGTAATCAAACTTGTAGGATCTGCATTGATCTGAGTGTAGGAAAGTCTATCTTTCTGAGTTGTAAGCCTGTAATTATAAGGGCTGAGATAGGACATATTGCCTGAGGTAGGAGTTGGAAAACTCTGAGGTAGGATTCTTGGGAAGAATCTGAGTTGTAGGATCTGGAAGGATCTGAGCTGTAGGACTTGAAGAAGTCTGAGTTGTAGGAACCTGGAAGGGTTCTGAGTAGAAAGATCTGTGGATCTGAGGAGAAGGAAGTTGGGCCGAATCTAGTTCATTGCTAGATAGGCGAGGGGGGAAAGTGGATGTACCCAAATACTTGGGAACCACTATATATTTGTGTGTCTCTGTGCTGTGTTTGTATATTCTGATTATCTGTGATGCTTGAATGATTAGATAACTAGAATTGCTAATTAGAAATCCTAAAACTGTCTATTATAAAGAATTGGACCTATTCACCCCCGCTCTAGGTGATTAGTAGTTGTTTATTGAATTCTTTCAATTGGTATCAGAGGGAGGTTGCTCAAAATTTGACTTAACAGTCAGAGCTTATCTCCAAGGCAGTTACAGATATCTAAAATGGGATCAAATGAGAATCAGAAAGAGCGTGGTTCAATGAAACTTCCTGTTTGCAGGAAAAAAAATTTTGGTATCTGGAAAGAAAAGGGTTAGATTGTTCATGGAGGCATCTGATCCAAGAATTTATATTATTGTTCAAGAAGGTCCCTTTATACCTATGAAAATATCAGTTCTTGATGCCAATGTATCCACTTCTAAGAGCTATGAAGAGATGACTAAGGATGAGATCATCTTTGATTGTTGAAGCCAAAAATGACCTCTGTGGAGTTCGGGGTCCCAAAAGAGGGGTGACCGCGCACCTACTACCCTCAAACGAACGATCTTGACACTAGACTAGGAACATGAGGGACAGACCCAAGGTCTCAGCGTGGAGGTCCCACCGCATACCCGGAAGACTAACAAACTCTTCCTTTCCCAAGCCAAAGACTGAGCTAAGACACCTTCGGAGGGCGCTCTTGGCCGACCGGATCATCTAAGGAGGATCTCAAGACCAACTCTCTCCTATCCAGATGTGTCTCCTTGGGTCAATACAAAATGCTCCTCACCCGCCCTATTAATGGCGCAATATCGCTGAGTAATTCTACGACGCGCTGCCCAACTGGGGGTTAAACAGCGCGACTCCGCTCCCCAAAAGGGCTGCCAACAGGCCATCAGGGGCTTCCCGACAACTAAACCTCGGGGCTCCCACGGGACGAGCAGTTCACGAGCACACCACTCGCCCAAAACAGAAGAAGTAAACTACACATACACAGAGCATCACAGATATTATAAATAATTACCGGAATATGAATTCCATACTTCGGCACGTAGGCCGGTACTATAAACAAATTTATGCCTTCGAGGGCCGACACAGGCTTGGGCTTAAGCCCGCTACTCCCCGCTTGGTACTGCAACACCTGTACGCCATCATCTCGAATGGCGGCAACAAGCCAAACATAGGTCGACTAAAAGCGACGCAAAAACATCGCACTCACCCCTTTTTTGGGGGCTGCGGCGCGCATTCCCTGCAAATGGATAATATACAACTTTCTCGGAGTCTTCTCCGGGAACCCCAGAACATTACCAATCCGGCTCACACGTCCGGATGGGCTTCACACAGCATGCCTAAACCCGTACTCACGCTTCCGGGTGCTAAATGTAATTAATTGCAGGGACGTACACGTCAACCCGTCGGAGAGCTCCCTTCCCCCACCCGTTGGTGGAGAGGGGCTTCCATGCAAATATGTAAACTGAGGGCTTCACCTGCCCAAGTAGAAACATCGTTACCCTTGACGCGTGCTTGGCGGCGGTGCCGGGAGAGAAGCTCCAGGCTGTTATTGCTGAAAGTGATGTCGGGAGGACGAACCTCGGTCGGTCTTGCTAGGAATGACGAAGTAAATATCTCTTGATGGTCGACCTTGCCGGGAGAAGTAGATCCCCTCTTTTGCTCCATTTTCCATGGTGGCCGCGCCTCTTGCCGACGGTAGGAGAGGAAATTTCCATTTTCGGCTTGGTGTACGATTCGAGCTCTGGCCGGCGTCGGGAGAGAAGCTCACAGCCGGCGTAACTCCAGACGACCGAACTTGACTCCATGAGGCCGATCCCGACTCCAAATGACCAAACTCAGCCCTACATGGCCGATTCATGCTCCAAGGGGTCGGATCTGACCATTGGCGGCGGCGACGGGAGAGGTGGAGGGAGGCCGAGCCTTTACTCCTTGCTTAGGCCGGCGACGGGAGAGAGAGAGACCGAGAGAAGGAGGGGCCGGCTGTGTGTGTGCTGCTCCAGGCCGAGAGAAAGAGAGAGAGAGAGGGAGGCGGGCTGTGTGTGCTGCTCCATGCCGAGAGGAAGAGAGAGAGGGAGGCGGGCTGTGTGTGTGCTGCTCCATGCCGAGAGGAAGAGGGGGGCGGGGTAGAGGGGCTGCTCCTCCTCCCACTTCCAAAACCCCGATCCTGCCTCCTTCTCCTTCTCTCCTTTTTTCTCTGCTCCCCTGTATCCGCATGCCTTCCCCAATCCTCCTCTTTCCCTTTTCATGCTCCCCTTTCCTGATGCCCCCTCCCCCACTTCTTTCCTCTCCTATTTTGTCTTTTCTTCTTTTTCCCCCTTTTTTATTCTTTTCTCCCTCCTTTTGCTGTACCCGAACACTTCACCTGCTCCTCTCTTCACCACCCCATTCATCTACATATAATCTCATATTATTATATATAATATAATAATATATATAATATATTATATATATATATATATATATATATATATATAAAGCCAATGACCCATGCACATAAAACCTCCGCACACACACACAAACACCCGCACGTCTTCGAACGGGGCTGCACCAAAACATCGCCAATAGCGCGCCCCAAGTCTGCCACTTGGGGTGGATCCCGCTCGGACGGATACGGGGTTGTACATTGACTACTATGGACAAAAGGGCACAGAACATAATAGTTAGTGTCATAAATGATTCAACTTTTCAGAATCTGGTCCATTGCAAAACATCAAAAGAAATGTAGGACACACTGGTTGTCTACATGTAAGGAACTGAAGAGGTTAGTGATGACAGAAAGTCTATGCTCAATCAGGAGTATGAGAGCTTTAGACAGACCAAGACTGATAGCATTGCAGAATGCTATAAGAAATTCTTTAGGATAGTGAATGGACTAATGACTTATGGAAGAGTATTCAGCACATATGAGCTGAATGACAAATTCCTCAGATCATTAACCAAAGATTGAGATACTAAGATTTGTGCCATCAGAGAAGTTGCCAGATTAGCTGATACACCTCCACCAACACTGTTTGGTAAACTGCTGTCCTATGAGATGCAGTTGACAACAAAGAAAGAGGAGGAGAAATGTAACAAGTCTTCAATCAAGGATAAGTCTGTGGTTTTCAAAGTTGAGGCCACACGAAAGGGTAGGAGAAAGTCTCCTTCTCCTCCCAGGAAGGTCGCTGAGACAGAAACTGAAAGCACAGACACCAACACATCAGATGGTCACAATTCTGATGAAAACTTTGCTGCTTTCACCAGACAGTTCCAGAGATTTGTAAAGAAAAAGAGCCGGAGAAGCAGACCATCCACATCTTCTTATCCCAAGGATGATTACTACAAAGGAAAGAAGAAATCCTCTAAAGAGGACAGGTATGACTCAAAATCTAGTAAACAAACTTCTTCTAAAATAATTTGTTATTGCTGCAGCAAATCAGGACATGTCATAGCTGACTGTCCTGTGAAAAGAAAGGAATCTGGAGACAAGAAGAAGCACCAGAAGGGCAAGAAGGAAAAGTCCTTTGTTGCCCAGGAAGAGAAAAGCTGGACTGATTCATCATCATCAGAATCAGAAAGAGAAGATGATTGCTGAGGCCTATATTGGGCTATATTCAGCAGAAGTAGATTCTGTGGAGACTGAATTCCTACAGATGCTGGATAACATCAATTCAATGATAGAAGACAGTCATTGCTTTGGTCTGTTGGGAGTTGATGAGGAAGGAGACAGACAGGATCAGCCTGGTCCAAGTAAGGTGCATTCCTCACCATCTGGATCTGTATATGTAACTAGTCCAGAATCAGAAGCATCAACTCCAAAAAGTGATGATGGTTCTGAATCTGAGGGTGATATCAATCAGTTGGTTGATGATTATGAAGAGCTTCTCCAAGCATTCAAGAAATGCAGACTTCTTGTCAAAAAGCAGGCCAAGGAGTTTGCCTCTTTTAAATTGGCTGCTTCAGAGTCTGCAAAATTGCTGAATCAGAAGATTCAAGAAATTAGTAAGCTGAAGAACATAACTGTTATTCAGACTGGTACTATTACTTTCAAGAATGTTCATATTAAGAATCTTGAAAGTAGGCTAGAAAAGGAAAGAGAATTAGGTGCTAGATTCTCTTAACTTAGTTCAGTTTTACCTTTAATAGATTCCTTCTCTACCCAAAAGGGTAAGAAGGGATTAGAGTTTAAAGGTAGGACTAGAAGGGCCAAATCAACAATGAAAGACAATGTACCAGTACAGCCACTAGCCTCAATGCCTCATATATCTTTTAAGAAGGTTGATCAGCCATTAAACAGTTATGACCATGAAAGCATTTATGGTCACTGTGAGATTGAGAATGGCAAGGGTGCAAGTGTCTATATGACAGATCACCAGAAAACTCAACTTGCCCATCCTGGATAATTTGTGTTTGGTGTCCCAGTCCCATCACTCAAACAAAAACAAATAGTTCACTTTCAAGGTCTTACAGACCAGAAGCAGACAAAAGGGAAGTCTGACAGCAGGACTGACACGGGAATCACTGAAGCAATCAGAAGCATTCACTCTGAAAAGAATAATGCTGCTGTTAAGACTCGGGATATCCCAAGTACATCTGCTGATAGACCAGTTCCCAAGAAGGCTTTGACTGAAAGACTAGGAAAAAGAACTGTTATACCACCAAATTTAAGAACTAAAGACAGCAATGCTGTCAGACCAGTACTTAAGAGGAGTTATAATAAGTATGAGTGCTGATGTTATAGCAAGGTGGATCACTTTGCCATTGACTGCTGGTTCAATGATAGTGTCAAGAGGGTTAGTCTACCTGTCAGAAAAGCTGCAGGTAGGCAGGTGCATTATTAGTCTAACCAGTACCTAGGACCCAATAAAAATTTGGGTCCTAAGGATATATAGTCTTGTTTTATGCAGGTGAGTCCAAGTAGTCATACACCAATATGGCACTTGGACAGTGGTTAAAGAGGATGCTAAAAGACTTTACTCTAACTCATAATGGACCTAAAGTCATCTTTGGAGATTCAGAAAGTGGAGTTATAAAAGGTTTTGGTAAGATAACAAATGGTCTAGTCACTATCACTCAAGTGGCCTATTTGAAAGGTTTGAAACATAACCTGATAAGCATAAGCCAATTATGTGATCTTGGCTATGACATTTCTTTACTCATGAATAAGTGTCAAATAAGAAATTCTAATGACCAAGGGGTCATCTTATCTTGCACTAGAAGAGGAAATGTTTATTGTCTAGATTTTGAATGTATGAGAAGAGATTCTCCTATTTGTCTAGTTGCAGATAAGAAAGCCACGCACTGTGTACAATGACACAAGAGTCTAGCTCATCTAAACTACAAGACAATAGGAAAACTCTTTAGTGGTGGACTAGTTAGAAATGGTCCTAAAGTCAAGTGTGTCAAAGAGAGTATCTGTTTAGCAGGTCAAAAGGGCAAGCAGACCGGATCTTCTTTTAAAAGCCTTGATACCAAAGATTCAGTGAGGTTTCCTATGCCAGTTCATAGTCTAGGTAGGAAAGTCTATATATTTGTAGTAGTAGATGAATTTTCCAAGATTCCATGTGTGTTCTTCCTAAGAAAGAAATCTAAAACTCCTGATGTTTTCTAGACCTTTGTTAAGTAGATACGGAATGAATTTAATAGTACAGTGGTCAAAATTAGAAGTGACCATGAGACTGAATTTCAGTCTGAATGTATGACAAAGTTCTGTGAAAATCTTGAGATTCATCGGGAATTTTCCTCACCTAGAACACCTCAGCAAAATGGAGTTGTTGAAAGGAAAAATAGAACTCTAGTAGAGGCTGGTAGGACTCTACTAAGTGACACTTCTTTTCCAAAATATTTCTGGGCAGAGGAAGTAAACACTGCATGTCATGTCCTCAATAGAGCCTCTATCACTAAAAGTCATAAGAAGACTCCCTATGAGATTCTGAAGGGTAGAAAACCAAATATATCCTATTTTAGGATCTTTGGTAGCAAGTACTATATATATAATAATGGTAAGTCTCACTTGACAAAGTTTGCTGTCAAGTCCCAAGAGGGAATTTTTGTTGGGTACATCAACAATAGTAGGACATATAGGGTCTATAACTTGACTACACAAGTTGTAGAAGAATCTGTATATCTAGTTTTTGATGAATCCATGCTTATTAACAATGAGCTGCCTAACATTTCATCTAGTTCTGCATGTCTAAAGGACAAATTGGAGAAGCTATCTATTAATGAAGTCAAGGCAGCAGAAGAAAATACAGAAGTTGATGGATGCTGTCAAGGGGGAGCTCTAGAACAGCAGGCTGATAATTTTCCACAAATGGAAGTTGAAGACACTGAAGAACAGCCTGCTGAAGAAAGGATGCCTTAAGCAATGAGACATCTAAAACATCATCCAGCTCACCAAATCATTGGTGATGCTAGACATGGTGTGATGACCAGGAGCAAGAGCATGGACACTGTTCTATGTTCAAGCTTTTTGTCCCAAGTGGAACCTAAGAAGTTTGAGGAAGCTATCAAGGATTCTCACTGGATAGGTGCCATGTAAGAAGAACTGAACCAGTTCAAGAGATGCAAAGTATGGAAACTTGTTCCTAGACCAGAAAGACACAATGTCATTGGAACAAAATTGATCTACAGGAATAAGTTGGATGAGAATGAGATTATAGTCAAAAATAATGCAAGACTGGTGGCTAAATGCTACAGACAGGAAGAAAGAATAGACTTTGACCAAACTTTTGCTCCAGTAGCAAGATTGGAGGTCATAAGACTATTCCTTGCCTATGCAGCCTATCAAGGATTCAGTGTCTACCAGATGGATGTCAAGTCAGCATTTCAGAATGGAGACTTGAAGGAAGAAGTTTATGTAGAACATCTATCAGGTTTTGTAGACTCAACTTTTCGTACTCATGTCTATAGACTTAAGAAAGCCTTTTATGGGTTGAAACAGACTCCTAGGATTTGGTATGAGACATTGTCTACCTTCCTCATTGAGAATAAATTCTCAAGGGGGAAAATAAATAAAACTCTATTCCTTAGGGAATCCAAATGCAAGATCATACAAGTTCAGATTTATGTTGATGACATAATCTTTGGATCTACTGAAAACAACATTTGTAGTAAATTTGCTAAACTTATGCAAGAGAAGTTTGAAATGAGTATTATGAGTGAGCTAAAGTTCTTTTTAGGACTTCAAATAAAACAGACTGATGATGACTTGCCCATATCACAGTCTAAGTTCACCAAGGAGTTGATAAAAAAGTATGGTATGGATACAACACTCACCATGAAAACTCCAATGAGCTCAAGCATGCCTATATGCAAGGATGAAACAGGAAAACTTGTTGATGATATTTTGTATAGAGGAATAATTGGCTCTCTCCTCTACTTAACTGCTAGTAGGCCTGGCATCATGTATGCAACATGTGTCTGTGCTAGATACCAAACATGCCCTAAAGAATCACATTATTCTGCTGCAAAAAGAATTCTGAGATATCTTAAGGGTACACCAGATCTAAGTCTTTGGTACCCTAGGAATAGTGATTTCCTATTAACTGGATTTTCAAATACAGATTTTGCAGGATGCAAAGAAGATAGGAAAAGTATCACAGATACTTGTCAGTTCCTAGGTGGAAGATTGGTGTCATGGTGCAACAAAAAGCAAACAAGTGTTGCTATTTCTACAACTGAGTCAGAGTACGTTGCTGCCGAAAGTTGTTGTGCACAACTATTGTGGATGCAACATCAGTTAGAAGATTATGACATCAAGCTAAGTAAAACACCTTTATATTGTGACTCTACAAGTGCTATTTCAATTGCTAGAAATCCTGTTTCACATAGCAGAACAAAACATATTGAGATTAGATATCACTTTATAAGAGAACATGCAGAGAAAAATGACATATGTTTAGAGTTTGTTACTATAGACAGACAAATAGCTGACATAATCACTAAGCTTCTGGATGAAACTAAGTTCAATAACTTTAAGATTGAGCTAGGAATGCTGGATATTGTTTAAGTCAATAAATAAACTCATAAAAGAAAAAAACTCAGAAATTGGCTAAGTAAAGAATTCATGTCGACATCAACAATAAGTTGGTCGACATTAATTGTTGTAAGTGTCGACATTACCAGAGTTTTGTGTCGACACAATGCTGTTGACACCTTAAATCATGGTGTCGACACAACACTGTCAAGACTTATATGTCGACTCATATAGAGTGGTGTCGACACATAATGGTGCTGAATCCCTAACAACTGTGTCGAGATGTTGGTTTTTGTGTTGACACAAGATGTCGACACACAACATTTGGGCGCGTCGTTTGACCTTCCAAATTTAAAACCCTATAAATAGGTGAGAACGAGAATGGGTCGACCACGCGACTTAGATTTCTCAAGAGTTTGAACTGAGTCGAGAGCTACAACTCAACTCTCTACCTCCTTCAACCTCTTCTCCTTTAAGTACAAATGGCGCCAAAGTTGGATGACAACATCAATGAGGGTTACGAACTGATTCGTAATGCCTTCAACGATGCTTCACAAGAGATTCAGCAGGTCATCAACTTAATCAACGTAGCAGGACTGGAGTTTGTGGTTTCTGAACCTACCAAGATTTGGAAGAAAGAAATAATCGAATTCTACACCAATGCGAAGATGGATTCTACAGGCCAAAAGGCTAGGTCAAGTGTTCAAGGAACAAAGTTCAAGATTATTGCCAAAAGATTGAGCACGGTATTACAACTGCCACTGTCCAAAGATGAAGATGAGATTGCTCCAACCAGGATTACAGAGGGTTTACAATGGTGTGGTATAAGTGCAGCCACAAAGATTGAATCCTCAATGAATAGAAAAGGGATGAATTCCCAAGGAAAATTCTTATCCGAAGTAATAGGAAAGGTCTTGCTGTGCAAGACTGGTGGACATGATAGGATATCCTCCTTCATGTTCAGCCTGATGATCAGGGTCATATTCTCGTTAAAAATTGATTTGGCCACAATAGTTTTTGACAGAATAAAAGAAGGAATCAAGAAGCCCAACCTGGGCAGGATCTTAAGTTTATACCTTGTATCTGCTGTACCAGATGTTCTAACTCATGCTGTTGGAACCAAGATCAATCACATGTGAAGAATGGACATCAGGATTTTGTCTCGATGGGACAGGGTACTGACAAAGGAGGGTCCTGCTCCTATAACCTCACCAGTAAGTAAGCAACAGAAAAAGAAAGCTGTGCCTCCAGTTGTTGCATCCTCCAGTGATTCTGAAGAAGTAGTCGAGTTTAGTTCAGAAGAGGATGAAGAAAAGTAACAATCTCCAATGGACACTGATCAGGTACCAGACCTACCAAAGATCTCCATTCAAGGGGGAGAAAATCCTGATGTACTCATGGACAGTGAGGCGGCAAATCTCACTGTCCTAGAGGTTCTCAATGATATAAACAAAGTCGCTGATATGGAAGCTGAGCCAGAAGCACAAACTGTGCTAGAACAAGTTGCTGAGAAAGAGATCCTGGAATCAGAAGCTGATGTCCAGGGGGAGAAGTTTGGGGCTACTGAGGACAATGTTCCTCCAACTGATACTTTGCCAGAAGTCCAGAAGGACAACTAGCCCACACTCCAAAAAGATGCACAGATTGAGGGGGAGGTACCAGACCTTGCCCTAGTACAAATTCCTGATACCCAGCCTCAGGCTGTGGATGTAGCCAGCTCCTCAGAATCAGAAGCTGAAGAAGAAGCCACAGGGCTAAAGAAGAGGAAACTAATGGAAATGAGGAAGAGAAGCATAGGCTACAAGAAGGCAGTACAGTCTGCACAGACTCCTGCTTCTTCTATGGATTTCTCTTCCCTCATGGTGTAGCTCCAACTGAAACTGGATGCACAAAGACAAACAATAGAGAAGTATATTGATGAAAGTAACAAGGATCTACAGCTTCAACTGACCCAGGATATCAAATCAATTAGATTTGAAGTTAATCTCAATAAGAAGAAAATGACTGTCTGCTTTCATAAAGGAGGAAATGCAGTAGTCTTTCTGTCTAAACAGCACGAAGAAAATAAGAAAACATTGGATGAACTAGATGTTAAAATTGGCTGTGCCCTTGAAAATCCGAAAAGGCTTAATGAAAACATTGCTGAGGTTCATAAGGTTACACTGGAAAAGCTAGCAGAGCAAACCATTGCTCTTAACACTAATGTGGATACAAAGGTCAGTGCCATTGAAGCACAAATCAAAACAGATCTGAATGCTGTTACGACAGCTATAAAGACCTTAGAATCAGGCATAGCAGACCAGCTCCAGAAATTCAAGGATTACTATACTACTGGTAATTATCATATCAAAGACCAGATTAGATTTCAGAAAGATGACCTCAGGGATCATATCTACCGAGAAGTCATAAAGGGGGAGAGAGTCCTTGTAGAGGCAAGCTCTGACCATGCCAAGTGGATCATCAATTCACTCAGAGCTACCTTAAGATATCCACCTCTCTGTGATGACAACAACACAACAAAATCTGGAGTGCATGCAGAATACCTGGAAGGAGTGCATGCAGAATACCTGGAAGGAGTGCAAGCAGAGGTTGCTCAGGTCATATATCCACCTGCTGACTTTGATCAAGTTTTTCAGAAAGTTCAGGATATGTACAGTCCTCCACTGCACAACATGTCTGTTATTCTTGAAAAAGTGGAGATGGATGATGCCCTCTCTCAGACAGAACAAGAGATCCTGCTGTCTAAGAAAAGGTTCAGGGAGCAGGCTGAAGCAAGACCTGACTTTGAACAATGGAGCCCAACCTACAAAAACATAATACTAACTGCTTGGAAAGTAGTCAACAATAATATGAGTGACAGAGGGAAATGATACTCCACCAAGGAATGAGACAAATATCTCAAACAGATGGATGTTATTTACAAGTTCAGAAAGGATATAAAGGCCGGAACAATTCCTGCAGACTCTATTGAGCCTTGCAAGTATTTTCCTAAATCCTATCATTATTTTGAGAGGCAGAAGCTGAAGGATGAGGAGGCCAAAAAAAAAGAAAAAGGGAAGATGCCAGTTGCTGATAAGCCACAAGCAAAAGCAACAATACAACCTGGCAAAGGGATAATGATCAAGGAGCCCAAATTAACCTAGGATTTATATGTCTAGAATTTCTAAAAGAACTATATAATATGTTTTGATCTTTTATAGACATCTTGTAAATCGTACTGTTGATTTGACATGGGAAGTAAATTCCTTGGTTGGATATATCTGTCATGTTTTAAATTGTTATGTGATGCATATCTCTGTGATGATAAATGCATAATATTTAACTCTTTGACATACATATATACTTTCTGCTTATTGATAACCCTGTCTGTGATAGTTTAGTACATCATTATTTGTGCTGGTTATTATAATAGTGTATATCATTGACTTGAGTTTATGACTTCTCCAAATAGAGGGAGATTGTTGGGTACATTGGAAATTGTACCAGATTTGGAGAAGTCTTACTTAACTAAGTGGTATACATCATTTTGTATTTGATGTCTGTTGAGTTTACTTGTGCAGGCTAAAGAAACGAAGAAGATTTTTTCTAAGTACAAAAGTGTCGAGACACTTAAGCAATGTCGGCACCTTTTGATGAAGCAATGTCGAGTACAAGAGCAAAGCTGTGTCGACACACATAACTTGTGTCGACACACAGAGATATCAGTCTTCACCAGCTGTATCCTATGTTGTTAAAGGCGCGCCTCAGGCGCGCCTAAGGCTCCAGGCTCACCAGGCTCAGAGGTTTGCGCCTTCGTGCGTCTTTTTTGCGCCTTTGGACATTAAAGGCGCACATGAATGCGATTTTTTATGTAAACCTTTTGTTTTCAAAAAAATGAAAAAAATGATGTAAGAACTCATTAATTTTTATACAATTTAGTGTTCTTGAAACATAATCGATCGTTGAGACTAAGATATGATGCAAGAGACCATTTTGATTTTATTTTTTAAGAGATATAAATGATAGTAATGAATGACTAATGAGTAGAATATATAAAGAACCTGTTCAAAAAGATGAATTGTTGTTTGATGCTGATTATTTAAAATGAATGTGGTTGCGCCTTGCCTTCTTCGGGCGCGCGCCTGCGCCTTGAGCCTTGCGCCTAGGCTCCAAGACCCTTTTGCGCCTTGGTGCGCCTTGCGCCTTTAATAACTAAGGCTGTATCGACACACAGGACTTGTGTCGACACACAGAGATATCAGTCAACACAAGCTGTGTCGACATAAGTGATCACAGTCGACACACTGAATGCTGAGTCTAAGATAAACTGTGTCGACACTCAGGACTAGTGTCGACACACCAAAAATAAAAGTGCTGACAGTAAGCTCAAGCAGATATGTCGACACCCAAGACTTGGGTTGACAACTGTTTTGAAGGAAAAGCTGGGTCGACACTAAGTAAGTTGTGTCGACACATTCTATATTATCTGTGTCAGGACTATGGAGGAAAGCTGTGTCACCATAAAGTAAAACTTGTCGACAACATCAAGACAATGTGTCGACATCCAGCTAAATGTGTCGACATCCAGCTAGATGTGTCGACATATCTAACAATCTGTGTCAACACAGTATGAAGACCTGTCTGCTGTTGAGACCAAGTTGCAGATTTCCAGATCTAAGAAGTGATATTTGTTATAACTGTCAAAACTGTCAGATGTCAGTCAGATATCGGCTCAACAGGTTATCACTGATGACTTCTATAAATATAACATTCCTATCAGAAAAAAAACACAGAAGAACAAAATCAATCGACAACGTCTTGAAGGGTGGATCTCTGCAGATCAGCTTAGTTTTACAGAATCAAATCTGTAAGAAGAAGGAGGCAGATTCAAGATCACTTCCATCTACTCTTTGAAGATTCAACCTAGTTCTCTGAATTCAAGAAGCTTTGAAGAAGCTAAGTCAGGTTGAATCTGATCAAAGATTTACAAGGATCAGAAGGGACCAATTTCTAATTATTGGTCAAGTAATCTTTACCCCTTTCTCTCTCTTTGGGTAAAGAAATTTTTAAATCATTGTAATCAAACTTGTAGGATCTGTATTGATCTGAGTGTAGGAAAGTCTATCTTTCTGAGTTGTAAGCCTGTAATTATAAGGGTTGAGGTAGGGCATATTGCCTGAGGTAGGAGTTGGAAAACTCTGAGGTAGGATTCGTGGGAAGAATCTGAGTTGTAGGATCTGGAAGGATCTGAGCTGTAGGACTTGAAGAAGTCTGAGTTGTAGGAACCTGGAAGGGTTCTGAGTGAAAAGATCTGTGGATCTGAGGAGAAGGAAGTTGGGCCGAATCTAGTTCATTGCTAGATAGGCGAGGGGGGAAAGTGGATGTACCCAAATACTGGGGAACCACTATATATTTGTGTGTCTCTGTGCTGTGTTTGCATATTCTGATTATTTGTGATGCTTGAATGATTAGATAACTAGAATTGTTAATTAGAAATTCTAAAGCTGCCTATTATAAAGAATTGGACCTATTCACCCCCATCTAGGTGATTAGTAGTTTTTATTGAATTCTTTCACTAACTTCAATGCCAAGGACATGAATTTTAAGAAGCCTTTTCATCCTGATTCCCGTCATCAAAAACCTAATCATCCCAAACCTAGTTCTCCAAATCAAAACTTAGGTAAAGGAAAATGATACTTCATCTATGACCGCACAATTCATCTGTCTACCAATTGCTTCTACAAGAAAACAGTACTCGTGATTTACAAATTCCATGGTGTTAAGCCTCAGGCCAAGAAGATTTAAGCACCAGATCAACCTATCTTCAGGTTAGTATTCTCCTAGTCTTCTTCTCACATGTTCATTAGATTGATGTCTTAATTCCGGAGCAAATGTTCATACTTGTCTTGATCATTCATGCTTTGTCACCTTTCAGGACAACAGTAGAGGTTGCGTGATCTTAGGAGCCGTTTCTTCTGCACAAATATTTAGATGCGGGCGAGTGGATCTTAGGTTGACATCCACAAAACACTAGCCCTGCATGATATGCTTTATGCGCCGAGAGTTAGAAATAATTTTGTGATTGGATCTTTACTAGTGAAGAAGTGTTATAAAATTGTCCTAGAATCAAATACTGTTGTAATAACATTGAATGATATTTTTATTGGCAAATGATTTGTTTGTGATGATTTATTCAAATTAAATGTTGCTGATTTTGAAGTAAATAATTTTTTTTTAATTCCAAGCTCCTCTTTATATTTTTGACATGCTAGATTATGACATGTGAATTCTTATTGTATGAAAAAGATGACATCCTTAAATCAAATTCCTAAAATAAATATTGTACCAACTGCTAAATGTTAAATTTGTGTGCAATCTAAATTTTCTAAAAAACCTTTTAAATCAGTTGAAAAAGCTTCTAAACTTTTAGAGTTAATTCATTCGGATGCGTGACTCAGAACCGCCAACCTACTAGAGTTCGAAATAAATATTTTGTTGCTTTCATTGATGATTTCACTAAGTTTTGTTACATATATTTATTAATACTAATGATGAAGTATTTTTATATTTCAAAATTTTTAAAACTGAAGTAGAAAATCAATTAGTATTTTCCATTAAAATTCTTAGATTCAATCAACTTAGTGATAAAACACTTCGAATGAATTAACTCAGTTTTGCCAAAAACACAGAATAATTCATCAACTGACTGCTCCCTATTCATCTCAATCAAGTGGTGTAACTGAACGTGAAAATCAGACCTTGATTTTTGGGGAGAAGCGTTGCTCACCTCCTTGTTCATCCTTAATATGATTCCATCAAAACATAATGATAAAACCTTTCTTGAATTATTTAAATTAAGGAAGCCTAACTTCCAAATTCTTCGAGTGAGAGTATGTTTGGCTAAGATAACAATTCCTGAATCTAAGAGAAAGAAAATAAGACATAGAACAATTGATTCTATTTTTATAGGTTATGCATATAATAGTAGTGGTAAAAGACTTCTTATTACCAATTCTGGAATTAGTAAAATCTCTAATAATACTATTCTGGAAGCTAGAGATGTAATTTATTTTCAAGATAAATTCTCATGTAAATTAAATAACTTATCCTAACCTTCTGCTAGATCATCCAATTCTTCTTCTTCTATAGACCCATTAGAAATTTATGAGCTTATAATAAGCAAAAGACTTAGAATCGAGAGGATCTTTGGAGATTCTAATTCATATGAGGAAGTTATGACCTCATCTGATTATTCCTTTTGGAAAAAGTCATAAATTCAGAAGTTAATTTTATTTTAGAAAATAAAATATGGATTCTAGACGATCTACCTGCCGGTGCAAAGTCATAGGTTTTAGATGGATCTTTAGGAATAAACTATGTCCGGACGGCTCCATAGAAATGTATAAGGCTCACCTTGATTCTAAAGGCTATGATCAAAAATAAGAAATAGATTATTTAGACACATACGCTCCCGTAGCTAATATCAGATTTCTTCGTATTCTTGTCTTCTTTGCTTCAATCTATAAGATAATTATTCATCAAATGGACGTCAAAATCGCATTCTTGCATGTAGAAGTTTATATGATTCAACCCGAAAGTGTTGTAGTTAAAGGTTAAGAAACAAAATTTTGTAAACTTATTAATCTCGTTGTGGACAGAAATAATCTCCTATGCAATTGTATAAAAATTTGATTCTGTAATCTTATCTTTTGGATTTATATCTAATGAATTTGATAAATGTATTTACGTAAGACAAGATGGAGAAAATGCTGCATAAATTTAAATTATATGATTCCGCACCCGCGTCTACTCCATATGACGCTGTAAAAATATAGGTGAACCCGTTGACCAACATTTGTATGCACAAATGATAAGATCTTTGTTATATATTGCAAATTGGACTAGGCCTGACATTTTCTATGCCGTAGTTAGACTAAGTAGATATACTAGTAATCTAGTGTTGATCATTGGATAACATTAACAAGAATATTTAAATATCTTTGCGGAACTATAGATTATAATTTAGTATTACAGGTTTTCTTGTTGTACTATAAAAATATTCAGATGTCAATTGGGTAACTTATTCGCTAGACGTTAAGTCTACAACTTGATATATTTTCTTTCTTGGGGTGTCACCATTTCATAGGACTCGACAAAACAAAATGTGATTTCTAAAAGCACCATATAATCCCAGCTTATTGCTTTAAACATTACGTGTGCCGAAGTTGAATGGTTAAAGAATTTACTTTCTGAAATTTCTTTATTTGAAAAACTTATATCTGGTCTTTTTCTGCACTGTAATAATAAATGTGTTATTAATTTAACTGCTTCTAGTAGTATTAATTTCAAAATGAACAAGTTTATGAGAATCATGTACAAACCAGTGAACCAAAGAAGAAATGACGTGATATCACTCAACAATGTAAAGTCAGAACCGAATCTGGCTGATAATCATGACAAGAGATTGTCCCGAATGGAGATTTTATTGTTATCAAGGGGAATGATGCTTAAACTCACATGATTTGCTGCCAGTAGTGGATACCCAACTCATGTGATTGGAGATCCTATGAATTTGATTTAATATGGTAGAAAAGAAGCTGTTGATATATTTTAGTTGAGGGCACAAAATTTAATGGTTGAGAAAACATTTTTTTCATTCGAATGGTGTTGTGCTTTACGTAACAGATTAGGTTGAACTTAAAAGTTCTTAATGGTAGCCAAAGACATAATTTTGCGAGATATTAATTATGAAATATCTCTTGAGGCACTACTTATGTGGGGGTAGTCATGAGGCTACGAATTTGGGATCCGTGATGAAACCTAATAACCCTCATGAAAAGTCAAGAAATGCGCACGACCATTAACGCGCGCACCGTTATAACCCAATGAACAACCAATCTTTTGTGTGCTTATCTAATTTACCGATCAAAATTTTTTAATTCAAATCCTCTGACACATTATACTCTGCGGTAGAGGAAATAAGTACTAAGTATAGGTTCAAGATAATAATTTCACCTGTACCAATTGTATATATACAACTTGATAAAACAAATTTGTATTTGATTTTATTTATCATTACTAATATCACAATTTATGAAGTTCGTATTTCGGTTTTTCGCTTTTGTGTGGGATTGTTAGAAATTTTGCAATTAAAACATTTAATTCATAATGTTTTATTGGAGCCTACTATTGTGTTTGATGTTTGACTCCTTATAATTGATGAAAAGCTCCAAACCAAGCGGAGGGAATCTAAATGTTTGGAGGAAAACCTTTCATGAAGGAAAGGATGAAGCCTTTAGTGACGTAGGACGAATCTATAGGCGACGGGAAATCTGTGACCGGACTCTACATGCTATGCAAATCCGACGATTAGATCACAAATTAGATAATAAATTTCAACATCCCACGCAGATAATTCACAACAAGACAGAATATTTTATTAGGGCAAAAGCAAGCTTAGGCTTTCCTCCGCCCGGAGGGCCAAAGCGAGAGCACGCGACGAACTAACTCTGCAAATCACAATATTTATCTAACAAACCAGCACAATATAATATACCCAAATAATTATGAGATCCAATCCAATATAAATATGCTGAAAATGATAAACCATTACAACAAAATCTCACCAAATTGTGGGTTGACCAAGGCACTGAAGAATCCAAAGCCGGAGATGCGTGGACGACGATCCGAGGTGGAACCAGTGTTGTGGAAATGGCGGAGGTGGCGACAAGGGGTTTTGGAGGTGGGAAAAGGGGGCTAGGGGTAGGGGATACCTCAGGGAGGAAGATAGACACCTAAGAGTCATCACCTAGGATTCCACAGAGTTGGCACCTTGACTTGATCACTTGAATCCGGGATTTCTCTTTTCTAAATTTTGCAATGCCTCTTTTCAGCCCATACATGATCTATTTATAATAAAGAGGAGCCTAGGACATCCCACCATCGACGGCTATGATTGACCGGTGGTGGGGCCAGCCAAATACATCAAAATAAATGCAAATATAATAAACTAATATTTAAAATTGATTCGCAACGTGAATCCGGACGCATCTACGGAGTCCGATCGTCGATCCGGGCACGCTATATATGGAAAGTCGCCAATTGACCCCGAACGGGCCCAAAACTCGTCATCCACTACAAGTGCTTGTCTATGCTCCACATCATTTAGTCTCACCATGCTTATTACCAACCTTGTTATTAAGTATAAGAATAAATTCACTCCTTATTTGTTCAAAGGAACATAAGAAAAAACTATGAACTACACGTGCGCGTGTGCACGCACCGCACCGAACCGAATTCGGATTTAGGATTTGGAGAATAATTGAATTGTATTGTATTTTTTATTCAAAATAATTTTGTTATTTTTGAATCCTAAAAATCCGAGTTTCGTCGACTTCTCCTTTGCGTCGATAAGAAATCGACACATGCGTCTACAAGAACGCGCTGAATCCACCTTGCGTCGATAAGGATTTGACGCTTGTGTCGATATGATCTCCGTCGACTTGCATCGGCTTGAGTTACGTCAATAAGAACTCGACGTGCGTCAACCAGAACTCGACGTGCGTCGATAAGAACTCGACGTGCGTCGACTAGAACTCGACGCAACCTGCGTCGACTTCTCCCTTTACACAGCCTTGTGCGTA
The DNA here is from genome assembly GCA_039513925.1 of Platanthera zijinensis. Taxonomy (NCBI): domain Eukaryota; kingdom Viridiplantae; phylum Streptophyta; class Magnoliopsida; order Asparagales; family Orchidaceae; genus Platanthera; species Platanthera zijinensis. The sequence continues at coordinate 135,409,125 of CM077080.1, read as the reverse complement.
ATAGTCTAACCGCTTCTTTTACGCATTCTTCTCGCCATTAATTATGTATGTTGGGAATCCAACGTTTCTTTATACGATTAAAAGCTACCATTTATAACTGGTGTAATTAATTTCGTGGTTAATTTTCTTACCATTTTTTGAGACTCTTTATAGAAGATTTTTTGATTAGTTTTACTTACACTCTCGAAAAAAACTTCTTGCTCACTTAACAGACGAATTATTCTTCGTGATTTCTTTTTCTTGACGTTGGCTTCATCAAGTGAGAGTTTGAGTGCTCTGTGATTCTTTAGTGTCTGCGCACATCGGGGATTTCGGGATCTAACCGGGTGTTGTATCTTGGAGGAGTGAGCATTGGTTGAAAGCGCGATTGGTGTCGGGCATGCCTTCGAGCTTGATGACATGCTTGATTGAAGGGACATAATATTATGGCCGTTGGAGTCGGGCCTCTCTTCTAGCTTGATGACGTGCTTGTTTGATGGATAGACGTTATATTTTGGTCATATTTGGTTATATTTGTTTTTTTAGTATGTTTCATATTTATTTTGCCATTTACTATTTTATGTAGCATTTGAGTATTTTTATTATTTGCTAACCTGTTTCGACCTTTTTGTAATTTCTCATGTGAGTTGTACTATGGCCCCTTACGAATTTTGGAGTGAGAAGCAATAATTCGATCCTCTCTAACCCTGGAGGTGTTGGCGGCTTCCCTTAATTGCCTCACAGTAGGACGCGCGGTTCCTGACACTGTATTATCTCTGACCACGTATTTCATTTTCATCTCGCAATGTTACAAAATCAGTTCATTACAGGGTTGAATCCAAAGATTGAACCATTTATACATAAATTGCTAAACATGTACATAACATACCTGCCTTATTGCACATGATATTCAAGTTCTGGAAGAATAATCCACTGTAGAATTAACAATATTTTCCCATGATGCTCATTTCTTTGATATAATTTGGATGCTTAACCTCTGTTGATCCTGTTCTCTTTTCTTTCATGCGGTTTTTGTTTTTATTTCCCTTCAAGAGAAAATGTTAATAAAAAAGAAACAGTAATTTGTATTTGAAAGAAATTTCATCCAATTTTTCTAAAAAAGTTAAATTTTGTTGACCGAGAGAAAATTTCATATATTGCAAAACAAAGACACCTCTATTTATAGAGGTGTTACAATTAATAAGCATAAATAAGTAATATAATCTAACACTCCCCCTCAAGTTGGGCAAGTGATGTTGATCATGCCCAACTTGTCCACAATCTTGCTAAATGTGTTCCCACTTAATCCTTTCGTGAGAATATCTGCTAGCTGCCTGTTGGAGGGCACGAAGGGAGTACACACAATCCCTCGCTCAATATCCTCCTTGATGAAGTGTCGATCCACCTCGATGTGTTTCGTTCGGTCATGTTGAACGGGATTGTGTGCGATACTGATGGCCGACTTGTTGTCACAATACAGAAGGATGGGTCCTTCTTCTTCGAAACCAAGATCACGCATTAAGGCACGAAGCCATAAACCTTCACAGACCCCTTGGGCCATAGCTCTGAACTCGGCCTCAGCACTAGAGCGTGCCACAACTTACTGCTTCTTGATCCTCCAAGTAACAAGATTGCCTCCAACGAGAGAACAATATCCCGAAGTTGAACGTCTATCATCAACAGATCCTGCCTAATCAGCATCAGTGTAGACTTCAACTTTTAGGCCGGTGTTTGGGGCAAACAGGATACCCCTTCCTGGTGAAGACTTGAGATACCGTAAAATTCTGTGAGCAGCATCCACGTGTCGGGTCTTGGGAGCATGCATGTACTGGCTCACAACACTCATTGCATAGGAAATATCTGGGCGAGTATGGGACAGATATATTAACCTCCCTACCAATCTTTGGAACCCTGAGACATCTTCGATGTCCACTCCATCATCCCGCGATAGACGGTGATTTGCTTCAATTGGAGTGTCAGCCGGTCTGCATCCACTCATTCCCATCTTCTCAAGGAAATCTAACATATACTTTTGTTGAGAGATGAAGATCCCCCGCTTAGATCTGGCAACTTCTATTCCCAAGAAATATCTGAGTTTTCCCAGGTCCTTGACCTCAAACTCTCCAGCTAGCTTTTGTTTCAAGCTCTGAATTTCTTCCATATCATTACCAGTTATGACAATATCGTCAACATACACAATGAGAGCAGTAAGTTTTCCAAATCTACGTTTAATGAACAATGTGTGGTCAGCATTTCTCTGATAGTACCCAAAGGACATCATGGCCTTGTGGAACCGGCCAAACCATGCTCTTGGGGACTGCTTCAACCCATAGAGAGCCTTCAATAGTCTACACACTTTTCCAATAGAACCAACAGGAGCAAGACCCGGGGGAATCGACATATAGACCTCCTCCTCCAAGTCACCGTGGAGAAAAGCATTCTTCACATCCAGCTGAAATAGTTCCCAATGTTTGCAAACCGCAACGGAAAGTAAGACCCGGATAGTATTCATCTTGGCCACAGGGGCGAACGTCTCCTGATAATCAATGCCGTGGGTTTGGGTATAACCTCTTGCAACCAACCTCGCCTTACATCTTTCAATAATTCCTTGTGGGTTTTGTTTCACCGAGAACACCCATTTGCACCCAACAAGTTTCTTGCCATTGGGGAGAGGAACCAAGTCCCATGTATGATTTTTTTCTAGAGCCTTCATTTCCTCCATCATCGCCTCACGCCACACAGGGATTGCCAGAGCCTGTTTCCAAGATGCAGGTATAGAGGCAGTAGAGAGGGAAGAGACAAAGGACTTGTAGGGGGTAGAAAGCGCAACATAAGATACAACATTTGATAAGGGATGGTGAGTACAAGACCTGGTACCTTTTTGAAGGGCAATCGGAAGATCAGAAGGCCCTGAGTCAGGATCCACTGACTGTTCCGGTAGCATAGTGGGGGCTTGTGTGCTTGGCCGCATGACACGCCGGGTATATACCTGCAGGATTGGGGGTGGTGAAGGTATGGAGGAAGATGAAGGTAGAGGAGAGGGGCTCTCCTCCACTGGTGTTGGAGGACTCACTTCCACTGGTAGAGTCTCCCCCTGAAGTGAGGGATATGATGGAGGAACGGGAAGAGAAACACCCGAAGACGGGGAATCATCTGGAGAGGGAGAGTCAGTGATAGAATAGTAGGACTCAGATTCACGGAATGTGACATCCATACTAACATACACTTTCCTGGTAGGAGGATAAAAACACTTGTACCCTTTTTGTGTAGGTGAGTAACCGATAAAGACACACTTGAGAGCACGAGGATCCAGTTTAGAGGGGCGGGGTTGGTGGATGTGAACAAAGCAAACACAACCAAACACTTTAGGAGGAAGCTGTGTAGGGCGCACCCGGAGGGTATGAAGGGGAGTGGATCCATCCACAAGGAAGCCATTACGAGAAGGAAACGGCGTCGGAAGAAGCAGAAACTCACTGCAGGATCATTCCGATGCCAGAAGAAAAAACCGAGGCGGGCGCAACTTGCGGAGCGGTTGCGGCTTGCGGAGCGGAGCGGGAGGCGCGATGCGGGCGCGAGGCGGGAGGCGTGCGCGACTGGCGACGGAAGAGCGGAGCGGGAGGCGCGAGGCGGGGTGGCTGCGGCTCGCGGTGCGGGAGGCGCGAGGCGGGGTGGCTGCGGCTTGCGGTGCGGGAGGCGTGGCGAGCGCGGGAGGCGAATTAGGGCACGGGAGCCTTTGATACCATGTTGACCGAGAGAAAATTTCATATATTTCAAAACAAGGACACCTCTATTTATAGAGGTGTTACAATTAATAAGCATAAATAAGTAATATAATCTAACAAATTTCAAAAGCATCCTTCTTGTTTTCTGTTATTTTTTTGTTTCAACCAAAAGATAAGCAAAAGATATTTCCCTTACACAACCTGAAATATACTGATATTGGTTTAGTGTAGGAAACATTCTTTACAGATAAGATTTCAATATTGTCATCACTTTCGATTTAGTTACACAAGCTGTCATACACGGGAGGCCCTCGTGCCATGCATCTACAGGTTGGGCTATTGTTGTTGTACACTCACATGGGAACCTGTACACAACTGCTAGTATATAAAAATATTTCATTTTACTTTCTTATGCATTACTAATTATAATAGATTTAAATTTAATTTATAAATCAACTATTATTATATACAACATTAATTAATATTGTTTTACTAATTAAAGAAGAGTCAAGTGATTATCATATTCAACAATTAGGAGACTAGATAATATAATAATATTTAATGGATCTCTTCTCTTCTCTTCCCTCTTTCTTTCTGGGTTAAAAGGAGAAAATTAGGAGCAGTACAATGGAGAAGGGTAATGTTTCGCCAAAGAGAAATTTACCTTGTTATATAGATTGATTGAATATGATTCCTATAGTAACATAAGCATGCCTCAAGATTTTATTACCAATAAGCTGGCAATTTTATTTTTTTGGCTGATGGCAGCGCATGACTATTCCTCAAATGTTGGAGAATGTGTGGTTCAAGAAAAACTATAAACCACCAGTTTTTGATGAGCATTGTGTCACAAGTTTGGATGACATTGATGCGGTTTTCAAGGACTCCGAAGTGAGTCATAGACAAGTTTATTTTCAGCCACAAACAATTTTTTTGGTAGTTTATGTTAATTTGTTTGCTATATTAGGAATATCATGTAACAGAGAAAAGGGAAGAACAGCCCGCAGCTCTAAATGCCTTTGACCTGATTTCAATGGCGAAGGGGTTGAAACTTGGAAGCTTGTTTGATGGTGAACAGGTTTATATCTAGTTTTTTATTCAAACTTTATTCTTCTCTGTATATGAAGTAATAGGATTTTGGTAGCTTACTCATTTATCTCTAAATAGTGTATAAGATTCAAATTTATGCAAGAATGTTACAAATTAAAGGTAGTTTGTTGACATCGAGATGCCAGCGGGCAAATATAAATACTGAAAAAAGATAATAACTATTGTTGATCATTATAGTTAACATCCATTTTTGAGAAATAAAATGCAAACTAAAGACTATTTATTATATAGAATTTGTTACTGTTAATTAAATAGATAGTTTGTCTCGGTAGATTTGATTTTAGTTGATATTTTTTGTATATTAACTGAATTATTATTTCTCTCAAGGAATTCAAAAGAGAAACAAGATTTACATCACAATGTACAGCCAATGAAATCATTACAAAGATTGAAGAAGCTGTAAAACCACTTGGATTTGATGTGCAGAAGAAAAGTTACAAGGCAGGCCATTCTATAAGCAGTTGATAAGGGTTTAGGGTTTATTCATTATTTTTACCTACTAGGAAGCTTCCATAGTTTCATTAGATCTTCCCTTCTTTCAGATGAGACTGGAAAATTTGAAAGCCGGAAGGAAAGGAAATCTTAACATCGCTACTGAGGTATGAAAATGTTAGAATTAGATGTTTGACAATTGATTCTGTTTAATTTTTACACTTGGTGTTACTGATATAGGTGTTTCAAGTGGCTCCTTCTCTTCATATGGTTGAGGTTAGGAAAGCTAAAGGGGATACTCTAGAGTTCCACAAGGTATTGGATTTTAATGGTTCCCCATTTTCTTTAATATACATCAACTTAATTATTGACCTGACAAACAAAGTTTAATCATGTTAGATTTGACTTCTTATGATTTATTGATAAGTGGATGCTTTCTTATTCATTTTTATACCAGTGCTACACCATAATGCAATTTGCTTATGACATCAGATGACTTGGGATTAATGTTGTTAAAGACTTGTGGAACTCATAGTATTTAGTTCCAAGAATCTTAGGGTTTTTGTAGGTACAATGGTATCTAGGATTCAGGTAGTGCGTATTTTACCGCTCTAAGTAAGATGCTCATCAATTTCGGTGCAACTAATCCTATGACTGGAAACTCTCTTGTCTTCGCTCACCTCGTGAGGCATACTGGTTACCACCAGTGTTCGTGATTACTCTCCCTACTTTAGTGGGATCACCGTCTTGATCATCCTTCTCTGTATTTTTTGTTGCGAGAGAACTAATCTTTTGGTTTCTATCCTTTGTAACCGATCCCTCACGGGAAACCCGATTGGAGCTCCTTCACCCACTCCTTGAGATATAGTCACCACCCGGTGAGTCTAGGATAGCTTACCTTTTAACACCACACTCAAGCTAACACCATAAGCTTCCAACATCCCAAGCCTGAGAGAGTATGAATGAAGAGATTTGTCAGAGACAACTTTTGTGAGCATATCAGTAATTTGATATTCAAATGATACAAACACCGTAGTAATAGTTTGATCCTTAATTTTGTCTCGTACAAAGTTGCAATCAATTTCAATGTGTTTTGTCATTTTATGAAAAACTAGGTTATTGGTAATGTGGATAGAAGCTTGATTATCAGAGTGTAGGTGCATGGCCTCTAAGACAGAGAAGCTCATTTCTTCCAAGGTAGATTTAACCCAAATCATTTCACATGTAGTGACGGAAATGACACAATATTCTGCTTTAGTAGAGAAATGAGCAACCACATTTTGTTTCTTACTTATCCAATAAAACTAGATTGCCACCCACAAGGGCCACAAAGATTGAATATCCATTCGTAGATCTTCTATTTAAGGAGGAACCCGCCCAATCAACATCGCACTACTCGTGAACCTTAAAATGACCATGTTCTTGATAGATAATGCCTTGTTCGGGGTGTGACTATCCAAATAATGCGCGCAAAATTTTAATTTTTGTTCCCCGATGATGAGAACGCAAGATAGTACGATTTTATGTGCTAATTTTTTTTCCGCATTTTCTATACTTTATTATCGTTATTTGATTTTATGAGTTAGTATACACTTGGTGGTGCCAATAGCCGTGTATCTTTTATTTTGATTATGTTGTCACAAGTATTGTTAGTATATATAGGCTGCCACTAGTGATTTGGGCTTGTGTTGGCTGGGTGTTTTGCTGGCTTATGCATTGGACACATGAGTGGCTTGTTGTTGGCTGGTGGTTTTGCTTGGGCTTGTTTGGGTGGCACCTGGATCGATGTTTGGTTTCTTATTGCTGCTGGCCGCATACTGTTGGTATTAAAAAGACTCGAGCCCTTCTCATTTTCCCGCATTACCGTCTTTGCGTTTTTTCCTGTGTCGCTGAATCCCGACCTCTTCTTCTTCCCGTGCTCCGCTTCTCCTTCCTAGCTGCTGCTCCTCTTCTCTTCTTCGGACTCTCTTCCTCTTAGTAGTTGCTGCACTGCTGCTGTTGGTTTGTGACGTTGCTTTGTGCCGCTGCTCTGTGCCGCTACTTTGTATTGCTGCTCCTGTGTCATGGATCCCGTGCCCGTGCTCTGCTGCTTTCTCCTACAAGCTCTCTCCCTCCCTATCTTTCTTCTATACTGTGCCGCTCTTTTTTGTGTTGTGTTGTCTTCCAAAGCCGTTGGTTTAGGGCTTTACTGCCGCTGATTTTGAGCTGCTGCTGCCTGTCTCCACCGCCACCTACCTTCTTCAGTACCTCCTTCAAAGATTTTGGAAGAACTTCGCCACACTTCTTTGTATCCAGGAAGGATCGGTTGTGCGGCGTTTTGCTTCCTCCCTCTTCTGCTGTGAGGATGTCTTATTCTCCTTATTTTTCTCCTATTTTTTGTTGTCTTGCTACTTTGAATCTACTGTCAGAATTTTTTTGGTTTGGAACTGGTGTTAGCTGGCCACTATTTTACTATTTTACGGGCTAATTTCCCTGATTTAAGGGGCTTGGTTAAGTAGTATTTTACCTTTCTTTTTTGAGTCGTTTTTATGTTGCTCGACAACCATTTTGGAAATTGAATTTAAGCTGGTAGCCTTGTGTAAAGGCAGAATTCGCGTTGTTGGGTGGCTGATTTTTTGATGGACAACAACTACTTATAGATGTTGCAGTTTATTTGAGTTGGTTTTCGTATTTGGACGGATTTAAAACACCTTTTTCTAAAGCTTTTCAACAATAACGCTACACATATAAGAGACGCAACCCAATTAAAGTGTGTTATTTCAGTGGTTTCCGAGGCCGAGGAACAAGAAGATAGCGTCTCAGGATAAACGTAGCGATAATACAAATAAGAATGCGAGTAAATGGAAGGGGTTGATGAGTTTCTTATTTTTTGAATTATGTTTATTTCAAGTATTTTTTATATTTCCTGTTTTAATTATTGAAAGATAACACTGCCTGTGCATATGCGTTTAACTCAATGATATATCGCTATAAAATAGATGTGTGCGAGAGAAAAAAGTGATACAAATTTCGGAGGGGAAGTTTTATTTTAAAAAACACATGTTTTCATGGAAGTTATGACAAGATAAGAATAATATAAATCTTTGCATAAAGAAATATTAAGGATTGAATCCTATGATGTAGAGATTATCTACTGATGGATTCACTAGCAGGGGTTTGCCTACATTTTTGCCCTAAAGAGGTGGGACCCAATTCAAGTTTGCATACCTGAATATTTTCTACTTTATGCAACAAAAAATAAAGAGGGGGATGAAGAGTTAGTGTTGAGAGTAAATATTATGATAATTATTGTTTATTGTGATGTATGCATATTGTTAACTCTTATTGTCTGTATGTATAACAATTCACAAAACACTTTTCTCAGTCTTATTTTTATGACTAACCCATCATGGACACATTTTTTAGGCAATAAGAGCGTCCCCCAGTGGATCGCGAAGGATTCTCCCTGAAGAATTGACGAAGGTATGACTCAAGATTTTCATAGTAATTGAAAAAGCTCAGGAAAGACATAAAGCCATATGTCATGATTATAATTGTGCTTTCTGTAATTAGTATGGTTAAATACTCATAGTTTCTGTAAAAATTTTTGTATATAAAAAATCAATGAATAAAAGTGATGCAACCCGCGTCGGTTTGTTTTTATTATTTTTATCGCACGTGTCTTTTATTATTGTATCACACGTTTTTACACATTTTTGGATTATTGTGTAACATCGAGTTGTATCGCGCATGTTATGAGCACCTGATTATTATTTTGTATCGCGCGTGTCGCTCGCAGAAGTTTTGGTTTGGCTCATTGGTGTGAACGGCCAACGAGACCCTAAATGCATAGGTCCAGTATTTTAGGAGATAGGCTAACTTAGGGCAAGCTTATAATAATTAAGTATTTCAAAATAGATATTAATTGCCAAAATCTGATATGAGTTTTTAAATTGGGTATTATCTTTGGAGATGCCTTTCTGTTAATCAAATATGCCCACCCTAAAGTTAGCCTCAAGATCTGCCAAAAAAAATTTACCCTAATCCCTCCTCCTATAACCCCCCCCCCCCTTCATTCCTCCTAAAACCCGGCTGAAAATTGAACTGAACTAGGCTTTATTTGTCTTCGTTCGGTTCTCTCCAGCACCGCCCTCTTCGACGGAAACCTCGACGCCCTACCCTCCCTCGACCGCTAGCAGCGCCGCCCTTGGATACTCCACCAAGGTCCCCCTGCCTCCAGAACCGGCCGTCGCCTTCCCCGTCGTAGTCTCCTCCAGAGGCCGGCCCCTCCGAATTTCTTTTTTCTGATGGGATCACTGCCCGACGTTGCACCTTCCTTCGTTTTTCCTCTCCCGGGCCTCCTCCGACGACGAAACCACCGCTAGAATCTCACCCAGCCCCCGTCGACTACTCCTTCAGCCTCTAACGACTTCTCCGGCCCCTTTCCCGGCAACTCCAGTGCCCTCCGACGAGTTTTCTCTCCCCAGCAAAGCTCCGGCGCCCTCCTTGCTTCCAGATGGGTGTTCCCTCCTCCAGAACTCCTATTTGCTCCAACCATCCATCCCGGGGAATCCTGACAGTCACGTGCAGTCGGGCTTGTGGCGATTTCGTGCACAACTGTTGTTCCTTCACCTGTGGTATACCTCTCCACCTCCCTCGCTCGCGTACATTAGTATTTTGTTATGCCCACATTTTTAAATGAATAGTTCATTATTATGAGCTTGCCCTACTAACCATATCTCTTAATTTCCGTTAATCTCCCTATACGTGTTGTCACCCTAGTGAATGTTATGCCTTTGGATTCGTGATTTCATAACGTTATTATGCGCGTGCGGTGACCTTGCGATAGTTTACGACACTTAAGTCGTTTTTATCGGTTTAAAATAGCCTGTGAAAACCTTCGCGGCACATTTATTTTAAAAGATCAGAATTTTATATTTCAAAACTATAGCCCTAGGTTTTAGTTTACATCAGTTTGGTGTGGTTGCTGGGATATCTCACTCCTATCATGGGATAGCCGAGCGCCATTCGTTTTCAAATTTAAGTGTAGAAATTTCCGTTAAAAAAATGGATGATTTAGATGCACGTATTAAAGCCTTGTGGAAAGCCGTTGAGTTCGTCATTACAGAATTCAAGCAGAATCTGAGTGAGTTTTGCACCTCTGTTCACAACCTAGAGACGTCAACACACACACATTATGCTGCTCCTGTATACCTCCACACTTTATATCACATAGTGAAACCCGAGGTTAGGTGTTTCGATAGTCCAGCACATCTCGTTAGTTTCACGATGAACACCTTGGCTCTACCCACTCCCAAGTCCCACCGTGACACACACTTCAGTCAAAGAGATTCTTCCTGAGCCCCTGCTAAAGGAAGAAAAGTTTCCTCTTATCTTTATCACCCCGACTGATGTCGTGACTTCACGTGTCTCCACTGCAACACTCCCTTCAGTCGAGGAGGTTCTTCCTGAGCCCCTGCTCCAGGAAGAAGAGATTTCTCCTATTTTATCCACCACAACTGATGTCGTGACTCCACGTGTCTCCGCTTTAGCACCCCCTTCGATCGAGGATGTTCTTCTCGAGCTCTTGCTCCAGGAAGATGAATTTTTTCCTCATTCCTTCCTCCCGATTGACGTGGTGTGCCCACTTGCCCCCACTGACTCACATCCTTCAATCGTCGAGTTGTTTCCTGTGGCCCCGCTCCAGGAAGGAGTTATTAGTGATGTGTCACTCACCTCGGATGCCAAATCATCGTTCTCTCTTCTCCCAGAGGAGTTGGTTAGTGATGAGGCCCTCATCTTGGGTGACATAGACTCGTGCGTCTTATGTCCCGACTTTCTTAGCGCACTACCGCCACAAACCCTTGAGCTCACATACATTGTGACCTGTGACCCTCGAGTCACCACCTTATATTGATTTTATTTTTGGCGAGCACGCCTTTTATTCACAACACTTTCGTTTGGTTTTAAGCGCACACGTTGAGTCACCACATCACTACCGTTTGAGTTCTGACACTTCTAGGTTTAGTAGTCTTGAGGGAGTTGAGACAATACTTAGATATTTTACTCCTCATCGGGACACCCGTTTCAAGGGATTTGTATGAAAAGTTTTACACGCCAAATTTGGGATCTGTTTAAAATTTTGTGACTCGAGCGGAATTTCATCAGGAGAAATTAGGATGATATTCTATCCAGACCTAGCAGACATTCGTGGTTGTCTATCAGACGAGAGTATGTTGCGTCATGAGTTACTGATTCCACGAGCTTATTCCACTTGCTTCCTGTTCTCCCTACTGCCACATGTTCTCCCCACACATCCCTCCTGTCATCCTCTAAAATCTCTAATAATTACTGTTTATTTAAATATTTGGCATGAAATTTTGACTAATGGATTGCGAGCTTTTGGGATGAGAGGTTACTTCCAAGTTTTTGGTCGCAGCGGGCAGCCATGGCAACAACAGGACAGTATGCAACATCTCTCTGATCGACGCTTGGTTTTTCTACTTGTAGGTTACATCGAGTCTTGTCGGGGTCGAGCTCTTTCAACCCCGAGAGAATTGATGCAACCCGCGTCGGTTTATTTTTATCACACATGTCTTTGTTGATCGTGAGACGCCCTTAGAGGGGGGGGGGGTGAATAAGAGTTAACAATATTTTTATTTTTCACTCAATATTTGCTTGAAGAAATAATTTCAGAAACAAAAACTAATTTTTCATAATAAAAAATAAACACTTAGTAAATCACAAGAGTAGAAATGATGATAATTTATTTCACAAGTGTTAAACAGAATATAATGAATCTCTATGAAGCTCGAGATCAAGCCTATGAAAAATTACAAACTTCTTTTGATTTCACCGGTCCTTCTAACAAGAACTGGTTTGCTATAACGTATATCTTCCTAGATCTAGCTACTAGCCTCCCCCTAGATCACAATACAATCTAGTCGCTGCACACAAGGCGGCGAGAACTCCCTAAGTCGCATAAGGACCTAGACGCCACACACAAGGTGGTGATTCTCTTCTAAGCCACACAAGGACTTATACGCCACGCACAATGTGACGATTTCCTCTATCAATTACAAATAAGAAAGTAAGAATTACATAGTAAATTTCAGAATGAAAAATCTCTCAAAATGTAGCGCTGAAGATGCCGACGAATCCTTGCCAAGGTTGCTTCAGATGTCGTGTACGAATGTCGCTCTTTCGCGCTTGAACCTTCTTGGGAGAATAGAGTTTTCTGGTTGCTGGAGCTCTCTGGAACAGTTGCACAAGAAGGAACACTCCAACTTCTGTAATTTGTGATCTCCACAGAAAAATGATTTGCTTTTATATTTTAGCGATATCGTCTGACGACACTGTATATCGCTAGCCGGCAGGCGATATCTTCTCTGGTTGCCACGTGTCCCACGCATTCCTGATTTTCGCATAACAGATCGGTCATGGCCAATCGTGGGCTATCGCCTGGCGATATCGATGTCGCTGGGCGACATCGTGTGTAACTACACGCCGCGTGGAGATAATGTTGTAACTGTTCAGTCCATTGTCTCTTGGTGGCGATACTGGATATCGCCTGACGATAGCACCTTAGCTCCTCTGTTCAAACCCCAATACAAGCCCAAATGATATTAGTGTTAGACCTGTGATATCTTCACATCATAAACACCCAATGATCAAATACACACGAGATTTATTATTAGCAAATCAAAAAGCGTGAAACACATGCTCCAACAATCTCTCCCTTTTGATAATAACAAATCCACTTATAAATAAATCATGAATGACCTATAAAGTGTTAGAAAATATGATTAGCATGACTAATCATTTGTATGTGCACACACTCCTCTTAGATGTAACTCCCCCTAGAGGGGGGGGGGTCAATAAGGGTTAATCATAATTATATTTTTTCTCTTAATATTTGCTTGAAAAAATAATTGCAGAAACAAAAACTAATTTTTCATAGCCTTGATCTCTAACTTCATAGAGATTCATTATATTCTGTTTAACACTTGTGAAATAAATTATCAACATTTCTACTCTTGTGATTTACTAAGTATTTATTCTTGATTATGAAAAATTAGTTTTTTGTTTCTGCAATTATTTCTTCAAGCAAATATTAAGTGAAAAATAAAAATATTTTTAACCCTTATTCACCCCACCTCTAAGGGAGTCTCACGATCCAATAATTGGTATCAGAGCTAGGTTACTCCAAATTGTTTTCACCATCGGGAGTAATGACGCAAAACAATCACGCGTTTTCCGAGGGGCAAGGGATAAGTAGACCTCCCTACTGACACAAATTATAACTATTGGAAAGTTCGAATGCGATGCTTTCTAATTGCTTTAGATATCGAAGTATGGGACATGATAGAAACATGCTACACTCCACTTACAATGGTAGTTGGAAGTGTTAGCATGGAAAAACCCAAAGACAAATTGGATGAAACTGATAAGCTTCGATGTAAAAATAACGCTAAGACAATGAACGATTTATTCTTCGCGTTAGATAGAACTGAATTTTAATTGAGTATGTGCTTGTGAAACTGCGTATGATATTTGGAACTTACTTGAAGTTACTCATGAAGGTACATCGCAGGCGAATGACTCAAAGCATTTCCAATTAGAGTCAGAATTTGAAAAGTTCAAGATGGAGGTCGATCAAGATGTAGACTTCATGTACACGAGGTTCGGCAAAATCGTGAATGACTCGAAGATTCTTGGAAAATGTTTCTCAAACGGATATTTAGTGAGGAAGATTCTTAGATCGCTTCCCCCGAAGTTTAATCCAAAAGTGACTGCCATCTCGGAGTCACACGATCTAAAGATTCTTCAAATTGAGAATCTTATAGAAAAACCTTAAAACTCATGAAGTGGAACTGAGGATTCAACAACAAGAGTACAATGTTGAGCCGAGAAAGAAAACATTGGCGTTGAAATCCAAGAAGCATGCTGAGAGTTAGTCTGATGAGGATGAGGAAGAACATGAAGAAAGCCTGTTCGTAAAGAAGTTCAAAAGTTTCATAAGAAACCCTAAAAGAAGAAATTCTTTTAGAAAGTTTTTCAATAAGAAAAGGTCTGAGTACAGGAAAGGAAAAGGAAAAGCTGATGAAGAGCTTCCACAACTCGAGTGTTACCATTGCAGAAGAGTCGGACATATCAGGAGCAAGTGCCCAAAATATCTGAAAGAGCTGAAAGAGAAGAGGCACAAGAAGAAGGAGAAGAAGAAAGTTTTGAAGGTAGAAACCTGGGATGACGTCACTCTTGAGCAGTCGAGCAGTTCAAGTTCAGAAACTGAAGAGGAGGTCAGCATGTGCCTGATGAGAAAGAGCGTCTCATCATCTGATGACGAGTGCAGTGTCCAGAGCGACACTGAGGTAACTCCTCCAATTTATGACGGTTATATTCTGAATTCTTATTAACTTGTAAACATTTTGACAAAAGCTTAACTGAAATTAAAATACTTAAATCTTAAATTAAAATGTTGTCAAAAGAAAAAAAAATTAACCACTGAGTTAAAAGTACTTGGGAAGGAGAAAGTAACTTGTAAAGAGGATTGCCCCTCTTTGACAAGGATACTAGAACTTGAAAAGGATTTTTCAAAGTCTCGGTCTCATGTTGATTCTCTTACAAGGGAAAAATGGAGCTTAGAAAGATCTCTAAAATTCTCTCAATCCCAAGTAGAAGGTAGTAAGAAGGCTTTTGCAAACCGATGTCGTACAATAGTTGCTTAAAACACCGTCTTGAAAGCCCGAGTTCGTGATTTAGAAATGACCATTAAAAAGTTTGCAGTGAGCCGAAAATCACTGAATATGATTTTGGCGAATCAATGCTATGGTTCGGCAAAATTCGGGCTCAGATACACTTCTGGAAGGTATCGCCCGACGATAACCACTATCGCCGGCGATAGCGAAAAGTTCAAAAAATCGATGTTTTTAGATAAAAACTTAAAATCCACTGTTACTGCTTCTTCCAGCAAGAAGTCTCAAAATGTTTTGAAAAATCCCTCAACATCCTTTATCACGTGTGCCAAATATAACAAATTTGGTCACACCACTTGATGCACTAGCGGTAAGACTACCGTTCACGACCAAGTAATAATAGTGAGGAGTAGCATCCCCGAGTATCGATCTCTCGCGGAGTGCAAGTATGGAGCATGAGTTTTAGCATTTAGAGAAACGAGTGCAAGTGCTAAGTGAAGAAGGGGGTTTTGATTTGGAAATCCTACGCTAAAACAATAAACTAGCGCGGGCCGCTTCACCGCATCGCCCGGATGAATCACTCCGAAGAGTAATAGCCGAAGCGAATGAACAAGTGAGGGTCGAAACACCTCTTCTCAGCGCACACTTCTAGCAAAGGCTAGAATGGCCCAAACACACTTTATACTAGCGCAAAGATAAAGCTTTCTAACACATATAATGCTCAGGAAATCACCAAACAAACACACAACGAAATCTTGAACAATACATGGTTATGAAACTACAATAGCGCTAACAGGAGTTCAGCAGAAAGTAAATCCAGGAAAATGGAGAAGAGATTACAACCAAAACGTAGAAGCTTTCCAAGGTTCTCGGCCGGAAACTAGGGGTGTCAACCCTCGTCCGTGCTCGGTCTTCGAAAGGAGTCCAGGATCCGGGAGGAGCTGTCACTTCCTCCTTCAAACCTGTCTTCGTTGTGTTGAGGTTGTGGAGGCGGATTGAAGCTTGGCGGGCTGCAACAAGTAGCTTGAACAGGAGCTTGGAAGGTATCAATGACAACGAGGGTCGAAGGCAAAGCTTTTGCAAGCTCTATGGAGTGGAATGGGTGGTCGGATCTTCCCTCCAAGGAAGAGAGAGAAAAAGGGGACTGGAGCTTCGTTTTTCCGCTTAAGGGAGCAGAAAATGCGGGCTGGACGAACTATATCCGGCAATGGCAAAATCTGGATCTTATATAGAAAATCATTAGAAAAATGGTCTCGCACAGTTCGGCGCACGACCGTGCGCGAACCGTGCGATATTAACTTTAAGCATACGCCTGCGAAGAAGAAGCGTTGACCCGTGCGTTTCCTTCGCGCAAGCAATTCGCACGGGTAACCACAGTGAGCTCAAATCGCAGGAAAAACAAGAAGTCTACAGGACAACCGTGCGTTTCCTTCACGCACGGTTTTGATGAAACTGTGCGTGAAGCATTCGCTCTAGCTGGTCACTTCTCCAGAATGACCAGCAGAAAACGCACGACAGAATCTAACTGTGCGTGAAGAAAACGCACGACTGTGCGTTTTCCTCAAATCAGAGTTCTGAAATGGGAAAAATTGACCACCTGTAAGCAATGAAAACTAAGCAATGGAGGACCCTCCAGCAAAACAGAAATGCAGTAAAAGCTACTGGAACGAGCCCCGGGGAACACCACATGCATACCCCCAACAATCAAATGCGCAATTGCGCACCCAAGGGCTAGAAAAGCACACAATTCATGAAGCGCTTAAGGAAAGAAATAACAGTGAAAACAACGTAATAGTGATGTGCAAGACATGAAAACCAGCCCAGATGAGCCCGCAAAATCCTATATAAACGTGACTCATCACACCCCCAGACTTACCTATTTGCGCGTCCCGAGCAAAGAAGATCCTCGCAGACAAAAAAAGTACTAACACAGAAATTATGATCCAGAGTACCATGCGAAGTCGCGTGCTCATGGGCGTAAAAATTAATTAGAGAAAATTTCTAAGCATACAGATTAATTTACACTTTTCAGCCTGCGTAAAATAAATTCTATGACTACTCAAAAATAGAATCGCGGTGAATCTTCCGGTCATGCGTAGGGAGAAAATAAACTAGCCGCTAAGACGAGTATTGCCAAAGATCAGGATTCGGGATAACCTCCAAAGGAATCCACCAATGTCGGTGACCATATGCTTGCCCGTTCGCACTCTCTCCACGACACTAGTTTGACTTAAGAGCAAGTTCGTAGGACTTCGGGTAGAATTGGGGCTTTGGTTAAGGCGAGGTAAACAAGAATAAAAACGAAGGCTATGCACAAAACCCAACTGAGCTAGCACAACAAGAAATAAATCCGCTAACCACAATAAACACGAGTACACCATACCCCCAGACTTGATTTTTAAAACATGGGTGTGTGCACCGCCTACACCAAAAACTGTTTTAACTCAAAATAGATTTTCAATAAAACTTTTCCTTTCTCATTTTCATTTATTTTTCATAATTTCTTTTCATAAAATTTTCTTTTTAAAACCTCTTTTTTTTTTTGTAAAATTCCAGCAAATATTAGCATTGGAAAACATCCACATTTTTCACAAATACAACAACTATTAACACCCCAAACTAGAAATCAGAAAACGGTAAATCTCAATTTGGGCGTGCAACTAGGATTGACTACTAGGCTTTGGTGAATAAAATGTGGAGCTAAAGCAAAAGGAAGGGTAAGCACAACGAGGCTAGCGAAGATAAGACGTTAGGAACGAGCATAAAGCTCAACCTGGCCAAAATGATGGCCTACCTCATCCTCACGCTTAACTAACCATGTACCCATGCTTCGAGAGTAGCTTGGGGCAAGTTCTTAGCCAACGAGAAAGACTATCCATTCTCTCGACTCGAGCAATATGAATCTAATGGCTGTCTACACACATCCCTAAGCTACTGTCGGATTCACACCGGATTCACCAATTTTTGAGTAGCATAAAAAGAATTTACGCAGTTAGAAAAAAATATAAACTAACAGCATACAAAAAAATTAATTCTACTCTAATTTGCACATGAGACGGGAGCACTTGACTAGGAACACAACAAGACCAACATTTTACCCCATCTCATAATCCTATGTTAGCACGGTAATTTTCCCAAATCTAACGAATGAAGCAAGTTTGACTCGCAACACGCAAAAAGCTAAGTACGTGCTCAAGTGGGTGCATTGGTGCGCAATGCAATGAACTACATAATTCAAATAAAAGCAACTACTGGTATACATATGAAGTGCAATTGCAACGGGTAACAACGACAGACTCTCCCCCAGACTTAATCTAATCAATACAACAATTGATATTGGAAATGAAATCAAAAAGAGGTGAGGGAAGAGGTTACTCAATGCTCAAAGATGAGCATACCAGAAATTAGGCGTTTAAACTTGATCAACTAGCCCACGAACCAAGTAAAAATCACCTGCAAGAGCCAATCTCCAACCAAACAAAAATATGCAGCACAAGCAAAAAGCAAAATAAGCAAAGCAAGGTAAGCAATAGCCTTGAAACAAGGCTAAAAGGCGGCAAACTCGGGTTGTCTCCCATAAGCCCTTTTCTTTACCGTCCTTAAGGTGGACCAAATACCTGTATTAACAGTTATATAGTATTGTTCAGGTAACAAAAGTATATCAAGCAAATAGGAAGAATAATCCAAAATTAAAAAGAACATTTAGCAACACGAACATCAGAAGCAACAGTACAAAGGAGACGGCCCCAGAGATCCTCCACTTCTCAGCTAAACGCTGATTTGTGATAAATCTCTCCCGACACGCGAAATGATGAAGAGGGGAAAGCTTTAGGGCCCAAAGAAGACAAATCTCCCTTGCCCCTACCCTCCTCCTTGCCGCGTCGACAAGCAAAACTCTGCGCCTTGCGCAGGAGCAACTCCTTTCGTCGCAATTCAACCGTAGGAGAACGCCAGGGCGGTAAATTCACGCCCGGTATTTTAGCATCCAGATCACCATCCACAATCGAGGGCATCCTTTCCTCACCCGCAAAGGGTGGCAGATCAGCCCACGTCACCTGTTTAAAAGTTTTACAACATTTACTTGGTCCAATAACGGTTTTTAAATCGATTATCTGCACGCTCTCAGTAGCCGTGCTCATTTCACATTCCTTCTTATCTTTATCTCGTTCTACACTCAGCAGCTCCGAACTTGATTTTGCATCAGCGGGCTTCAAAAACTTCTTCACTTGCATAGTTATATCTTGCTCGCTAAGCACCACATCTGCCTTATCAACACTAGATAATTTGTCAGATAGCAAAGCATTAACTTTTCGCAGATTTTCAGATTCACATGAGACTAGAGCGGGAAGTGATTGCGGAGACGGTAATTCATCCTTAGAAGCTAAGGTAATTCCGCAAGCATTAAAGCATTGCGTTGCCTCACTGGCTTTCAGGAATGGAACCCCCAAAATGGGTCTTGAGTTATTTCCCTCCGGTCCCAGTACCTGAAAGTCGGCGACTACAATAGCCCCATTAAGTTTCACTTCCACATCTTTAATTACCCCATCAGTTTTGACAACCGAACCATCGGCAAGCACAAGTGATTTCTGGATATTATTTTCAACATTTAAATCCAGTTTCACAACATCTTGCAAGGCAAGAATGTTGCACGTAGAACCAGAATCACAAACGACTACCGTTTCTATTTTATTAATCTCACACTTGACGGCTAATTCATTGCTACTGCACTCGCCCACCTCTACAACACTCTTCCCTTGTTCACGAGGATTTTTCTCCTTGTCACTTGGAGGGCGCCACGAGTGCGTTTGGAGAACACATGGGCAAGCTGCCCAAGCTGCGTCTCCAAATTCCTCATGGAGGCGGTTTGAGTGGCCATGTTCGACTGGGCCATCTCCACGAACTTCTCCATCATCTCTTCTAAAGCGCTTTTGCGCGTCCCTTGCATGTTTTGATAGTAACCCCCCTGAGGTGGTCGCGGTTGGCTACCAGAGGCTTGAACATCAAATTGATGCTGGCCTCCTTGCCATCTTTGACCAGGAGCGTTTTGATTCCATGAGAAATTCGGGTGATTTCTCGCATTCAGGTTATAAGCATTGTTATAAGGAGCAGCGCGATTTTGATTATTAATAAAATTAACATGTTCTTCAAAACCCATACCTGCCGGATCACTAGCATGCTCCCCCGCAGTGCACTCATAAGTGTGGTGCCCAGGGTTTCCACAACTTTGGCACGAGATGTTCAACACAGGCGCTGGCGGCAGGGTAGATCTTATCAGCATCATTTTTCCTTCCGAAGAAGGATGGCAGGGTTCAACATGTTGCACCACGACATTCACATCGAACAAATTTCTCGCCCCTCTTGAGGCATTCCTCCCAGCGGTCCAATAAGTGTTGTGGGAGGCCGTATTTCTTAGAAGCCTCAGCGCTTCCTCGGGAGCCAAATTCATAATCGTGCCTCCTGCAACAACATCAGTCATCGCCCAGAAATTTGGTTCAATGGCGAAATAAAATATCTCTACCAAATTCCAGGGCTCACAGACGTGTTGCGGACAACGGCGCTATAAATCAGCAAACCTCTCCCATGTCTCGGAAAGGGTCTCATGATCTTGCTGTCGGAACATGGCTATCTCCCTGCGCGCATTGACAATCTTATCGACATGATGAAATTTAGCCAAAAATAAGGAAGACAAGACTTCCCAAGTTGTTGCAGTTCCTGGAGCAATTGTATGCAGCCAAGTCTTGGCCCTATCCCGCAACGAGAAAGGGAACAACTTTAATTTCACAACTTCATCAGAGATTCCCACATAACGGAAGGTTCCGCATATTTCAGAAAATTCAGCTAAATGAAGCTGAGGATCTTCACACGGCAGCCCAGAATATTGGGTGTTGTTCCTAATCATATTTAGGATTGTCGGCTTGATTTCAAAGTGGTGGTTGGCGATGGCTGGCCCAAACCCAGGATAAACACTCCCCACCGTTGGGGTAGTGAAATCCCTCATCGTCCTTATTCGAGGTTGAACCACCTCGTGTGCATCAACCACTCTATCTCCCTGACCGTTTCCACCATGGACCGGATCGTCCATTCTCTCTTCTGCAGCAGCAGCGCGCAAACGAGCTCTTCTAGCTCTTGCAGTCTCAGCGTCAACTCCTAAATCTTCAACCCTTTCAGCGGGGTTCAGATCTATCATAAACTCACAAAATAAAAAAATTTAAACACACTTAAACACCTACAAACTTTTCACCAAAAAGCAAAAACCAAACGCAACGGTTGCACTCCCGGCAACGGCGCCAAAAACTTGATGCGTTAGCGGTAAGACTACCGTTCACGGCCAAGTAATAATAGCGAGGAGTAGCATCCCCAATTATCGATCTCTCACGGAGTGCAAGTAGGGAGCATGAGTTTTAGCATTTAGAGAAACGAGTGCAAGTGCTAAGTGAACAAGGGGGTTTTGATTTGGACATCCTACGCTAAAAAAATATAAAACTAGCGCGGGTCACCTTCACCGCCTCGCCCGGATGAATAACTCCGAAGAGTAATAGCGGAAGCGAATGAACAAGTGAGGGTCGAAAACACCTCTTCTCAGCGCACACTTCTAGCAAAGTCTAGAATGGCCTAAACGCACTTTACACTAGCGCAAAGATAAAGCTTTCTAACACATAATGCTCAGGAAATCACCAAACAAACACACAACGAAATCTTGAACAATACATAGTTATGAAACTACAATAGCGCTAGCAGGAGTTCAACAGAAAATAAATCCAGGAAAATGGAGAAGAGATTACAACAAAAACGTAGAAGCTTTCCAAGGTTCTCGGCCAGAAACTAGGGGTGTCAACCCTCGTCCGTGCTCGGTCTTCGAAAGGAGTCCAGGATCCGGGAGGAGCTGTCACTTACTCCTTCAAACCTGTCTTCGTTGTGTTGAGGTTGTGGAGGCGGATTGAAGCTTGGCGGGCTGCAACAAGTAGCTCGAACAGGAGCTTGGAAGGTAACAATGACAAAGGGGGTCGAAGGAAAAGCTTTTGCAAGCTCTATGGAGTGGAATGGGTGGCCGGATCTTCCCTCTAAGGAAGAGAGAGAAAAAAGGGGCTCGAGCTTCGTTTTCCCGCTCAAGGGAGCAGAAAAGGCGGGCTTGACGAACTATATCCGGCAATGGCAAAATCTGCATCTTATATAGAAAATCATCAGAAAAATGGTCTCGTATAGTTCGGCGCACGACCGTGCGCGAACCGTGCGATATTAACTTTAAGAATACGCCTGCGAAGAAGAAGCGTTGACCCGTGCGTTTCCTTTGCGCACGGTTGATCCGCCCGTGCGTGAAGCAATTCGCACGGGTAACCACAGTGAGCTCAAATCGCAGGAAAAATAAGAAGGCTACAGGACGACCGTACGTTTCCTTCGCGCACGGTTGAAACCGTGCGTGAAGCATTCACACGAGCTGGTCACTTCTCCAGAATGACCTGTAGAAAACACACGACAGAATCTAACCGTGCGCCAAGAAAACGCACGACCGTGCGCTTTCCTCAAATCAGAGTTCTGAAATGGGGAAAATTGACCACCTGTAAGCAATGAAAACTAAGCAATGGAGGACCCTCCAACAAAACAAAAATGCAGTAAAAGCTACTGGAACGAGCCCCGGGGAGCACCACGTGCATACCCCCAACAATCAAATGCGCACCCATTGGCTAGAAAAACACAATTCATGAAACACATAAGGAAAGAAATAACAGTGAAAACAACGTAATAGTGATGTGCAAAGATATGAAAATTAGCCCAGATGAGCCCGCAAAACCCTATATAAACGGGACTCATCACCACTCACACTTGTAGGAAGACATGACACTGTTCTGTTAAACAAGTCTGGGTACCTAAGACTTCCACCTACACTATGAGAGGAACTACTTGAGTTACCAGATCTTTACTCCCATCCTCTTTTTAGGTATGTTGGCAGGCTAAGGACAAGTAAGATGTGTGGTACTTTGACTCAGGATGTTCAAAGCACATGACCGACAACAAGTCAAAGTTCCTTAGCCTGGAGATGAAGAAAGAAGGAGTAGTTACTTTTGGCGACAATGAGAAATGAAGGATCATCGACATTGGAGTAGTATGTAACAATTCCTTTACTATATCAAATGTTTTGTATGTGAAAGGTTTAAAACATAACTTAATTTCTATAAGTCAATTATGTGATATTGGTTTAAATGTATTATTTGATTAATCTTTAAACCTTTGCAAATTTTTTGATTCCGAAACAAATGATTTTGTTCTTACTGCTCCTAGATATCAAAATGTTTACATGATGAAATTTAATGATTTATCACATTCATCATTAAAGTGTTTTATGTCTAAAAACAAAGAGTTAGATTTATGGCATAGACGACTTGGACATTCAAGTTCCAAGTTAATCGTAAAATTGTCCCGAGATAAATTAATTAAGGGTTTACCTATTTTACGTGAAAATTTATCTTCTTTATGTTCACCATGTCAAAAAGATAAATTTTCGAAGTTTTCATTCAAAATCAAAAATGTTATTTCTACTACTAGACCTTTACAATTGATTTATATTGATTTTTTGGTCCAGTAACCACACAAAGTTTAGGAGGTAAAAATACACTTTTGTTTTGATTGATGATTATTCCCGTTTTTGTTGGACAATTTTCTTATCGTCAAAATCTGATGTATTCTTAGAATTTTCTAAATTGTGTATACGCATTCAAAATGAACTTGATTTAAAAATAAAATGCATTCGTTCAGATCATGGGGGTGAATTTGATAATGATAAATTTGTATCTTTTTGTACTTAGTTATGAATTAAGCATGAATTTTTCGTTCCTCGCACAACGCAACAAAATGGTGTGGTAGAGAGGAAAAATAGAACTCGTCAAAAACTAGCTCGTACTGTGTTTCCTGAATACAAATTACCTAGATCATTTTGGGCTGAAGCTATAAGTACTGCATATTATGATATTAATCGTGTTATGGTCGACCTTTCTTGAAATAAACACCTTATGAATTATATTTTCAAAAGAAACAGAATGTATCTTATTTTATAGTTTTTGGATGTAAATATTTCATTTTGAACACTAAAGACACTTTAAGAAAGTTTGATGAAAAATGTGATGAAAGCATATTTATTCGTTATTCTTCAACTAGTAAAACTTATAGAGTTTATAATAAAAGGACAAAAATAGTTGAAGAATCAATTCATGTTAAATTTGATGAACTTCTCTCGTGTGTAGAAACTAATCATACAGGTAATGATGAAGAGTCCTTCCCTCCACTAAGGTCGGATGAAAATTAATTACTTGGAGACAAAGAAAAAGAAAATGAAGTAGTGCAAAAATATGTGCCTCTAAGTGTACTGAGATTTTCAAAAGATCAAGCACAAGATTTGGTTATTGGAGAACCATCAAGAGGGGTAAGTACTCGTTTATCTTTACATGATTTATTTTCAAACCTATGCTTTATATCTGATATAGAACCAAAAGATGTGCAAACCGCTTTAAATGATGATTCTTGGTTTTTAGCTATGAATGAAGAGCTTAGTCAATTTGAACGCAATAAATTTGGAAATTAGTTGAAAGACCTTCAAATCATCCTGTTTTAGGTGTAAAGTGGATCTTTAAAAATAAAATTGATAATGAATCTAGGGTTACTAGAAACAAAGCTAGACTTGTAGCAAAAGGATATTCACAAATTGAAGGAATAGATTTTGATGAAACTTTTGCACCCGTAGCACGTTTAAAAACAGTTATAATTTTTCTTGCATTTTCTAGTTTTAAAAGATTTAAATTGTTTCAAATGGATGTAAAAACAGCTTTTCTTAACAGGTATATTAAGAAAGAGGTTTATGTAGAGCAACCTCCAAGCTTTGTTAATGATAAATTTCCTGATCATGTTTTTAAATTAGAAAAGACCATTTATGATTTAAAACAAGCACCCCAAACATGGTATGATAGATTGACTGTGTATTTATTAAAGAATGATTATAAAATGGGTAGCGCAGATTGTACAATTTTCATTAAAATCATATTCAATAAAGTCATATTCAATAAAGTCCAATCCCTATCCTTTCTATAATTCTCCACAACGTCCAAATTGTGATCGGGCTCAATTAAGCCAAATTCGAGATCGCACTCCATCGTTCAATTCTGTAAAATTAGGGTCCATTAAGTGATTATAAAACTCTCTAATCAACACTGAGGAAAACGTGTCTTGTATTATGACAGACATTATATCTGTATTATGACAGACTCCCTAATCAACTTGTATCGACGATCAGAAACCCACCACTATCGAGACGTGGATCACTGTGTGAAGGATTGGACGACTTGCGAGAGTCGTTCGAGGAACTTAAACGAGAAGTGAAGAGACATCACACAAGAATGCAAAAAATTATTAAATTTCTGACTAAGAGCCTCAAACTGAAACCAAATTCGGCGGAGGCGGCAGAGTGGGAGACACCGGTCGTGGAGCCTCCACGACAGTCTTTTCTCTGACCTCGTCGGACACGGAGCAGCGGTCAAAGCTTCACTGAAGAACAGGAGGATACCAGTGCTGGGGATAACAGAAATTTCTGAGGTTCAGACAGAAAACGGCTTTTGGAGATATCGCCGGGCGACAGTCGGTAACGCCGAAGATTGTGAATTTTATGATATTTCGAGTTTCTGTATCCTGTGGTAAATTAATATCTGTATTAATTTTTATGGAACTATGTTGTGATGTTAGTGAACTATAAACATGTATTTGTAATATGTTTGTTATTTTAAGTTTAATTTTAAATTTTTGTTTTAATTTTTTACTATTTGTTCATAACCTTTATGTGAATTCATCAGCTTGAAATGTTTAGGATTCCTAATTCTAGTCTTAGCATTGAAAAACGGGAATCTGAAAGTGGTTTTGTGAAAATATCTGCAAGTTGTGAATCTGTGCTTATAAAATAAACTTTTACTGTATTATGTTTAATGTGCTCTCTAATGAAATGATGATGTACATCTATATGTTTGGACCTAGAGTGATGAACTGGATTGTTGGTTAAATCAATTGCACTTTTGTTATCGCATTTTAGTTCAACGGTGTCGTGGTTTATTCCAAAGTCTTCCAAGATTTGTTTCATCCACAGAGCTTATGCACAACAACTATCTAGTGAAATATATTCAGCATCAGTGGTGGATAAGACAACAAAATTCTGTTTCCTACTCGACCATGAAATGAGTGATGGGCCTAGAAAGTAACAATTGTCACTTGTGCTCTTACAATCTAATGAACAACCAGTATAATCAGAATCTGAATAACCATGCAAAATAAAACTATCATTATGTGGATACTACAAACCTAGCTTAGATGTACCAATAAGATATCTAAAAATACGTTTAATCGCTTTTAAATTTTATTCTTTAGGATTAGCCTGAAATCTAGCACATAAATAAACTACAAACATAATATCAGGTCTAGATTCGGTTAAATACAAAAGTGATCCTATCATCCCTCTTTATAATGTTTGATCTATAGAAATTCCACTTTCATCTTTTCCTAATTTCAAAGATACACTCATAGGGGTATTAGTTTGTTTTAGATTTTCAAATTCAATTTTTTTTAAAACATCATGAATATATTTAGATTGACAAATAAAAATACCATCATGCTTTTGTGTAAATTTGAAAACCAAGAAAATAAGTAAGTTCTCATACCATGCTCATTTTAAATTCATTTTTCATAATTTCTACCACATAATCACATAATTCTTCATTGGTGGATCCAAAAATAATGCCATCAACGTAAATTTGTAACACTATTATATCATCATGAATATGTTTAATGAAAAGTGTACAATCTGCACTACCCATTTTATAATCATTGTTTAATAAATACACAGTCAATCTATCATATCATGCTCGGGATGCTTGTTTTAAACTATAAAGATTCTTTTCTAATTTAAAAATATGATCAAGAAA
The DNA here is from genome assembly GCA_039513925.1 of Platanthera zijinensis. Lineage (NCBI taxonomy): Eukaryota > Viridiplantae > Streptophyta > Magnoliopsida > Asparagales > Orchidaceae > Platanthera > Platanthera zijinensis. Next base: position 135,382,257 of record CM077080.1, on the reverse strand, counting down.
TTTATCATGAACAAAGCTTGGAGGTTGCTCTACATAAACCTCTTTCTTAATGTACCCGTTAAGAAAATCAGTTTTTACATCCATTTGAAACAGTTTAAGGCTCTGTTTGGTTGGGCTGTTGCTGATGGAAAGCTGCTGATCATAAGCTGCTGATGGAAAAAGTGCTGATTCTTGAAAACAGAGTTTTATTAAAAAACTGTTTAGATGAAATGGAGTTTTGAAAACAGAGTTTTGAATAAGTTGTTTGGATTCAAAATTGAGTTTTGAATTAAATTTTTTTTTTCCAAAAAAAAATCACCAGGCTAAATAAACACATAACACAAGAAATCCAGGTACACCCGCAATCTCGAGCTATGCTCTCGATTCATACAACTGATCCGCTATACTATCGTAGCGCGATCATCTCCTCTGCTCCACCTGCAGTGTCAGAGCAGGTTTCCTGTCGCCCTTGTGAGGCCACCCTATCATCTTAACCCTCCTGCTCGCACTCATTGAAATCTATATCGTTGCGGGAAGGGTGTCGGCGAATGGAATTATGTAAAGCCATCGTTGCCATCACAATATCTGCCTGCTTCGCAAAGCTGTAGCTCGGCATGTCCCGCAGTATGACCCATTTCTTCTTCCAAACGGCGAACGATCATTCTATCACGCTCCTTAGCGATGAGTGAGCATGATTGAACATCTCTCGACGTCCCTCTGCTCGACGACCACCGCGTGCGAAGTCTGGCAAATGATACCTTGTATCTTGATATGGTTTCAAATACCCTTTTTTGCAAAGGATATCCAGAATCGACCAAGTAATATTTTCCTGTTAATGTGTTAAAAGTTAATTAACCACTCAAATAAATTAAAGTAAGAAATAGATAAACATATTCGTTCACATTACCTCAAGGTGGATGAGAAAAATTATATTGAGGATCATTTAAGGCATAATTGAAATAGATAACCATCGAAGTCATCCGTGGAACTCGACTGTGTAATAGATAATTGTGTGCAGAGGCCAAACATGCTGCTGCTACTATAGTGTGTTGTTGAACAATAACACATTTTCTTCTAGCTATTTCGTGCTGCTTCATGGAATTATCGGAGTCCTCGCTCGACATATTTTGGAGTAAACAAATATAGATATCACATAAGAAGTCATACATATTGTTAGGGTTACGATGATGAGAAAAATGACTTATTGTCCAATGGACTCAGTCACACCCATATATATATAAATAGGATAGTACAACCACATTAACACTCCCCCTCAAGTTGGGTCGTGGGAACTTCCCAGACCTAACTTGTTACATATGAAATTCATTCTGACACCAGTAACTCCTTTCGTGAGAATATCAGCAACTTGATCCCCGGTCTTCACATGGCTTAAGGAAATAAGACCTTCTTCATACTTCTCACGCACGAAGTGGCAGTCGACCTCGATGGGTTTTGTGCGTTCATGAAACACAGGATTAGTTGCTATCTGTATTGCAGCTTGATTATCGCACCATAACGGAGTTGGGTCTTGGACATGATATCCGATTTCACAAAGGGTCTGTCTGATCCACATGATCTCGGCAACTGTGTGTGACATTGCCCGATACTCTGCCTCAGCACTAGATCTGGCGACAGTGGTCTGTTTCTTGCTCTTCCAGGAGACAAGATTTCCTCCCATGAATATAGTAAATCCTGTGGTAGACTTTCGAGTGGCTAAACAGCCTGCCCAGTCGGAGTCACAGTAAGCCTCTATATTAGAATGCCCACGATTCTTGTATGATATTCCCAGACCAGGATCCTTCTTTATATATCTGACAATACGGAGAACAGAGTCCCATTGTGAGATAGTTGGGGTGGCCATGAACTGACTGACCTTACTCACAGCACAGGCAATATCAGGGCGAGTCATAGTAAGGTAGTTAAGTTTTCCAACGATTCTTCGATACTTCTCTGGAGATTCAAAAGATTTGCTCTCGGCATGAAGACCTTTTTCTCCTGGTTCAAGTGGAGAATCCATAGGGCAGCAGTTAGACATTCCCAGATCAGATAACAGATCGAGAGCATATTTACGTTGAGAAACAAAGATGGAGTCGTCATGATCAGCAACTTCTATTCCGAGGAAGTATCGCAAATGCCCCAGATCTTTGGTTTGGAAGTGTGAGTGTAAGAACGCCTTGAGAGCAGTTATCCCTTTAGAATCGCTACCCGTGATGACAATATCATCAACGTACACAATTAGAAGCACGGTACCAGCTGAGGAGTTTCGATAAAACAGAGACGAGTCTTTGATACTCTTATTAAGCCCGAATTTGAAAACGAGCAAACCACTGACGCGGGGATTGTTTCAACACATATAAAGAAGCAAGGAGGCGACACACCTTGTTACGCTCCCCCTCAGCAACGAACCCAGGTGGTTGTTCCATATACACTTCTTCGTCCAAGGACCCATGAAGGAACGCATTCTTGATATCCAACTGATAAAGGGGCCACCGGTGAGTGGCTGCAAGAGAGATCACAATACGAATAGAAGACATCTTGGCAACAGGAGCAAAAGTTTCCTCATAATCCACGCCATAAGTTTGGGCATAACCTTTGGCAACTAGGCGGGCTTTCAAGCGAGCAAGAGAGCCATCAGTATTTACTTTAACGGAATATATCCATTTGCAACCAATGGCACGCTTGTCAGGAGGCAACGAAACAAGTTCCCAAGTATTGTTCCGTTGAAGTGCCGTCAATTCCTCGTGCATAGCAGCCATCCATCCAGGGTGAGTTTTGGCTTCCCCAACCGTTGAAGGAAGGGTGTGTTGATCCAAAGTCAAGTGAAGAGCGGTATGAGAGGCAGACAACCCCTGATAAGAGCTCACATATAGAGGTTTATTCTGGCAAGTCCGACTTCCCTTTCGGAGAGCAATAGGAAGCTCGGTACGATCCGGAGATGGAGCAGCAGGCACGTCAGTTCGACGCAGTTGCTCACTAGTAGGGGCAATGGGAGGAACAGTTGTTGTGCCATCAGTGGTCGAGGTAGGCTGAGGTGGTGACATTTCGGTTCTATCAGAAGAGCGACGAGAGTAGACTTGTCCCCAAAGGGGACACAATATGTCGGTCGGAGAGATAAGAGCAGGATCATGACGAGGAACCAACATATCATCAAGGGAGGGATCAGAAGGTGAGGTGGGAAGAAGAGAGCCAGTAGGACAATATGAGTTAGATTCGAGGAAGACGACATCGGAAGAGAGAATGTATTTGTGAAGTGCCGGAGAATAACATCGATATCCCTTGGTAGTCCGAGAGTATCCAAGGAAGATACACTTCAGAGAGCGAGGATCCAGTTTAGAGACGGAGGGACGAGCATCCCGAACATAACACACACACCCAAATACCTTTAAAGGTAGAGGATGCTCCGGGTGATCGGGATAGAGGATGTGATAGGGTGTCTCCCCCTGAAGGATATGGGTAGGAAGATGATTAATGAGATGGGCAGCAGTAAGAACAGCATCGCCCCAAAAGTGTTTGGGTACTTGCCTATGGTGTAGAATAGCACGGGTAACCTCAAGAAGGTGGCGATTTTTTCGTTCGGCAACCCCGTTTTGTTGGGGGGTATCAGGACAACTGGTTTGGTGTATGATGCCTTTGTCAGAGAGAAAGGTAGACATAGACTGGGACATGTATTCCCTCCCATTGTCAGTACGGAGACATTTCAGACGAATAGAGAACTGAGTAAAAATTTCATTCCACAAATGTTGAAAAATTGACAGCATTTCAGAGCGATTTTTCATTAAGTAAACCCAAGTCATGCGTGAGAAATCATCAATAAAGGTAACATAATATCTGTGTCCTAACGTGGGGACAGGACACGGTCCCCAAACATCAGAATGAAGTAAATCAAAAGGTGCAGACGCACAAATATCCAAACGAGGTACATAGCTAACTCTATGGAGTTTAGCAAACAAACATGACTCACAGCTGAGATGGGAAACGTTCCCAAACTCAGGATACAAACGACGCATGACCTGCATAGACGGGTGACCATGACGAAAGTGGAGGTCCAGGAGTTTGGCAGAAGCAGCTGAACAAGCAAGGTGAGAAATTTCATCCAGAACATAAACACCACCACGCAGCTTCCCTCTACCAATAATACGGCTCGTCGACTGTTCCTGAAAAATGCAACCAAAAGATGTGAAGATAGCAGTGCAGTTTAAATCCGCCTTTGAAGTGAAAGACCTTGGACCACTCCGCTACTTCCTTGAGATTGAAGTAGCTCGCTCACGACAGGGCATCTCTATATCGCAACGCAAGTACACCTTAGATCTTCTTCGGGACATGGGTCTACTTGGGTGACGTCCTGTAAGTACTCCTATGGACATCAACCATCGCCTCCATGCTGAATCTTGTGATCCTTTTTCAGACCCCTCTCAGTACCAGCGACTTGTTGGCCGTTTGATATACTTGGCCAATACCAGACCTGACATCAGCTTCTCAGTGGGTGTTTTGAGGCAGTTTATGCATTCTCCCAGGACATCTCACTTAGAGGTTGCTCGATGTGTCCTTCGCTATCTTAAGCGCGCTCCTGTTCTTGGGTTGTTCTATCAGGCTGACAATACTACCAGTCTTTCCTTCTTCACAGATGCAGATTTTGCTGGATCATTGACGGATCGACGCTCTACGTCAAGTTTTTGTGTATTCCATGATGATCATCTTGTTTCGTGGCGGAGTAAGAAACAATCCATCGTATCCCGTTCGTCTGCTGAGTCAGAGTACCGCGCCATGGCACACGACGTTACTGAGTTGGTTTGGCTTAAATCGCTGCTGATTGAACTTGGCCTATCTCTTGTTGATGGCTCGACGCTCTACTCTGATAATAAGTCAACTCTCCTACTTACACAGGACTCGGTACTACATGAGCGCACCAAACACATCGAGATGGATGTTCATTTTTTGCGTGACTACATTCGTACAGGGACTGTCCTTCCAGCTTACGCCCCTCTGCTGACCAACTTGCTGACGCCTTCACTAAAGTTGTCGGTCCTACTCGTTAAGGTCTGACCATTTCCAAGCTGGGCATGATTGACATCTTTGTTCCAGCTTGAGGGGAAGTATTGGAGTTACCATTTTGTTATTAGTTTTAATATTGTATTAGTGTTAATATTGTATTTATATTCTTGAGATTATATATATACGATGGGGGCTCCGGTTTGGAGTTGAGCTTTTCATTAAAAAAAAGTTAATAATAGTACCACATTGTTAATCTACTATGTTCTGATCTGTTTATATGGCAAGACAACCCTCACTTGTTGAGTCGGTTTTTCAGGTTGAGTTAGGTCAAACCTAACATGGTATCAGAGGATGGTCTTCTGCATCGGAACTTCCGCTCGATCTAGGGTTTGTCGCGTCTCGCCCGACTCCTGCATTGGGACTTCCGCGCATCTCGCCTGCCGCCCGCTGCTTCGCCCGTCGCCTTTCCACGTCTCGCCCGACTCCCGCATCGGGACATCCGTTCTTCCCGCCTGCTGCGTCGCCTGCCGCCTGCTTCCTCCGAGCGCCTGCTGCCTCCGAGCGCCTGCCGCCTACTGCTTTGCCCATTCCGCTGCTGTCTCCTCTCCCAGTCGCCCCTTCCGCAGTTGTCGAGCACTCGCGGACGTCCTGTCCTGCCGCCTGCTGCTTCCCCTCTCGATTCTGTCACCACCTTGTCCCGCCGAAGTTGTCTCTTGCAGTTTCTCCACCCATGCTTCTTTAGTCGCCTCTTCAGCTGACGTCGTTGTTGATGTGTTGTATGTGATTCCTCGTCCTTCGGTCCCCGATTTCCTTTGCGGGAGGGATCTTGTTTCTCAGTTTTTGTTTATTGTGCTTCATGGATTCCAAAGATACTTATGGCTCTACAGGACGAATTACTAGCGTCCTTTTTCATGAGAAAAATTATCCTTCATGGGCGACTTCGATGAAAGTGGCTCTTGCCGGCCGGAATAAGCTTTCTTGGCTGACCGGTGGCCCACCGATGCCCAAACCGACTGACAAAAATGACAAGAAAGAGGAGTTAGTCAAATGGTCGAAGCTGTTGCCATATATATATATATATATATATATATATATATATATATTTATATACCACAAAAAAAAGTCCACTTGGTGGCCGGGTTACGTTTATACCACCATGGTATTAGAGGCAGGTTCCACCCAGTTTCTGTCTGGTTTGCCCATGAGCTGTTTATATCCCGGTTCCGTCCGGTCAATCCATGCTATGGGTGAGGGGGGATGTTAATAATAGTTTCACATTGTCAATCCACTCTGTTCTGATCTGTTTATATAGCAAGACAACCCTCACTTGTTGAGCTTGTTTTTCAGGTTGAGTTAGGCCAAACCTAACAGTCACCAGCTTCCATCGAGCCCGTCTTCTTCGTCAATCACCTACGACCATGATCTCGCCAGATAACTCAAAGGGTGCAGCAAAAATCACCTCGAAATGGAGCTTGGAAGTACACAAATAGTGGAGGCCAAGAGGATGTCCTAGCCTTGGATTTGCAAGAATAGTGAGGCCACTATGACCCTCTTCCCCTTGCTGGTGCTGGGAGCGAGAACACCCAGATCGGTGGGCAGGCCTACGCGGTGGCCTTTGCGGCCTTAAGCTGAGGGGCAAGCCTCGCTTATTCGTGTATGGAGGGTGTGCTGGGATTTTTTGCTCGCCTGCAACTGAAATCAAGATGTAAAGTTTAACCCCCTGAGGGGGCGAGCTGGAAAAAATGGAGATGAGCGAGCAACATACCTTACATCGACAACATAGGAGGGAGCAGGTCGAGGTTGCGCCGCAGGTAGGCGACCTACATATTCTTCCCGACGAAGAACTTGTAGAGGGTTGCCTCCTTGCCATCCACGCGAGGGGCCCGATAGATCTCTTCATCCTTTTGGATGGAGATTACGACAGGTTGCCGAAATCGCCCTTGATGAAAAGGAACTTGTTGTTCCAGTGATACACCTTGTTCACCATCTCGCTAACCTGCACGTGCGAGGCAGTTAGATAGGTGACTTCATCCGACGTCGCCCCTTGCTGAAGACAGTGAGGTTGAACTCCGCCGTCTCCTCGTGCAGGTAACACACGAATGCGACCAACATGACAATCGCGTTGGTGTTGATCTGCGCGGGCACCCACCCGAAGTACTTTAGAAATTTTTTTACCTCGTGCCAGAGCGAGAGGCGGATCCCAACCTCAAAGTGGGAAAGGGGGAAGGCGAGCTGGTCATGATTAAAGGTATTTATGGCCTCGCCATCGTGTGGGCAGTGAGCCGTATACCCTGTCGGCAGGTGTGCTGCTTTGAAGGTGTGATATTCCTCCTTCGACACTTTCCCTCTGGGGAACAGGTGGTCGGCGACGCACTTTCCTCGCCCATTCGCCGTCCTTTAATTGCCAGACATCTCAAAGTAGATGTGGCGAGTGGGAGCCGCCTAGTCTTCTTATGAAACAGGATCGTAACCTCCTTCTGGTAGCATGTAAAATTTTATGAAACAGGAAGGTCGCAGGAACATTCAATCAACCAAGCCAATTAAACTAGTAGAAACCAGAAGAACAAGAGCCGAAATTATATTAACAATCCTCGTTACAATGCGAGACATACATTGCGAGACATGATTTCGCAATGCACCGATGGAAACCACATAAATAGATAAGAACAAAACTTGCGGACAGAACTATGTAACCGCCAAGCCGCCAATCCTACTGCTAACCGCAAAGTTACTCGAACAACTCAAGCCACCAATCCTCTGAACTGTCGGATCGCACCTCTAGCTGCGCGAACTAATTTATTGACTGCTGAAGAAAGAACCTTGTCCGCACTTCTTGGTCGCCTGACCTCTGAAGCCACCGCGAACAGATTGAACTGGAACTAAGCTGCTAACTGTTCGCAACTCTTGGTCTCCTAACCGGAGAGTTGAACAAACAGCTTATTCGAACTGCTTGTCAGTCTGCCTCTACATGCCTTCTAGAAGAAGAAGAGGAGAGAGAGGAGTGCTGGAGTGCAGGTATTGCGGTAGGTACAGGGGGATATTTATTGAGGAAAAATGTGGGCGAGGGTTGGGGGTCGCTGTTATCGCCGCGCCCCACTCGCCCTCGGCCCCATTGCTCCCGCCCGCATCGCGATTTGGCGAGTACACACCCCAATAACACAGATCCAGGCATCATAAAATAGAAAGAGAAGGAGAGAGGGGAGGGCTGGAGTGCAGGTATTGCTGTAGGCAAAGGGGGGATATTTATAGAGGAAAAATGTGGGCATGGATGGGGGGTCGCTGTTATCTCTGCCCACTCTCTCCCTCGCTCCCGCCCGCATCGCAAAATTTAGCAGCTCGTCAAGAATTGGCGAGTACACACCCCAATCACACAGATCCAGGCGTCATAAAATAGAATGACTAATATTCGAGTTCATTCAAATAAATGTACGAACCCCCGCGTGGCGGGGTTAAACGCAGCGGGAAAATAATGTCTAGATGCAGGAAAGAAAAAAAGGAAAAAACATATCAACATTTTAAAGGAAAGGGGGCGTGAGCGAGCTGAGATTGGATGCCGCTTCCAGGTGCCCCAACCTCACGTGCGCACCCTTGGACCTCGCATGGTGCTGGTGCACTCACGTGCAACGGTGACCTCCTACTGCATGGTGCGCATGCTGTCCTAGACTCGCCGCAGATGGTCCTCCAACGACGTGAGGCCACCTCCAGTGCTTTGCTGAACCTCTTCCACAAGCAAGGCGTAATCTCCTTTCAGTATGCTCACTTGCCACTCCAGGGCAAGGATGTGCTGGAAGGGGTCAGCCTTACCCGAAGATGTACCATGGATCTTCTAAAGGAAATAAGAATGCTTAGTTGTGCTCCAGCGGGTACTCTCATTAGGACAAACCAGAAGATCAATGATGCTAGAGATGGTTATTTGATTAATGTGTCAAAAAACAAAGATTTGTTGAAAGGCTTATAAATCTATCACACACATGCCTTGATATTTCATGTGGGGTAGACATTTTGAGAAGGCACGCATGCCCTAGGAGTTCGTCACCATGAGGCAACCCATCTTATTCTAAGATATACTTTAAGAATTCTCCTAGTTGTGGATTATTTTGCTTCATAACCACATAAAGATTGAAGTCTATACGAATGCGGATTGTGCAGAAACTCATGATGACATAAAGTCTACCACTGGTTATTGTATGTTTGTAGGAGATAATTTGGTGACCATGATGAGCAAGTAAAATATGGTGGCAAGATATAACACTGAGGCAGAATATTTAGGGGGAGATCTAGGGGGGCGGGCTGGGCCTGGGCCCCCTCAAGAATTTTGAAAAATGGTTAGTGGATTTGGATTCTTGTCGTCGAGGTAATCAATTTTGACTGCTTATACGTCAAAAATGGCGGCTGGATGAGGGAGAAATGACTCTGGTAAGATGGAGATAGACGTTCAACATTTTTTGTTGGAGGAAGCTGATGTCCGGCTCCCTCTTGTTAAAATTCCTAGATCCGCCACTGAAAATATTGGGCCATGTCATAAGGCCACTGGGAAGGATTGTGTTTGACATCATGAGGATCCTTCAATCCAAGTCTTTCTTATGACATGACAATAAGGTTGCTATTAGCATTGTTCACAATGATATGAATAAACATGTTGAAGCAGACAAATACTTGTCAAAATTCACATTGACAAAGTGAATGTTGTTACCTCTTGTGTTCATTCCAATGACTAGCTGACTGACATCTCCACCAAACTCTATACTATTATCGTCTTACAATCATACAAAATAGTTTTTTAACCCACGTTAATCCTAACTTATATATCACCATTAATCCTCACTAGCACCCCTTTCTAATCTCGAGACCGCAAAAACTCTTAAAACAGCAAGTCAAAAACCCTAAAGTTGTTTCACCACAAACCGTCGATACGATCCTGTGTCGGCGATGATCGCGAGATCCCTAAAGACTGGCCACTCGGTGGCTTTCAACAGAGCATTTGTTCTCCAATATCCAGCACAATCTATATTCTTTTTCCAAGATTTAAATTATTTGACGTTTAACAATTGCTTGTTTCCCTGATTTCTACTGTTTTTTTACATTGCTACTTATATCCTTGAATCAAAAATAAAATAAAATATGTACTGTAAATCATTATCTATCTTATCTTCCTGTGAAATTCATTTAAATTTTTTCTGTGGCTGTAGTTTTACAAAAATCTCTCAAGTTCTCTCAAAGATGTCGTCTGGAAGTCCGAGGAAGACTGAAGAAGTGCAGAGCAGCAGTTGAGACGGAGAAGACGAGCCGCATAAGCTGAGCTTGCATTAATTTTTTAAGCCTTCTGTATGCCTGCTTGATTTTAGTATTATATATATTATTATTGCAGACCTTGGGTGGTAATTGGGTGTTTTTTTTTAATTCAGTGAGATTCTTCAGGTGTAATCTGAGTCTGTTTTTTTCTGTACGGTAGTTGAAAATTTGTTGAGAGATTTATCGTGGGGATTTATTGATATATGTAAGTGATCCAATCATTTCTATATTTTTAACTATTATTTATTATCTATATTTAGAGCTATGTAGTGTGACCTCTACCCAAACTTTGCATAATTATAAGGAACCTTTATTCCATCTTTCAGAAAAACCAAAACCTCTCTTTCTTTGCATTGTTAACACCGTTTTTAGGTGGTACATGCATGCTTACAATGTAGACATATAGGGTCCGTTTAGCATGTTGGTGGAGGATGTGAGCATAGTGATTACGAACCGTCTTCTGTTTAGCATAGTGTTTTTGCTCGGGTGAGTTTGGACAACAAATTGAGGGGGTTTTGGCTTGCGGGCGGCATGTGTGCTTAGGTTCAAGGGCAAGGGTGGCTGTGTAAAGAAAAGCTTCATATATGATGTAAGATCGGTTTACTTTTTATTCTAGCAAAATTATGATATTCCTGAAAGTGTTTTCATCTACTTGGTGAAATTAGTCCCTTGTCTTTATTTTTGATTAGTTCCATAGTCCAATTATTCAAATGTTGAAAATTAATTCCCAAATTCAATACCTTAAATTTTTTTAAGCGTCCGTTCGTTTCAACGACATTGATATTAAAGTATTGACTTTAAAAAAAATGAAAATCATTTTCGTTGTTCGTATTAACAATTGTAGAGTATAATTGGCTTTATGGTGGAAAGCCGTGTATATTCACACAAATAAACTCATTGGTACAATGTCTATTTTAAGTGTCAATATTGAGATTGTCAACATTGGCTTTTCAAAAGAAGAGTAATTTTTTTTCCATGAATGCGATTTTTTTTTGATCAGACATAATTTTTTTATTCGAACGCGACTTTTTTTCACGAACACGATTTTCTAACCAGGACGCTATTTTTTTGCAAGGACGTTATTTTTTGCACGGACGCGCTTTTTTTGCCTGGACGTTTTTTTTCGCCCAGACGCGATTTTTTCGTCAGGGCATGATTTTTTCGACTAGACGCGATTTTTTTGCTGGAGGGCATTTTCTTCGGTTGTGGGCGTTTCTTTGCCCGGACGTGATTTTTTTCTCAGACGCTTTTTTTTTGCCCTGACGTGATTTTTTCGCCCGGGCGTGATTTTTTAGTACTGACGCGATTTTTTTTGCCCGAGGTGTTTTTTTTGCCCGTGGGCGATTTCGCCCGAATTTGCCGCCCGGGCGCGAATTTGCCGCTCGGGAGCGAATTTGCCGCCCGGGGGCGAATTTGTCGCTCGGGCGCGAATTTGCCGCCCGGGCGCGATTTTGCCGCCCGGGCGCGATTTTGCCGCCCGGGCGCGATTTTGCCGCCCGGGCGCGATTTTGTCGTCAGGGAGCGATTTTGCTGCACCGGCGGGTTTTTTTCTCCCGGACGTTATTTTTACGCTCGTGGACGTTTTTTTCGCCTGGGCAAGATTTTTCCGCCCGAACAAGATTCTTCCGCCCGGGCGCGATTTTTCTGCCCGGGGGCGATTTTTCGGCCCGGGGGCGCTTTTTTCGCCCGGGGGCGATTTTTTCGCCCGGGCTCGATTTTTCGTTCGGACGCGACTTTTTCGGCCGGACGCATCTTTTTTGCCCGGACGCGATTTATTTCCCGGACGCAACTTTTTCGCCCCGACGCAACTTTTTCGCCCCGACGCAACGCCCGGACGCGATTTTGTCGCCCTGAAGCGAAAATTTTGCGTCGGGGAGAAAAAATCGAGTCCGGGCAAAAAATCGCTTCTGGGCGAAAAAGTCGCGCCCGGGCTAAAAAATCGCGTCCGGCCGAAAAAGTCGCATTCGGGTGATAAATTACGTCGGGTACATTGAAATTGCTTGATATGAATCTTTCATTTAAAAAGGTGAAGAAGAAAACCCCGTTCGAAAATCGCGTCGGGACGAAAAAATTGCGTCCAGTCGAAAAAAATCACTTCCAGGCGAAAAAATTGCGTCCGTGATTAAAAGTCGCGTCTGACTGAAATTGTAGTGTCGGAGCGAAAAAATTGAGTTCAGGCGGAAAAATCTCGTCCGTGTGAAAAAATTGTGTTTAGGCGAAAAATCACGGTCGGACGAAAAATTTCGCATTCTGGCCGAAAAATTTAAGCCCGTGCAAAAACATCGCGTCATGACGAAAAAATCGTGTCTAGGCGATAAAATTGATGTCGGGCGAAAAATTCGCGTTTGTTATTTTTAATTGAGAGCATTGACCAATGTCAATTCCTATGATTGAAAATCTTTCTGCAAATGAACAATTAAAAGTGATTAATGTCAATTCCTATGACAGAAAGTCATCATGCGGTCGAAAAAAAAAATTGTATTTAAACTCAATGTCATTTCCCATGTGTATTGATATTGGATTAAAAGTCAATACTTCAATATCAATGTCGTTGAAACGAATGGACCATAATAGATTTTGACGAGTTAGCTTTGGTGAAAACTGAGACTCAGTTTGACTCGACTGCATCCATTTGAGTAGTGGTGGGAAGCAGTGTTGAGAAAAAAATTTATTTTATGCAGTATGGTGAGAAAATCACGAAACTGTTTAGAAGAGCGGATTTCTCAGTGTTATTTAGAAATATAAAATTGGTTCAAATGTTTAGATGAAACAGTGGTGGGATAATCTATGTATTTTTTAGGGTGCTGTTACTAGTAAATTCATTTTGGCTGTTAGCAAACCATTGCTGCTAATCATAAAATTTGAAAATGATTATTTGAAATTCAAATGATTACTAGCAAATCACTTAAATTTTTTTTAAAAATACTCCCAAAAACAAGTGTGCACTATAATATATCATTTCGCCTTACAAAATTAGACTAGTTATCATTTGTTTTTGCTACAAAAAGGTTAATTCAAAATTTGATCATTTTCAATAGCTCCCAAAAATTTCTATAATAAATTATAATAATGTTACATAATTTTTTTTGTAAATTAACATCCTAAGGAAATTAAAATTAAAATTTATATCTTTCTTAATATGTTGTTGAGGATTCATTCCCATGAAGTTGCTTCTCTTTAATACTCCCAAAAATCTCTGCAATAAAATTAAACAATGTTACACAATTTTATGTAATTTAATAGTGTATGAAAATTGAAATGAATTTTTTTTCCTTTCATGATTTGTTGTTGAGAGTGCATTCTCATGAACTTGGTATGTGTGTATTATACCTCCTCCATGGGGAGTATAGTTGAGGCAATGAACATCCTTCTTTCATGCATTCTCATAAAATAATTTTCATTTACAAATTCGATGATAATTATATTTGGGATTTGAGGAAGCGCCGAGTTCAATGGAAAAAACATCATACTCTGATTTCGTAATATTAGGGTCACACCAATATTGTACCAAGATGATATAATTAATCACATATCTGACATATACATCCAGTTTTCAAATGGTGTGGGCGAGCATTTGCTGGTCGTATAAGACGAGGTGTGAGGGGGGGGGGGCTCCCGACCATATTTGAGGCAAAATGGGCTGGTCTTCAGCACGGTGTGATAGGTTGTGTTGTGATAATATTCTATTCTAGGAAGCCATCATGGCCAATTTCGGGGTCGATCGCTAGTGACACACTGCAAGTGCATCTCCACAGTGTGGTTGACCGCCTCGGTCTGCCCGTCAGACTGAGGGTGGTACGCCGAAGAGAAGACAAGCTTGGTACCACTAAGGGAGGAAAGCTCCTTCCAAAAGTTACTAGTAAACACCATTTTTCTAGGACCTCCAAAAAGTGCATCATATAATGTTTTTCTTTTAACAATTTATTCATTAAGGATGCGTTTGGCGCGGCTTATCGCGGCTTATTTACTCTAGTGAGGTTGGACAAAAATGTCATTGTCGTACCAAAATCTTACGCAAAAAACCAGTTCCTTTTTTGTTTCATTTGTGATACCAAACATACATTCTATGACAATGACGTTTTTGTCTAACCTCATCAGAGCAAATAAGCTGCGATAAGCCGCGCCAAACGTAGCCTAAGTCTTCTCTAACTTGTTGCTAATTATTACTCATGTTCAGTGATTCACCAATGACATGAAATCCACCATGGCCATCCGTGGGTACATCAACAACATAAACCAAAGTGTTCTGAAATATAAGAAGATAGTTGTCCACAGACTCTATCATATAATTTATTCTTATGCTTACTTTCTCCCCTTGATAACTTTGATATTTTTCCTTGTGAAAATTGTCCCTCAGACACTACAATTTCAAATAGTGACGGATTGTGTTTAGTATTTTTGTAGTCATCTTTGAACTTTTTCAAACTCCCTTTTGGTCTTCCCTTTAGTTTTGTTGGTAAGAGAGGCTCTTTTATTCCACTTGATGTTAGATCCATGAGTTTACGTAATTTATTCATAATCTCCTTTTGTCGATGCTCATTTGTATTTTTATACCTTTCTATGATCTCCTCCAACTCAAATGATATATCTATGTCTCCCATGTTACAGACTATTATGTTTTTCGTATTTCGTCATTTTCTAAGTAAAAAGACAATTGCTTTCAATGTTTATGACTTAACCATACTAGACAAGCTTTGCTTTGTGAGACATTTGACAAGGATGTTTCATCCAAGATAGCTTCGAAATGCTCAAGTGTCCATCTATAACTAGACTCAGACTCATTAGATAGAAAAGCAAAAGCTTCTCTTCCACCTACTAATTTATCTGAACCTTTAATCATGACCATTAAATTAAGACTTCTCCTGATATTACGAGCCCACTCAATTAAAGCTTCCTTGGATGGAAATTGAATTTTGGATTCAAAGTGTCTACACAAAATAATTTTATAAAAAACAAGTGAAATGACTTAAAACCTAAACACAACAAATCAACAACCTTTAGGTTAGAAAATACCTTGGATTGGATTGAGATTGTAGAACAATCTCCATTGAGGAAAAAACCCTTTAGGAATTGGTGAAAAGCTACAAAAAAACAACAAAACATATGTAATGTTTAGGGTTTTGATCGGGATTGAAATCAACGAAGCGGGTTTAGTGAAATGAGAATACCTGTGGGAGTGAACACAAGGAAATGCTTATGGGTTTCTTCATTGAAATGAGAATACCATGCTGGGAATGTTAGGAGTGTTACGTTTATCGGCCTGGAAACGGCAAAACGGGGATGATACCATGTCGGGACTATGTAACACCCCAAATTTTAGGAACTCATAGCAGTTCGACGAAATTCTAGGATCGTCGAAGGACGTTTGACAAACGACGAGTTCTGGCCGTTCGACGAACGTCGAGCTCTAGGTCATTCGTCGAGCTCTAGCCGTTCTACGAACAACGATTTCTAGTTGTTCGATGAACGTCAAGCTCTGGGCCAATTGTAGAGCTCTGGGCCGTTTGTCGAACTCAGGCTGTTCGACGAACGCAGAGCTGTTCAACGAAAGTCGAAGGCTGATGTGCGGAGCCGTTTGACGAAAGTCGAAGGCTGAGGGTGGAGCCGTTTGACGAAAGTCGAAGGCGATGTGTGGGCCGTTCAACGAAATTCGAAGGCTGAAATGTGGAGTTTCGTAGTTTGAATTCCTAACCGTCCGATTTCACCTCAAAGTCGATCAAAGGGCCCAGGATCCTCTGCCCAAAGGGCTTAAGAAGGGATGAGCGGGATTTCTCCCTCATTTCTTCTCATTTTGGAGTTGACTTAGGGCTTGCGAGTTGGAGAGCGGGGGAGGAAGAAGGAGTGCTTTCTCCGTCATTGACGGAGCTTCGGAGCTCCGATCGTCGTTTTGAGTCCAAATCCGCGAAAAGGACTTGGAGGCACATGTTTTCATCAGTGCAAAGCAAGTTTTTCCATGGCAAGGAAGAGCAGTCGTAAGGTAATGAC
This sequence comes from Platanthera zijinensis, assembly GCA_039513925.1. NCBI lineage: Eukaryota > Viridiplantae > Streptophyta > Magnoliopsida > Asparagales > Orchidaceae > Platanthera > Platanthera zijinensis. Next base: position 135,366,009 of record CM077080.1, on the reverse strand, counting down.
TTTTCTCCTCTCAATTTTAGGATGTGTGCATGGCATATACTCTTTTCTTGCTTTCTTTAAAGTATTTTAGGCACCTGATCTCTAAAGTGAGAGGGATTTGGGTTGCCATGGCTCAAGAGGAGCCACCGGGTCGATTGTGCCCGTCCCCGACATGATATTGCATTAGAAATCCGCTCCGCTAGTGGATTAGGCATTGTGAGTGAAGCCGTAGTCGCGACCGTTAGTCCGACTCGGTCATGTTGCATAGCAAGCCTTAAGGATTTTGCTAGAAATCCGTTGCAGCAAGATGCCGTTTGTGATGTATGTATCCCTTATTTCACCCGAGTATGTGTAGTCGGTACCAAACAAGGTTAGCTCTGTGGTGACGGTAGATGGTTTTCTTGGAGCACGGGAATGTTACTGTACGAAAGGTGGATTAGGGTGGTAAGGCTATGTTTTGTGATGTGCGAAGGCTTGACTTTGTCTCCGTTGTCGGCTGGCTAGCCCGTGACGTGCAAGTCATTTGTGGAGAGTGTCCCGGCGAGACAAGTCCCCATCTATGAAACTGACGAGAATGCCAAGCATTGGTCAAGCCCGGGCAATGAAGCCCACGAGTGGGTAGGGTCCTACGAGGGTTCTTAGCGTCAGTTTGTTTGTTTGAATGGCAAAATCCTGACGTGAGAAGTCAGAGTTTGTAGGCAAACCCGGGTTTTGAGACCCACGAGCGGGTGGGGCCTTGGCAAGAGTTCCGTATAGCGTCTTGAATACCGTTTTGGGAAATTGGAAGTACCCATGTGTTTGCGGCTTGAACGCCGAAGGGGAAAATGGAAGTACCTGATTGATGATGCGTGATGATGTGTTAGATTCATACGCTTTAGGATGCCTTTGGTGAAACCCAGGTTTGCATACATACTGCATGATATGCCCCTTTTACTATATGCTCAACGTAGAAACATGTTTGTATCACGAGACATCTATTTTATCGCTTTACATGTTTATGTATATTGCATACGAAGTGCTGACCTGCAGGGTGATGGAGTTCCCTGGGATCCGCTAGGGACGGCCAGGTGGAGATGTGTTGGTTACACAGTTGAGGTTAGCCTTTTCTGACCCACATTACAACAAATTTTTACAAGGCAAGGATTGCCAGCAGGAGCAAGCTCGCCGGCCAAAAAGGCATAAGCCTCATGAAGAGAACTTTCTTATATTTACTTATGTTTTGATTGAATGCTATGCTCATGAAATATAATCCGGCTTGCATGCTGAGTTAGCTTAGGAGTGCTCATGCACATTGTTATGTTGTCTTTCAGTTTTGTACTTATGATGTGTAAGGCCTTAAGGCCATTTTGATACTCATGGATTAGTGGATAACTTCCTGTTTACATGTATGTTTCCGCTGTTGTAATATGAGTTTTGAGTTTTGGTAGTTTATATCATCTTTTAATACTTAAGCTGTGACATCTGTATGTTGTGGGGCCCCAGCCGGACCCATATTATACGGTCATTATAGGGGAGGTGTTACAGACTACCACGTCGGAAATGTTTTGATCGGGACTGGAACACAAGACCGGGAAGGTTAGCGTCGGGGGAGAGAAGCCTCTAATCTGGAAATGACAGAGCAGGGGACGATACCTGGGCTGAGCGAACACAACGCCGACGACTGGTGTAATACCCCTCCCCTTACCAAGGAGGCTCCCAGTCTTATGCCCAAAACCGCCGCCTTATGGTGACACTAACTCACGGGTTAGTCGACATCGCAAGACGCTGATCCTGCCGGCAAGTATGATCATATAACCTGTTCGGCCAATTGAGAAATAGAAGTATAAAAGCAGTGTATAAAACAGCTAGTCCACAAGTCATAGCACTATCATTTATAATAAGAAATGAAAGTTCTACAGGTCCAAAATGAGTACACAAAAAGAGAAAGGGCTTATGCCCTGTACATGATATCAAATCTCTCTCTCAAAATGACAACATGTGGAAGCTAATCTATCATCGATAAGGTCGTCCCACCTGACGACAGCCTGTAGTAGTAGTAGGTGGTGGTGGTATCAACTTCTCACGTCCTGCCACCTCATCCTGCTGGTCGTGCTGGTACTCCATCTTCTCGAGCTCCTAAAATGATTTGATCACAACCGACCGTTAGTCATAAAGACTAAGTCATTTCCTCTACACCTCGCCCCCGCAACACCTAGGCACCGAGCGGGAGGACGAAGCGGAGGACAACAAGGGGTATAAAAAGAAGCAGGTGACAGTGGAGCTATACTACCAAGTATATATAGTATCAATCTATTTCTACTCTAGCAGTTCTATATATATAGCACAAGTATGTATGGGCTCTTTTATACTTGGTAGTATCAATCTATTTCTACTCTAGCAGTTCTATATATATAGCACACTGTAAATGTGTGACATTAATAATACTGTTCATAATATAATGGAATATCAAATTAAATCACCAGATCTGATGGCTCCTGGTCATCGTCCCCAATCAGCCCACGACCAGGATTCAATCTTCCTAGGCCGAGTTTGCTGCTTATTCTGGTCATCTGGGTCGACGCCACCGCCGACGATTATCGCCACCACCTCCGTTAAGGTCATGGCTAGCGTTTCCCGGCGATGAGGCTGCCAAGGACGGCTCCTCCGGCGATCCCGAACAAGAAGAAAAGCTCGGCATTTTAGCTCATGGATCACATGGTATCAGGCTCAATTGAGCCTGTTGTCTCGCCTAGTTGATCTAGAAAGCTAGCACGGGGTGAGGTGAGGAGAAACAAACTACAGCTGGGCTTAGCGGAGAGTGTGGTGGTGATGAGCCATGGCCGAAGCTTGCTCTGGCGATCTAGCCCGATTCTCCATTTCTCTAGCAAAAGCTTTGCTCCAGCAGTCGAACTCCACTCGTTTCAACCTCCTGAAGCTGATGGTGGGCTTATATTTGGCTGGGAGTGGCTGGGTTAGTAGTTTTGATTAAGGGGGTGGTCGACCATGAGCTTTGTAAGCTCCGCCTGGCTGCCATGTGTCCACCAACCCCTCAAACCTGCTGAAAAGATCCTTGGAAGCTCAACCAAGAGCTTGGGTAGAGGGAAGGAGGGCCACATGGCCTCCATCCCCTCTTTCCCTCTCTTCTCTCTCCTCATTTTCTCAAAAATCCCTAAGTTACCCTCATGCATGTATTCTCTCTCCTATTTCAGAGGGTTAGGGCTGTCATTGATCTCTTGGGTTGGTCATGGGCCTTGAGCCATGGGCTTAGTCCATTAGGAATGAGCTTGACTCATATTATTTCCTCTCTTTAAGCCCTAAGTTGACTTTGTTGACTTTTAGGTTGACTTGGTCAACATGATAAGTGGGCTGGCCCCACTTTATGGTCATGGACCCAATGTTGCCACCCAACTTGGGTTGGGCCATGGTGGTGCCCTACTTGGACTAATTGGGCCTTTAGGTGTGGGTTTGGCCAAATTAGTGTTAGGGTTGACTTGGGCCAACTTGGGTCAATAGTTGACCAATAACATGGCTTATGGTTCACTTAGATTGCTATTAGGGTTAGGGGTATAGTGGTTGGGCCAATGTGTAGCTAGGATATCAATTTGGGCTTGTTTGACTTGAGTTAACTTGGGCCTTATAGTGGGCGCCATGTGACTACACCCTAACTCCATGGTTCAAACCTAGCCTAAACCCATGCCCCCACCACATGTCCTAACCCAATCTAAGTAAAGGGGTCTAATAGGAAATTAGATGTTACAATTGGAATCAACGACGGTGAAAGAGGATGATTCGGGTGACCAGGGTGAAAGGAAAATTTTTGAGGGGGCTATGCGGTGTTAGGGCAGGGTTGGGGTTTTAAACAGGGTTTGCTAGTAGCGTGTTTTTTATGTTAAAAAATATGGGAAATCCGGTTTAGTATGGTTTGCCAATAACAATTAATGGTTTGCTAGTAGCAACACCCTCTTTTATCATAAAGCAGGTAAAATCATATTAAAGTGATTATATTCTACTGTTAGGCATACAAAATTAAAACCAAATAGCATAGCGAAATACATTTTTCCGCCAACATTATGGACATCAAAAACTTCTATGAGTTTTTGATTTGATCGGGTATGAAATCTCTTAATGTTGCATGGCAGTTAACCCAGACCTTTCAATGTTAATAGGATTTATGTTAGGGTTTGCATTATTTAGGTTTTCCTTTATTCTATGCTCGTAAGCCTCTTGGGAAACCAAGGTTCATTTTCATCACATGGACCGAAACTCTAGATCAATGTGCGTAGGATGTTGTTGAATGTAGTTGTGTAGAGACATTTTTGCGGCCACAATTATGCATTGATTAGAAAATTTGTATTCTGGCATCCCTCGATGGATAATCCATCTTTTTCCCTAAACTCGTATGGAACATTGTTTAAAATCAGCTACCAAAAATGGATCTACAAAAATCTAAACAGAGCATGAAGAATCTAAATCAAAAAAAATGGGAAGGAGGAAGGTACACCAGGCAAGATCAACAAAAATGGTCGAGAGGCTTGCTGCTTCGAAGATGGAGGAGACACTTGCATGCTAGCTTCGGCGAGAGAGAAGGCGGTGGCGTGCTTCATCAGGGTGGGACAAGAATTTCTTATGCTTCCAACGATGGGGCATGTAAGAAAACAGGTAAATAATGCAAATGTATGCCCCCTTATTTATAGAAGACGGGGAGACGAAGAATACAACAGGTGATGTGGGGCTAAATATAAGCCGTGCGGGCTATGCAGTTTGAATAGATCAAACTGCATGTCTAAAATGCATCTGTGCGGCTTCTGGCAATTATTCGACGGCTTGCTAGAAACCGCCCAGCTCTATCTGCGGTCAGGACACTAGACCACGACTGCGAGATACTCAGATTGTATTGCAGCTTGCTACCAGACCACAACTGTGTTTTATCCATCAGACTGCAACTTCAAACACTGGAAACCTCCAAACTCCAACTGTAGTTAGGCCACCAGACCGCAACTGCAAGTTAACAAACCTCCCAGATTGATCTGCCGACTGCAAAACTTCTACTGCAGTTTGCCAAACCGTCAGGACTAAACCGTAAATTATCAAACTGCCAGGACTTGCCAAACCAAATTGCCATTCTGCAAAACATGTTTACCACGACAATACAGTAGTCCTCTCGGACTCGATTGCCTATGCCAAACCGCCAGAACTAACAGCCTGTCCGCTCAGACTCCAAATGCCTTAACACTCCCCCTCAAGCTGGAGCATATATGTCAACCATGCCCAGCTTGTTACAATCGTCCGAAGAAGGGGTAACTAGTTTGGTAAAAAATATCGGCAAGCTCCTTGTCAGAGGTGACAAACGGAGCGCAGATTTGATTCTTTAATACCTCTTCTCTAATAAAGTTGCAGTCTACTTTAATTTGCTTCATCTTTTCATGTAATACTTGATTCTTTGAAATGTATATACTTGTCTTGTTCTCACAGAACATTGGTAAGGGATGATCATAGGCTTCTCCCAAATCAAGCATTAGTGCTCGTAACCACTTCATCACGCAAGTAGTCAAGTTCATTCTTCTATATTCAACTTCAGCAATTGACCTGGAGACTACAGACTATTTCTTGCTCTTCCAGCTGATCAGATTTCCTCCTACGAAGTAGCAAAAACTAGACGTAGACTTTTTATCCTTCTTGTCATCTGCATAGCTGGCATTTGTATGCTTCAATTATCAAATGATTATTCTTCTGAAATAGAAGTCCCTTTCTCGGAGATCCTTTCACATACTCCAAGATCTTTAAAGCTGATTGAAGATGATACTCCTTGGGAGCTTGCATAAACTAGTTCACCTTTCCTACTACATAATAGATATTAGGTCTTGTGACTGTTAAATATTTGAGTTTTCCTACAAGACGTCTATACCTGATGATATCTGCAAGAGGAGGTGAATCCTCATTCCAACACTTGTCATCACCAACTATTGGACAACGAGCGAGTTTAGCCTCAAGAAGACTTGTCTCTTTCAAAAGATCCAAAGCATACTTCCGCTGTGAGAGAACTACAAAATTGGGCTTTCGGGAGATCTCAATTCTCAGGAAGTACTTGGGAGACCCCATATCTTTAGTAATAAAATATTTAAGTTGTTTCTTTATTAGGTCAATTCCCTTCTTATCATCCTCTATAAGAAGAATGTCATCTACATAAACATCAAGAACAACTAGCCCCGTAAAAGTCTTGCATATGAACAGAGAGTGATTTGCAGTACTTCGAGAAAAACCAATAGCAGAGACAACTTTGCTGAACTTCTCAAACTAGGCATGTTGGCTTTGCTTAAGTCCATAGATTGTCTTTTGCAACCTACACACCTGAGACTTACCCTGAGCAACATACTTATGAGGTTACTCTATATAGAATATCTCCCGTAGATCGCCATAAAAGACATTCTTAACATCCAGCTGAGACATCTCTAAGTCTTTGTTAACGACCACAGGAAAGAAAACACGGATCGTTGTAATTTGAGCAACTGGAGAGAAGGTGTCAAAGAAGTCTACACCATAAGTCTTGAGTAAAATCTTTGGTAACAAGTTGAGCCTTATAGCAATCAATGATACCATCAAGAAGAAATTTGATCATATAGACCCAGTGACAGCCAACCATGTGAAAAAGACCTAAAATAAAGACAAATTTTATTGCTCTAAAAAGATAATAATAACATAAGTATGCCCCCTTATTTATTGAAAATTGGAAAGATAAGAGAATACAACAAGAGATGTGAGACTAAATACAATCCGTGCAGCTTATGCGGTTTGAAACTTTCAAACCGCAACACTGTACAAAGCTGTTGATCACCAGCGACAACATATGTAAGCCGCACAAACCGCCACTAAAGACCGATAGATCGTTAATGCTAGCCGTCAGAACGTAACTGCGGGTTGCCACCAGACCGTAGTTGCGGACTCCCATCACCACTACTACAGTAAGCCTCCATGTCGTTGTTGTGGCTAACCACCAAACCGCTGCTACGGTAAGCCTCCAGGACGCTTCTATGGCTAAGAAACAGATCACTGATGCGGTAAGCCTCCGGGTCACTTCTACGACTAACCACCAGACCGCAGTTGTTAGTAGCTCCAGACCACATCTGCTAAGACAAGACGCTAGACACAACCATTGCCTTCTATCAAACTGCCACACAACCATATCGCCTTGATAAACCGCCAGACCTCCCAAACAACAAGCTACCACGACTAGACCATCAAACCGCCAAACACTAACACTCCCCCTCAAGCTGGAGCATATATGTCATCCATGCCCAGCTTGCTACAAACATCTGAAAGAGAAGCGAAAACTAGTTTTGTGAAGACATCTGCCAGTTTTTTTCAGAAGTGACAAATGGAGTGGATTCTTCAACACCTCTTCCCTAATCAAATGGCAATCAACCTCAATGTGTTTTGTGCTCTCATTGAAGACAGGATTCTTCGATATGTAAATAGCAGTTTTGTTATCACAGAACATAATAAGAGGATGATCATAGACTTCTCCCAAGTCAAGCATAAGCTCTCGCAACCATTTCAATTCACAAGTAGTTTAAGTCATACTCCTATACTCAGTTTCAGCCCTTGACCTTGAAACCACCGTCTGCTTCTTGCTTTTTTCAGCTAACAAGATTTCCTCTTATAAAGGGTCAAAAACCTGATGTAGACTTTTTATCTTCTTTGTTATCAGCATAAATGACATCAGAATACACTTCAATATTCAAATAATCATGCTTCTGAAACAATAAGCCCTTTTCTAGAGACTCTTTCACATACTCCAGAATTTTCATGGTAGAACGCAGATGACATTCTCTAGGAGATTGCATAAACTGAATGATCTTCCCAACTGCATAACAGATATCTGGTCGGGTAACAGTCAGATGGATGATTTTGCCTACAAGTCGTCTGCATACAGTACAATCTAGGAGAAGAGGAGAATCTTCAGTCCACCCCTTATCATCCCCAACAGCCATCAGAAAATGAGCAGGTCGTGTACCAAGAAGACCAATTTCCTTTAATAGATCTAGTGCATATTTTCGATTTGAAAGAACCATAGAGTTGTGCTTTCATGAAATCTCAATTCCCAGAAAGTACTTCGGAGTTCTCATATCCTTAATAACAAAATGTTGTTGAGGATGACGTTTTGCCAGATAATTTCCTTCCTTATCATAACCAGTAAGAAGGATATCATCAACATAGACAGCAAGAACCACAAGGCTTTTAGTAGTCTTGCGTATAAATAGAGAATGATCAGCAGAACTTTGATTGAACCCAATAAGAGAAGCAACTCTACTAAACTTGTCAAACTAAGCTCGTGGGCTCTGCTTTAAACTATAAATAGCCTTCCGAAACATGCATACCTGAGACTCCTCCTGAGAAACATACCTAGGAGGTTACTCCATGTAAACTACCTCTTGCAAATCATCATAGAGGAAGACATTCTTCACATCTAACTAAGAAATTTCCCAGTTTCTATTAACCGCGACAGAGAAAAGAACATGTATAGTGCTGATGCGAGCAACAAGAGAAAAGGTATCAAAGAAGTCTACACCATATGTTTGAGTAAATCCTTTGGCAATAAGCCTTGCCTTATAGCGGTCAACAGAACCATCTAGAAGATACTTGACAACAAAAACACATCGACAACCAACCACATCTATGCCCAAAGGTGTGGGAACAAGTGTCCCAGTATCTCTCTCAATTAAGGTTTTCATTTCTTCATCCATAGCGGTATTCCACCGTGGAATTGCAAGATCCACTTGATATGTAGCCGGGAGGACAGTAGAAGATATAGCAAGAGAAAAACACTTGGCAACCGAAGAAAGCCGAGCATATGAGACAACATCTTCAATAGGATGCTTAGTGCATTGGAGGACACCCTTCCGCAAGACAATGGGAAGATTAAGATCACTCTGGTCCGTAGGAGCAAATCCATTATCATAAGAGGGAAGAGGCCTGGGAGCAGGCACAGAAGGCTCCAAGGGCAAATATCCAGTCTCAAGAGAAGGAAACGGTGGAACAGGAACAATGTTGGAAAGAACTAGGTCTAGCATAGGTGCCGAGACAATAGACATTGAAGAGGAAGTATCTGAGGGCAAGAGAGAAGAAGCAAGAGAAAAATACGGTGTGTCCTCAAAGAAGATGACATGAGTAGAGACGTACTATTTGCAAAGAAGAGGATCAAGATAGGAATATCCCTTTTGGGTCGGACAATAACCAAGGGATATGCATTTAACAGAACAGGGAGAAAGTTTGCCACGACCAGGGGAAGGTATGTGAACAAATGTCGTACACCAAAAAACTTTAAGAGGTAAAAGAAATGGCTTGGCCCCGGGGTACAAAACAGAAAATGCAGACTTGCCCTAAAGAATGGACGAGGGAATACAGTTTATGTGATAGCAAGAGAGAAGAACAGCATGACCCCAATAAGAGAAGGCAGCGAGCAACATCCAGGAGATGGCAATTATTGCGTTCACCAACGTCATTCTATTGAGATGTATAGGGGCAAGTAGTTTGATGAACCAAACCGTGGCTCGTACAAAAATAAAAAAATTGATGGCTGACATATTCCTTCGTATTATCAGTACGAAGAACTTGAATATACACATTAAACTGTGTGAAGATCTCATTATAAAAATGGGTAAACACAGAGTAAAGTTTAGAATGCTCTTTTATGAGATACAACCAAGTACACCTGGATAAATCATCAATGAAGGTGACAAAGTACAAGCTACCTCTACCAATAGTGGCAGTAGGTGCAGGAGCCCAGATGTCAGAGTGAACTAGTTCAAAAGGACGTGAAGAACTACGTCCCGTTCGTGCTGGGAAAGAAGAGCGATGATGTTTATCAAGCTTACATGATTAATAATTCAAAGAGAAATCCTCTTGAGGAAGATCTGTGAGAAGTTGGTAGATGAGGCGAGAAGGAGGATGGACTAAATGACGATGCCATTGTTGAAGGGAAGAAGAAGCAGAAAGAGCAATGACATTTCAAGAAAGAAGAGGCCACCACTCGCAGTCCCAGTAGCAATCGTAGCCTTGGTGGCAGAATCTCATAAAGAACAAGTAGTGGCAGTAAAAGTAACCTTATAGTGCAACTATGTGTAGAGAGCATGAACATACAACAAATTGCACGGAAAAGTAGGAACATAGAGAGTGTCCTCAACCTGCAAAGACGGAGCGATGTGCACAATTCCTACACCATGCATAGGAGCAGAAGTCCCATCGGCAATAACGACAGGATAAACCTATTTTTGGTTGTTCAAGTAAGAGAACAAACGAGAATTGCCGGTCATATGACAAGTGGCACTAGAGTCAATAAGACACTTATCAGAAGAGGCCAAAAGAGCACGAGCTGTAGAGGAAACAAGGGAAACCAACCTCATTGAGAAAGAAACCAGATAGAGAAGACTATCTGCACTGTTAGACACAAGTCAGTAGAAGAGGCCAAGAGATTGCGCAAACAAATAAACTGTGTGGCCATGCAGCTATGATAAGAAACCGTAAAAGACGCCAAGAAGGACGCAAGCCTAAAGAGAACAAGTCGCTGAAAGAACATATCGGCAAACCGATCAGCTAACAAGACATAGAAAGATTGCGACCAAGAACAGAAGACCGGCAGAGACTCAAACCATACTATTGAGGAGAATCCAAAAAATATCTCAGAAAGAAGACTTGCCTCCAAAAAGAAGCAAATAGAGAAGAGACTGCGCGAGTAGAGAAAATAACCCGTGTGAGAAGAGAAGTGAAGAGGGAGAGAAAGAGACCACACGAGAAGACAACCAACCCACAAAATCATAGAGGAAAGAAGCCTTGCGAACACCAGCGAAGCCGCACGAACAGAAAAGAAAGCAAAGGGATAAGTCGCAGGAAAAGTGACAAGCAAGGGAGGGGAGGGCAGGAATAACTCGTGCGAACAGTAGAAAACCATAAGAAGGTTGGAAAGGGTTAGAAAAGCAAACTGCGAGCAAATTTGAGCAAAGGAACGATTAGCTCTGATACCATGTGAAAAAGAGCTAAATAGAGGTAAATTTTGTTGCTCCAAAAAGATAATAAATACATAGGATGCCCCCCTAATTATAGAAATGGGGGAGATGAGAGAATACAACAAGAGATGTGGGACTAAATACAATCCGTGCAGCTTATGCGGTTTGACACTGTCAAAATGCAACACTATACAAAGCTGATGATCACCTAGCGACAATAGAGGTAAGCCCCCAAACTGCCACTGAATACCGATAGACCATCGATGCTAGCCGTCAGACTGCAACTACGGGTTGCCACCAAACCGCAGGTTCGGACTCCCATCACTGCTACTGCGGTAAGCCTCTAGACCAATGTTGCGGCTAACCACCAGATCGCTGTTGCGGTAAGCCTCCAGACCGCTTCTGCAGCAAAGAATCAGAACGCTATTGTGGAAAGCCTCCAGGCCGCTTCTGCGGCTAACCACCAGACCGCTGCTGCGGTAAGCCTCCAGACCGCTACTGCGACTAACCACCAGACTGCAGTTGCGACTAGCTCCAAGATGCATCTGCTAAGACAAGTCGCCAGACAAAACCGTTGCCTCTTATTAAACCACCACACAACCAGACCTCCTGAATAAACCGCAAGACCGCCCGAACAACAAGCTGCCACGAATAGACAATCAAACCACCAAACTCTAACAAACCACACCATCTCTGGGAGGGGCATGGATAAGAGTCCAAGTACCTCATTTGTTTAGAGTTTTCATCTCTTCATCCATAACGGTTTTCCAATGAGGAATAACAAGAGCTTCTTGATAGGTGACCTGGATGACATTAGTCGAAAGAGTAAGAGAAAAGCTCTTGCATGAAGGAGAGAGTCGGGCATAAGAAACAACATCATTAAGAGGATGTTGAGTGCATGAAAGTCTTTAATTTTCAAGGGCAGCTAAACACCTAGAGGGGGGGGGGGTGAATAGGTTTTTGGTCTCTTTTGAGATTTCCTTCTTTTATGTGAGTTATGAGTTAATTACTTTCAAGACACACCACAAAATCACACACAAGGTTTATAGTGCTTCCCCAGATTTTGGGTACATTCACTGTCCCTCCCACCTCTCTAACAGTGTGTTAGATAAGAAACTTCTCCAAATCTCAGCTCCTTAGAGCTTACAACACAGATCCCTCTAGATCTCTCAGTCTCCTCCAAGACTTTCCTCAAGCACAAGGATCTACCTCAGAGCAAGCTTGCTCCTACAACTTAGTGATCAGCAGATCACATACCTCAGACTAAATTAATAGTCCTACACTCAGGCTAGGAGGATAGCCCTATACTCAGAGAGTAAAACTCTCCTACAGCTCAGATCTGAACCAGATCTCAGGCCAAAGGCCTTACACAAAAGGATCATACCTTAGGCAAAACTTTCCTACCTCAGATCCAAAACTGGATCCTACCTCAGCCTTTATGAAATAGGCCTACACTCAGATCTATTAAGATCCTACAAAAAAGAACGAGTTTTATTGTTGTTGATATGACTCCAGATAAGTTCTCTGAGTCTACTACTTCCTGAGCTGAATTATATCAACCCTAACATCTTCTCAGCAACAAGAAGGTTGATCTTCAATAAGCTGCTGCTTGTGCTGGAAGTAACTCAGAAACCAAGTCTCTGAACTTGTTATTGAAGACTAAAGAGTTGATAGTTTTTGTTAATCTTCAAACAACTAACCTTGACTGTAAAAAGTTGAAGGCTCTGCTTAGTCTTCTTTCTCAGAAAGCTTTTCTGAACTTGTTGTAGCTGATGAAAACTGTTACAGCTAACTGTAAGAACATTTTGTTCAGCGGGTTTGAAATTTCAGCTTCACGCTCTGCAACAATGGCAAGTAAGAAGACGATGAAATTCCGCCTCTTTGTGAAAATGATAAACCCGAAAAGATGTCATGCATCCGTTGAACTTATCCCTTTTATCTTCCGCCATCCAACGACTATTTGACCCGTGGGCCCACCTGAAGTTGTTGGCTACAACTTTGCTTTTTCTGAAAAAGTCATACAGTAGGCCTCCAGCGCCATTTGTCGTGTACTGTAGCTTTCACACAACATTTTGAAACTTTATTGACTCATGCTAACGTCAGCATCTGTGGACTTAGACTTTTTCTCATTTTCGTCCCAGGCATTGAGTGCGTTGAGTGAATGACCTTCACTCGATGAATCTGGACTTAGCCAATTGCTTCTGTACTGTCAGGCGTTGAGTGAACCTTCATCACTCAACGCTTTTGTCCTTGGACAATCTTTCTACTGATGAGGCGTTTACTGAGTTGAGTGAACTGGGTTCACTCAACGAATCTGGACTTAGCCAATTTCCAGTGCAATGCCCGACGTTGAGTGCGTTGAGTGAACCTTCATCACTCAGTGCATCTGTACTTAGCAGCTTCACTGACTGTTTGCCTTTATGCTGAGGCGTTGAACGGACTAGCTTCACTCAACGCTTTTGTACTTAGTCAATCTTCTCGATGAGCTTGCGTTGAGTGAGCTGTCCTCACTAAATGCATTTGGACTTAGATAGATTTTTCTGTCTATCTCTCTTTAGGCTTTTACTGATCATTGATCTATCGACGCCTACTTCTTTGGCATTGAGTGAGTAGTCCTCACTCAACGATTCTTGATTTAGCCAGAATTATTGACAGAATCTTCAATTGCTTGAGCTTGACTCAACGCTTCTCTTCAGGCATTGAGTGAGCTGTCCTCACTCAATGATTCTGTACTTAGTCGATTTTCTTGCTTGCCACTGCTGGATCTTTTACAGACATCTCTTATTATATGGCATTGAGTGACCTGCCTTCACTCAACGCTTGTGGACTTAGCCACATTTCTATCTTGCAAACTGCTGGGTTTTGACTGTCCACCTTTTACTCAGCGCTTTTTGGAATCTGGCATTGAGTGAACTGGCTTCATTCAATGCATGTGGACTTAGATGATTTTAAGTCTTTCCAGCATCCTTCCTTAGCATCTGGCATTGAGTGAACTGGCTTTACTCGACGCCTATGGACTTAGACATATTTCTATCTCTCCACCTTTCTACTTTGTGACCACCTATCACAACCACTTAGACAACCTGTCTAAACTTGTTCTAAGGAACATCCTGCACATGATGAGCTTGAACAACATCAAATATAACTATACTCTTAGTGTTGATTGTGATGCCTCTTCAAATTAAATCTAGGGAACGTTGAGGGAAATATTCCCAACAATGACCCCCCTATTTGAAGAAGGTAGAACACCTAGCAATACTAAGAAGTATTTTCTTATAAAGTGTATAAATTCAAAAGTAGTTGTAAGACTTCTCATACCACTTGAAAATTAAAAGCAGCTTATAGCACTCCTCACTAATTAACACTTAAGTGGAGGACTTTCCTCAACCCACTTGATGGTGGAAGCATAACATGAAATGGATCAACATTGCTCTCTTCATATTACTTGAATGTTTCCAAGTAATATGCACTCCTCAGTATTATACATCTCCCCCTGGGCATGTATTGTCCACCATCTTCCCTTTTCTGGCAAGTACTTTACTCAATACTCTATTCAATATTCTCTACTCCTCCCCCTTTAGGGTTTAGGATATTTCCTACCTCTCTCCTTTTCTGGCTTCTTCAAAAAAACATTTTCCTAATGAGGGAGGTGATATGATCAAGGGAGAAATTTACTCTTGATCTTAGCCAACATCTTGTGTTGATTCCACTTAAGAAATTATCCTAGTGATCAAACTACTTGACTAGGAGTCATACCTTTTGTGTTGATACACTAATACAACATATCACTGCATCCACTTAAGCTAGCTGCTAACAGTGTTCCACTTGAGCCAATGCCACTCCTATACCACTTAAAGCTTATGCAGAATGCAGCTGTAGTAAGGGAGGTGCTGGCTATTCTTCTTGTCCTGCAGCATGTCTTTATAGTAACAGTAGTGACTGCACAACAACAGCCATCCACTAGGTTTGATCTCCCCATCCACTAGGGTTGATCCACTGTAGCTATTGGCTGTCTCTTAACAGGAAGCTCAACTTGTTACTGCAATTGCTGGATTTGCTCCCCCTCAATTGGAGCATCTGCTATCTTCTCTTTACTTGACACTTGAGTCCATCTTAAACTTGATACCATTTGATATCACTTGAGAGTCTTGATGTCAAGTGAAAGACTTGACAGTCTTGATACCATTTTGGAGACTTGTCTACCTGCAAGAAGGGTGAGTTCTACAACAGAAATATTACATGGAGCAACTAAAGCTATACCAAGTTCAACATACCCAACTTAAACTTGAAGGTGTTGAACTTGACTTTATCTAGTGGCTTAGTAAAGATATCAAACACTTGATTGTCTGTGGGGACAAATTAAAGACAGATATCTTCCTTTTCCAAATGCTTCCTAATAAAATGATACATAATCTCAATATGCGTAGTCCTGCTATGATAGACAAGATTCCTAGCAATTGAGATTGCACTAGTAGAATCACAGAAAATGGGGGTTCTACTTATTTGAAGGTTATAGTCCTGGAGCTGATGCTAGAACCACAATAACTATGTACAACAGCTACCTGCTGAGATATACTCAGACACAGCTGTTGAGATTGCAACACTGGTCTACTTTTTGCTGCTCCAAGACACTAGTCTTCCTTCCAAGAACTGACAAGTGTCTGATGTGCTCTTTCTATCCTCTTTGTATCATGCAAAATCTGCATCTGAATAATCTGTTAGATCAAAATCCCTATTTCTAGGGTATCATAGGCCAAGATCTGGTGTGCCCTTAAAATACCTCTAAATCCTCTTTGCAGCTGAGTAGTGAGATTCTGTAGGGCTTGCCTGAAACCTAGCACAAACACATGTAGCATAAATGATGTCTGGCCTACTAGCAGTAAGATATAGAAGAGAGCAAATTATCCCTCTATACAAAGTTTCATCAATAGGTTTCCCCACCTCATCTTTGCCTATGGGCATGCTTGACCCCATGGGAGTTTTTATGATGGAGGCATTCTCCATACCAAACTTCTTGATCAACTCCCTGGTGAACTTAGAATGTGAGATGGACAATCCATCTTCAGTCTGCCTTACTTGGAGCCCAAGAAGTACTTAAGCTCACTCATACTGCTCATATCAAACTTCTCTTGCAAAAGTTTGGCAAACTTCCTACAAAGGTTGTCATCAGTAGACCCAAAAATTATGTCATTTACATAAATTTGGACTAGGATGATCTTGCCCTTAGATTCTCTTAGGAATAGAGCCTTGTCTATCTTCCTCCTTGAGAATTTGTTCTCAATGAGGAAGCTAGACAATGTCTCATTCCATGTTCTAGGGGCTTGATTTAACCCATATAGAGCTTTCCTAAGTCTATAAACAAATTCAGGTGAGTTAGAATCAATAAAACCTGTAGGCTGTTCAACATAGATCTTCTTCTTTTAAGTTACCATTCAGGAAGGCTGACTTCACATCCATCTGGTAGACTTTAAATCTTTTATATGCAGTATATGTAAGGAAGAGTCTGATGGCTTCCAATCTTGCTACAAGGGCAAAGGTTTGATCAAAGTCAATACCTTCTTCTTGTATGTACCTCTTAGCTACTAGCCTAGCCTTATTCTTGATTATAATGCCATTTGCATCAGGTTTATTCCTATAAATCCACTTGACTCCAATGACATTATGTCCTTTTGTTCTGGGAACTAGCTTCCAGATCTTACATCTCTTGAACTGGTTCAATTCCTCTTGCATTACTACAATCCATAACTGATCTATATTGGCCTCTTCAAATCTCTTGGGCTCAACCTATGACATAAAACTTGCATGCATTGCTGTATTAACGATCTTGCTTCTTGTCACCACTACTTGGTTTGCATCACCAATAATCTGGTGTCCTGGATGATCTCTTAGATGCCTGATAGTTAGAGGAAATCTTCTTTCAGCATTACTGTGCGAACAGAAAGAAAGTAGACCAAAAATTTGGAGTAACAAATTTTATTATCCAAAAAAGGTTATTATTGCAAAGGTATATCCTCCCTTTTATAGAATGGAGAAGATGAGAGAGATTACAAATAAGCAATGTGGGACTAAATAATTACAAGTATATGCGGCTTTACAGAAAAACAGACCGAACAAGTCGCACGGTTAGACGAATAGGCTAACCACTCGACAACCACTAGAAGGAGAGAACAAGCTGCCACAGGAGATCGCTAGACCGCCGGTCTCCAAGTCGCCTGAGACAAACTGCCAGATCGCTCGGATACCAACCAGCAACAGCCCGACTAACAAGCCACTGGGATAAATCGACAGACCGCCTGGCCTCCATACTACAACAGATCGCCCGGCCTCCATACTGCAACACTCCCCCTCAAGCTGGAGTATAGATATCAATCATGCCCAGCTTGTCGTAAATGTGAAAAAAAGGAAGCGGACACCGGCTTGGTGAAGATATCTGCCAACTCGTTGTCAGAAGTGACGAACGGAGTACAAATCTGTTTCTTCAAAATCTCATCTCGAATAAAATGACAGTCGACTTCTATGTGTTTTGTTCTCTCATGAAAGACTTGATTTTTGGAGATGTATATCGCGGCCTTGTTGTCGCAGAGTATAGGAAGAGGATAGTTGTAGACCTCTCTTAGGTCAAGCATGAGAGCCTGTAACCACTTTAACTCATATGTCGTCGACGCCATATTACGATATTCCGCTTCTGCACTAGACCTGGAGACAACAGACTGTTTCTTGCTCTTCCAGCTCACAAGATTTCCTCCAACAAATGTGCAAAAGCCTGATGTTTACTTGCAGTCTCTTTTGTCATCACCATTGCTCGAATCTAAGTACGCTTCAACCCTAAAGTGACCATTCTTCTGAAAAAGCAACCCTTTCCTTGGTGCAGCTTTAACATACTCCAATATCCTTAGGGCAGACTATAAATGACACTCCTTAGGAGCTTGCATGAATTGGCTAACCTTGCCTACATCATAAGAGATGTCGGGCCTGGTCACCGTAATATAAATGAGTTTGCCAACCAGACGCTGGTACCTCGTAGTATCGGATAGAGGAGGTGAGTCATCTGTCCAAGTTTTGTCTTCTCCAGTAGCCATGGGACATCGGGCAGGTTTAGCACCAGTCAACCCTGCCTCTTTTAGTAAATTAAGGGCATACTTCTGTTGGGATAGGACCAAAGAGTTGGGCTTCCAAGAGATTTCAATCCCCAAAAAGTATTTGGGAGAGCCCATATCCTTTGTGACCAGGTGTTGACGGAGGTGTTTCTTTGTCAAAGCTACCCCAGCCTGGTCATCGCCAGTTAGAAGAATATCATCCACATATACAGCAAGAACCACCATACAAGAGGAGGTTTTGCGGATGAATAAAGAGTGATCAGCTGAACTTCTTGCAAAACCAATGGCCGCAACAATGCCGCTAAACTTGTCAAACCAAGCCTAAGGGCTTTGCTTTAGGACATAGATGGCCTTCTTCAGACGGCATACTCGTGTCTCCCCCTAAGCAACATACCCAAGAGGTTTCTCCATGTAAACATCTTCCTAAAGATCACCATAGAGAAAGGCATTCTTGACATCCAGCTATGAAATGGGTCAATCCCTGTTGACAGCCACAGAGAGAAGGACACGAATGGTGCTGAGACGTGCAACGGAAGAGAAGGTGTCAAAGTAATCAACACCATAAGTCTGAGTGAAGCCTTTGGCGACCAGCCGGGCCTTGTATCGATCAACGCTGCCGTCCGGACGGAACTTTACAACAAAGACCCAGCGACAGCCAACCACATCAGTGCCCAAAGGGGGAGGAACAAGGGTCCAGGTACCCCGTTCAGTGAGGATATCAATTTCCTCATCCATGCCAGCCTTCCAATGAGGAACAACGAGAGCTTCCCGGTAGGTACGGGGAGTGGAAGTGGCAGAGATAGCCAATGTAAACGCCCTGCGAGGAGTTAGACGATCATAGGAAATAATAGCAGCCAGTGGGTTCTGAGTACACGTCCGCACTCCTTTGCGAAGAGCAATGGGAAGATCCAGTTCAGCGTGTTCCTCAGTAATCGTAGCGTCTGTGGATGAGAGAACTTGCCCGGGAGTGGAGAGAGACGGTTGCGGAGAGAAGGGAGAGAGCAGCGGTGGAGAGGGAGAGAGAGGAGGGGATGGTGGTGACAACGCTGGAGAAATCTCGATGGGAGTAGACATGGTGGAGGGGATGGTAGGAGGAGCGGAAATATATATAGAGAGAGAGGAGTTAAAAGAGAAATAGGACGCATTCTCGAAGAAGGTCACATACGCGGATACGTATTGCTTACGAAGAACGGGGTCAAAGCAACAATAGCCTTTTTGAGTAGTAGAGTAACCCAAAAAGACACACTTGGTGGCATGTAGGGCTAGTTTGTCATGAGTTGCGGAAGGAGCGTGCACAAAAGCCGTTCACCCAAAGATACGCAGAGGGAGGAGAAACAGATCCTTGCCTGGATAGAGAGTTGAGAATGGGGTTTGTCCATGGAGAACCGTGGATGGAATGCGATTGAAGAGATAGCAGGAGATGAGGACATCGTAGCCCCAATAGGAGCGAGGAACCTACATCTGTGCCATCAAAGTGCGAGCGACATCGAGGAAGTGACGGTTTTTGTGTTCCGCCACCCCATTTTGCTGTGAGGTATAGGCACAACTAGTTTGATGAATAATACCATGTTGCATACAGAAAGAAGAGAAAACATTACTAAGATATTTCTTTGCATTGTCATAGTGAAAGATTTTAATAGATATATCAAACTGATTCTTAATCATATTATAAAATGATGTCCATACAGAAAACAGTTTGGAGCGATCCTTTAAAAGATACGTCCACATACACATAGAGAAACATCAATAAAGGTTACAAAATATGAACTAACCCGACCTATGGGGAGGGTAGGAGCAGGACCCCAGATGTCAGAGTGAACGAGATCAAATGGTCGGGAAGATCCACGACCTTGCTTCGGTGGGAAGGAGGAGCAGTGATGCTTTCCAAGCTGACATGCATCACAGTTGACAGGAGGACTCTGCTGAGGAAGGTGGGGCAGAAGATGACGAAGAAGTCATGGAGGAAAATGAACAAGACGAAGGTGCCACTGGAGAAGATCAGTAGAAGAGGAGGAGAAGGCGAACAACGCAGAAACATTATCAAGGAAGTAGAGGCCGCCGCTCTCAGTCTCAGTAGCAATCGTCCGTTTGGAGCCCAAATCCTGAAAAGAACAAGTAGTAGAAGTGAATGTGATGGAGCATTGTAGTTGCTTGTAAAGAGAAGTAACAGATAACAAATTGCAAGGGAACTTGGGCATGTAGAGGGTGTTCGCTAAGCGAAGAGCCGGAGTGACTAGAACCACTCCTGTTCCATTGACCGGTGAGGGAGAGCCGTCCGCAATAAGTACCGGGGGAAACCGATCATGCTGTTCTAGGAGAAAACATTGCGGATTTCCGGTCATATGATTGGTAGCACCAGAGTCGGTCAGCAATTTCCCTTGAGTAGAGACGTGGGCACTACCTAAAGACGTGACCACCGAGGTGGACGGCTTCGAAGAGGAGGTGGAAGCATCCCTAGTTTGTCGAAGATGGGGATGCTTCTTCTAGCATCGATCAACTGTGTGGCATGTGCGACCACAATGAGAATAGAGAAAGCGGAAGCACGACGTGTAACGTCCCAATTCGCGCTAGGCCCCTCGTGCACACTTTTGATTCAGGAGAAATGATTTGGGCTCAGGGGGTGCTGGCAGCTAGGCTTATACTTGTGTAAGGGAAGTGAGGTCTGTCCATAAAAGGACACGGGTAGTGACACGGGCGTGTCCCTACCTGTGCGGTGCTCTGGTACATGGGTGGAAATTTGTGGAGTTTCTAGAGAAGGACACGGGTAGTGACACGGGCGTGTCCCTACCCGTGTGTATGTGGACACGGGTAGAGGCATAGGCGTGTCCCCTACCCGTGTGTGTAACTGCCATTATTGATTGAGTTTCCCGAGCAGGACACGGGTAGAGACACCGGCGTGTCCCTACCCGTGTGCATATCTCCAGAAAGCCGTCTGTGTCTCCCGAGCAAGATACGGGTAGAACACGGGCATGAACACGCCCGTATCGCATGACATGAGTAGTGGACACGGGTGTATCCCTACCCGTGTTGGTGTTCAAATGACACTGTAACCGTCGACGCCGATTTACCCAAGCAGGACACGGGTAGGGACACGGGCGTGTCCCTACCCGTGTTGGTCCTATATATATATATGATTTCTTAAATTTGGTAATTTTTCATTCTCTTCCCAAGCCTTTTCTATGGAGTGACTGGTGCTGGAGCAACTTTCTTCCTGTGGAGAATCGATGTCGTCGAGGAGCAGAAGATGCCACAACAAAGGGTGATGAGATCCATGGCCGGAAATGGTGTAAATGCCAGAAATGAGGTGAGCTTCCTCCCCTCTCCCTTGGTACTAGATCTCTAGTTATTCCTAGGCGAGATATCGACTCAAAGGAGTCTTGATGTGTGAGATGAAGATTTCTAGGAAGAGGGCATGTTAGAACTTGTGTTCTAGGGTTTAGTACCCTTCAACCTCTCCTTCCTTCAATGTGATGATGGGGGATGATCTCGTGAAGAAAAATGACCTTATGAGGGTGATTAAGGGTGGAGGAATTTCTGGTTGTGACTTGCAAAGATCAGTTAGAGGAGGAAGACGGACCGATGTCATTTGTTCCGCCTTAAGATGCGCGCATAAATCTGCTTTCTGCGCGCAACAATCTTCGTGGCCATTTTCAAATATGAAACAGCCAGATCTGGGCTTTCGACTAAACACAAAAGTCAGAGCCCATGGAAATACCTTTCCAACGAGTGGTTGCACGTCTTCAAGCGAAGTCTGCAGCCACGGGAAATCCTGATCGAAATTTATGGCTGATAATGTAAACGTGCAGAAACTGTTATCTGAACGTAGCAGTCTTAGAAGCCGATTTCAAGTGTGATACGACCAAATATGGGCTTCCGACTAAACACGAAAGTTGTAACCCTCGAAAATACCTTTCCAACGAGGGGTTAAGCATTTTCACCAGATTCCTGTAGCATCAGGAATCCCTAGTTGAAGTTCTGTACTTTATAATATTCCTGTATGCTTTGTTCTTTTGGTTATGTAAACCTAATTTAGAACTATTAGAGAGATTGTGGATAGTTAGTGTGAAGTTTGTTGTGAGTAGTTGGATTGATCCTTTGTAATCAAATGACGAACTGAAACGTACTAGTTTGAGATGGTTTGGTTGATAGACCCCTAGGTGAACTAGTGGGTAGGCGAGTTGGATTGTATAAACAAACAAGATACGTGAATCGGTAAGATGAGCTAAATACTAGCAAGGTGATGAATATTGTGTGGAAGAGGATTGAATAAGGTTAGTGCATGAATATGTGGAAGGGTTGATGGTGCGTGAGTGTTTGCCGCACTTGATCGATTGTGTTCATAAGGGACTCGGTGAGGAGCCCTTGTGAGCTGTTGAGCTCGAAATGTTAAATTGGCATGCGGTGTGAGTCGACACGTGGTGTCGTAATCCTGGGTTAAGGATAGTGTGGCGGGTTTACGGGCTCGCTAGTCTTCACACCGACGGGAGTTGACGGTTAGACCTTGGGTGGTTGGGCTTGGTCCTCGATGCTCATTCCCGGGGCTCCTTCCGTGCCAGGTGAACGGTTGGGCTTGGTCCTCGTGCTTTTTCTGAGGCTCCTTCCAGGTCACATCTTAAGCCAGTTCGGGTCTTGGTTCTCGGTGCACATTTACTCAAGACTCCCGTTGAGCCGTAGTACGCGTGTGAGCTCCGCTGTTGTGTTCTTAACATTGAGGCGTATGAAGGCCTAGGCCAGGTAGTGTGGAGACCAGCCTAGTAGTGGAGATACCCGCTCTACTGTCACCGTCTGGCCACGACGGATGACGCCTTAGAGGTTAGCTACCTGCTCAAAAAGGTTGAACTAAGAGTCTGTGTCGACACAGCCATTGCTTATGCATGATCATGGGTGAGTCATTGCATAGCATTCATGGCATTGTATTACATCGCATACACACGATTCTCATCGTATAAGTTTGTATGGGCACTCTTATATGATGAGTTACTTTACTGTTGAGCCGAACCTCAACTTATATGTCTGTACGAACATTTATATAAGTTGATTTACTTTCTGTTATAGCTTTACTCTTTCATACTCTGCTGTAGATGATAGAACTGCTAGGGAAATTGTTTTGCTCATTTACTATACTGCTATATACATACATTGCTTACTGATCACTCTATACCACTCGTTTGTACTATAACTTTATATACATATATTGTACCCTATTCCTTTCTCCTCCTGGTGCCGAGGAGTCGCTGGGGGAGCGGATGTGATAGCCACTTAGTCTTTATGACTAACAGATGCTACGTCTTCCTTTTTAGGAGGAAACCATGCAGACAGAGTAGCATCAGGTTTTGCAGCAGGACAGCCAGGCAAGGATGACAGGGCCTGAGGGGATGGTACCGTCGTTACCGCCGGTGACTGATGTGAGTCTTTGAGAGACTTTTGTTGTAGACCCTTTTGGGCAAGTTTTATCCTCACTGTGATAGTGTAGAAGCTTGATGTAGCTTCTTTATTTATTGTACTTTTGGACTATTATATGCTTTGTGTGGATATTACTTCTTATTTTTATTCTGGTTGGGTTGGCACGATTGATATTGGTAAAGGCCGGAAGAATAGGCATCTTATAGTACAGGCTAGCCCGAGTGCTAGTGCTATTGCAAGACGGCTGTTCTGGGCATAAGACTCCCCTCGAGCCGTGTTTTGTGTTCTGGGAGGGGGGTCTTACACCGCATTTACTGGATGGGTAGTTGTGGCCACCAGAGCCACTTTGCTGAGTTTGGTGAGCGTAGTTGTCCGGTTTAGGAGGGGAGGATAACAGTGGTCATTGTAGCAGAGAGGTAACCGCGATAATACGGGAAGCAGTGGAATCTAGGGTGGGAGACTCCGCCTCGCCAAGGATCTATTGACGAATCATGTCATAAGACTCAGGGAGTCACAGAAGATAGCACACAAACAGAAGCTCCTGGAAGTGTTTGTGTTGCTCAGCCAGATCCGTAGAGAAGGGGCGATTCTGGAGAATTTCGGCTCCGAGAGCTTGAACTTATTGGTAAGCAGCAACAGGAGACATGGAGGGACAGGCAAAGAGGTCCGCATATAGAGTATAGATGCGAAACGTTTGAGCCCCCTTGGAGTAAAGAGCGGCAAGATGAAGCCAAATAGCCTTGACCGTTTAATCATGACAGATGACAGGTAGGCATTCAACAAAGACGCTATTAGCCATCCATGTGCGGACAAGAGCGTCGCTGGCATCCCAATCGTCAAAGAGAGGGGAGTCTTGCGGAGGAGGGTCATCGGTGAGATGATGGTGTTTGCGTTGAGAGCAGAGAAGGAAGGTGAAGGAGACACTCCAATCTGGGTAGTTGGGACCGATGAGTTTGGAAACGGTTCCAAGGTTGCCCGAAGGAGTAGGAGTAGGGGAAGGAGCGGCAACGGGAGTAGTGTTGGTAGAGATATCAGAGGTTGCCATAGAAGCGAGCAGAGAGCAGCGAGAAGAACAAGTCGTGGCAACTTATGAATAGGTCGCGACAATAAGAACAAGTCGCAATGACTTAAGAACAGGTCGCGACGACTTAAGAAGAGGAGTAGCTCGAAAAGGAGGGAGCGATGACTAAGCACATGTCGCGTCAAGAAGAACAGGTCGCAGAAACTTAAGGACAGGTCACGGAGAGAAGAAAGGGGAATCAAATTGGTCGCACACACAAAGGGCAACGATAAGGAGAGAAAGAAGCCATGCGAACAGAGCGCAAGCAGGCGGAAGAAATAAGTCGCAAAGACAGGTCGCGAGAAGAAGAATCAAGCCGCGCGGACAGGTTGCGCGGACAGGTCGCGCGGATAGAGAAAGCTCACAGAATTAAGAGGAAAATATCGAGTCCTCTGATACCATGTGCAAACAGAAGGAAAGTAGACCGAAAATTTGGAGTAACACATTTATTATCCAAAAAAGTGGTTATTACAAAGGTATAGCCTCCCTTTTATAGAATGGAGAAGATAAGAGAGATTACAAATAAGCAATGTGGGACTAAATAATTACAAGTATATATGGCTTTACAGAAAAACAAGTCGAACAAGTTGCGCGGTTAGACGAATAGGCTAACCGCTCGACAACCACCAGAAGGAGAGAACAAGCCGCCATAGGAGACCGCTAGACCACTGGTCTCCAAGTCTCCTAAGACAAACTGCCAGACCGCTCGGATACCAACCAGTAACAACCCGACTAACAAGTCGCTGGGATAAATCGCCAGACCGCCCGACCTCCATACTGCAACAGACCGCCTGACCTCCATACTGCAACAATTAGCTTCAGTGGTAGCATCTTACTGATCTTCATCCACTTCAAATGTGCCTTGCCCTTCTTCTAGAATAACCACTTTATCTTCGACTAATGGAGCAGCATATTTGATTGTTATCTTGTCCATCAACAACTATGTACTTGTAGTACTAGAAGAGGAGCTTGGCAGCTCACTGTTAATCGTAGTTGATTCATAAAAAACTACATTAACAGACTCTTCTACAACTTGACTTTTCAAGTTGTAGATCCTATAAGTCTTACTAAGATTATTGTACCCAACAAAAATCCCATCATAGGACTTGACAGAAAACTTAGTCACATAGGACTTCCCATTATTCAGCATATAACACTTGCAACCAAATATCTTGAGATAGGCCAGGTTTGGTTTCTTGCCCTTCATAATCTCATAGGGAGTCTTCTTGTGGCTCTTGGTGATAGAGGCCCTGGTAAGGACATGACATGCAGTATTTACTGCCTCTGCCAAGAAATATTTTGGGAGAGATGTGTCACTTAGTAAGGTCCTACCAGCCTCTTTGAGAGTTCTATTTTTCCTCTCAACAATTCCATTTTGTTGGGGTGTTCTTGGAGAAGAAAATTCTTGATGAATCCCTTGCTCTTCACAGAACCTTGTCATGCTTTCAAACTAGAATTCGGTCTCATGGTCACTTCTGATTTTGACTACAGTACTGTTTAACTCATTCTGAATTGCTTGACAAAGGTCTTAAAGACATCTGAGGTTTCAGAATTTTCTTAAGAAAGAAAACCCAAGCAAACCTAGAATAGTCATAACCACCACACGGGTGTAGACTTTCTTACCTAGACTATGAATTGGCATAGGACCAAACAAGTCCATATGCAGGAGGTATAAACACCTCAAAGAATCTTTAGTCCCAATGCCCTTGAAGGAAGCTTTGGTCTGCTTTCTCTTTTAACATGCTGAGCAAATGCCTTCCTTGGTGCATTTCATCTTGGGACCATTCCTAAGTAGCTCTTCACTAAAGAGCTTGTTAATAGACTTATAATTCAAATGAGCTAGTCTCTTGTTCCATTGTACACAATATGAGACTTTCTCATTTGCAACTAGACAAATAGGAGAGTCTTTACCTAAATATAGAAAATTTAAGCAATTGACATTTCAAATCCTAATGCCTGTCAAGATGACCTCTTGTTCACTTGACCTCTTAATCTGGTACTCATCCTTGTGGAAGGAAATGACATAGCCAAGATCACAAAGTTAGTTTATGCTTATGTGGTTGTGTTGCAACCCTTCAACATAAGCCACTTTTGAGATTGTGACTATGCCATTGGTAATCTTACCATAGCCTCTTATCACTCCTCTATTTAAACCACCAAAGATAACTTTGGGTCCATCCTTGACTGGAGTGTACTCCTTTAAATTGCTCCTTGTTTTAGTCATGTGTGTTGATGCGGGAAAAGGCACCACCAGCTAACGGTGTTCGAAATCTCACGGGAGGATGAGGAGAAGATACTGCCAAGCAGCTGGTTACTCTGAGCCGCGAGTGAAGATAGAGAGAGAAAATAGAGGGCTGTTAGCATGCGGCGAGACCAGAGTTCGCCCACCGCGGAAAATGCCTCTTTTACGGTGGGTTTTCCATTAATATATAAACCTGTATTATATCTGAGGTTATGTTCATTTACATACAAAGAAAAATAGGGAATACAATAGGGGGAGAGAAGGTCGGCGGATAGGAGAATGGAGGTCACTCAAGTCGCTTAAGAACGCACAGGTCGCCAGACCGATTGGCAGTCAGGCCGCCAGGAATGATGTGCGAACAGATTTTTTATAGACGCAGCCTTGGTCCCCTCTGGCTATCGTCCCCTTCTAAAGAGGTATGGGGGCTATTTATAGGCCTGGGGAGGAATCTTCTAGAACATGGCCCAGTGACGTCACCCCTATGGTTTGGGCGGACAAAGAAGGGAGGCTGCCCCTACTGTGCGGACTCGAAGAGCAGGCCGCCCCTACTCGGCGTACTCAAAAGGCAGGCCGCCCCTGTTGGGCGGACTCGAAGAGCAAGCCATCCCTACTAGGCAGAATCAGAAGGCAAGCCGCCCCTACTGGGCAAAATCGAAGAGCAGGCTGCCCTTGCTGGGCAGACTCAGAAGGAAGGCCACCCCTGCTGGGCTGACTCAAAGAGTAGGCCGCCCTTACTGGGCGGACTCGAAGAGCAGGCTGCCCCTGCTGGTCGGACTCAGAAGGCAGGCCGCCCCTGCTGGGCAGAGTCGAAGAGAAGGCTGCCTCTACTAGGCAGACTCAGAAGGTAGGCCACCCCTAATGGTCGGACTCGAAGAGCAGGCCACCCCTGCTGGGCAGACTCAGAAGGCAGGCCGCCTCTGTTGGGCAGCCTCGAAGAGTAGGTCGTTGTTGGCGGACTAGACCTTCTGAATAGAGCGACCTGTAGAAGAAAAGTAGAAAATGGCCTCCTCAGAGAGGATCGCTGATTTCTGGGTTAACATAATCCACGCACTTTTTTAAGTCCCGAAGGGAACTTCGAAAAAGTAGGAGACCCACGAAAATCATGATCCATCCCTCATAAATTATGTAGTATAATAAGAGGCAGGGAGAGGTAGAACCTGATGTCTCTCCTCAGAAAAGTCTGCCAATGCTTATTTTTCTCCTACAAAGGAAGAGTTAATGCAAGCGAAAAAAGGCACATCTTGTGTGTACCTGAATTGCTGTTGCAAAACCATGAAGACTTGTGAATGTCTTCTATTGTGCTCTGAAGGGAACTTGTAAATATCTGCTAATCTCTGAAGGGAACCTGAAGGAACTTGAAAATATCTTTTAATCTCTGCAAAAGAAGAGTAAGAAGCAGATATGAAAGAATAATAACTTGCAAGTACCTGGAGGGAACTTGCAGATATCTGCTAATCTCTGCAAAAGAAGAGTAAGAAGCAGATATAAAAGAAAAGTAAGTTGCAAGTACATGAAGGGAACCAGCAGATATCTGTTAATCTCTGCAAAAGAAGAGTAAGCAATAGATACACACGAAAAGTAAGTTGCAAGTACCTGAATTGAACCTGCAGATATCTGCTAATCTCTGCAAAAAAAAAGAGTAAGCAACAGATATGCAAGAAAAGTAAGCTGCATGTACCTGAAAGGAACCTGCAGATATCTGCTAATCTCTACAAAAGAAGAGTAAGAAGCATATATGAAAGAATAATAACTTTCAAGTATCTGGAGGGAACTTGCAGATATCTGTTAATCTCTGCAAAAGAAGAGTAAGAAGCAGATATGAAGGAAAAGTACATTGCAAGTACCTAAAGGGAACTTGCAAATATCTGTTAATCTCTGCAAAAAAAGAGAGTAAGCAGCAGATATAAAAGAAAAGTAAGTTGCAAGATACCTGAAGGGAACTTGCAAATATCTATTAACCTCTGCAAAAAGAAGAGTAAGCAGTAGATATGAAAGAAAAGTCAGTTACAAGTACCTGAAGGAAACTTGCACATATCTGTTAACCTCTGCAAAAAGAAGTGTAAACAGCAGATATGAAAGAAAAGTAAGTTGTAAGTACCTGAAGGGAACTTGCAAATATCTGTTAATCTCTACAAAATGAAGAGTAAGCAGTAGATATAAAAGAAAAGTAAGTTGCTAGTACCTGAAGGGGACTTGCAAATATCTGCTAACCTCTACAAAAAGAAGAGTAAGCATCAAATATGAAAGAAAAGTCAGTTGCAAGTACCTGAAGGAAACCTGTAGATATCTGTTAATCTTTGAAAAAGAAGAGTAAGAAGCAGGTATGAAAGAAAAGCAAACTGCAAGTACCTGAAGGGAACTTGTCAATATCTAAATATCTCTTCAGTAGAGAAGGACCAGAGTAAGCATATAGAATAAAGATAGAAAGGGTATCGTAACTACTTGATACGGGAAAAGGCACAACCAGCTAACGGTGTTCGAAATCTCACGGGAGGATGAGGAGAAGGGGAGGAGAAGAGACTGTCGAGTAATTGGTTACTCTGAGTCGCGAGTGAAGATAGAGAGAGAAAATAGAGGGCCGCTAGCATGCGGCGAGACCAGAGTTCGCCCACCGCGGCAAATGCCTCTCTTGCGGTGTGATGGCCGCAGAACAGAGACCGACTGTGGGTGGTTCGAAATGGTCTGATTCCGCGGGCCGAGTTAGAAGATCGAGTTTTCTAACGAGAGGAGGCAAGTGCACCTATCGCAAGTAGTACTCGGTATTCGGGAGAATACCGAGGTCGTATTGTTCTCGGGGGCGCGTTGATTATATCTACTCTTCCAGGAATACTATTATCTTACTATCAGTATGGTGAGATTTTTAGTTAAATAAGGCGGAAAAAAAAGAGAGCAGAATTTTTCTTAGATTAATTCAATGACGGGTTAACGCTCGACATCGAATCGGATTAAGACTAAAATAATTCTTAATAATTATTGAATTTAGTTTTTAATTTAATAAAAGGCACTTTGCCGTAGAGGTTAGATAAATATGAGCGCACTTATCTCTAGGAATATTGCTCACCTGAACATTAAGATTATTCGACCGATCGTTAGACCGACGAAAGATTCCTCTTAATGCCCGCTTTACGCTAAGAACCTCGCTATTGGGTGGGGAACCCAATTCGGTAGAACTACGCTCATCCTCATTCGAGGGTATGTACGCAATTCTATTTACCCAAGGGAGATCGGTCCATACGTGCGGCCTCTCGGCGTTGCGTATGGTAACGGAAATAGAGCCCATAAATTGATTATGTGGTCCTATGCGTCGTTAACCCGGGGCAAACCTTAAGTTCTTAAATTAAAATAAAAATAAAGTTCTTTAATTATTTCAAATCATTTTATAAGTCCCAATGCTCTTCGATGTCGAAGACTAATAGAGATTAGCCACTCATCGGTATGGGGACGGCTTTATGGTTTTTAGTGAAACGTGAGTTTGAATTTAAGAGCTATACAGTTATAAGAGAAAAATAAAAAAACAGGGCGTTTAGATAAATTGAAAGCTAATTGATGCAGGCACTCACGCACACTTCGAAACCATAAAGAAATTAAGTAAAGCGAGTCCTACTCGAATGAGTAGGCGGGAAATAAATGCAAGTACAAGTCCTACTCAAAACTGAGTAGGCGGTAAATTAAAGCAATGCGCCATTTAACTCTTAACGAGTAGGCAGAAATAAATGCATAAATAAAAAGAAACTAACTTACAAAAAATGAAAATTACAAGTCCCACTCAAATGAGTGGGCAGAAAATTAAAGCAGAGCGCCATTTAACTCTAAACGAGTAGGCGGAAATAAATGCACACACACACACACTCTCCATAATTGAGAAAGCGATAAACAAAGCATGAAGAGTTATCACATACACTCACACACTCTACATAAATGAATAAAGAAATAAAATTGCGAGTCCCAGCTCAAATGAGTGGGCGGGAGAATGAAAGCAATAAAACTATCCTCATATACTCACACACACATAGAAATAACACAGGATGAAAGTTACCTAAAAATTAAAACTACAACTTTTCTACCATTACAACTTACCAAAAACAAATAAAAAGATGAAATAAAAATTAAAGAAGCAAAAGTTTTTGAAAACAAAGTTAAAATCAAAGTTGTTGAAAAATTAAAACGTTTACATTTTCATTCATAGGATTTCATAAAAGTGATGAAAAAGTGAAAATAAAAATTAAAGGAACAAAAAGGTTTTACAATCCTAAAACAAAGCTAAGTAAAAAAAACACAAAACACTTTAAAACCTCTTTTACAATTTCATAGGAATGAAAATATAAGCTTTTAAAAGGTTTTAAATACAACTTTTATTTTTTTTAAAAAAAGAAGACTTAAACTAAATTTTGTCATTATAACAGCTCATTTTTTGATAAAACCCTAGAATAAAACCTATCATGACAACTAACTAAGAGCATAAAAAAACCAATTACTCTCATACATACACACTTTTTCATAAAGATGAAAAATGATGAACATAAGGATAAAATGAAGAAGAAAAATGAGCCACCCAAATCCATTTTCATTCCAAGTAGTGAGAAAAAAGAAAGAACATAATTTTTATTTCAATAATTAAATCTATTACAAACTATTACAAAGCTATTGAAAAGCTAAAACAAACATAAGAAAGAGAGGGGGGAGAAAGTTCTCCTTACATTGGATTGGAAACACCAAGGGCAGCCCACAAGAAGACACACTAAAATTGGCTCAAAAAAGTGAACCCTTGGGCATCACAGAAAATTTTTATTTATAGGCAAAATTTCGGGTGTGACACGCCCTGGTCACGGGCGTGACAGGGGGCGTGTCATAGCTGTCGTGTTTGACTTGGTGACTTTGGCGAGCTGGCGCCGTTCTGGAAGGTTCGGGAAGGAACACGTGGCGGTCACGGGCGTGACAGGCTTGGTCACGGGCGTGTCAGGGGGCGTGACTTGGATAGCTGGCAGTTCTGATCTCGGCAGTGTTGAGTGTGAAAAAGCGTTGAGTGTCGACATCGACAAGGGCGTGACGGGCTTGGACACGGGCGTGACATGATGGCGTTGAGTGTTGAATAGTAAAATCGTTGAGTGTCGACTGGCCGAAGGCATTGAGTGCCTGACACGGGCGTGTCGGGCAATGACACGGGCGTGTCAGGTCAAATTTTGACATTTTTCTGAATTTTTCTGGAAAATAAAAAATAACTAAGTTAGAAATAAAATTTACAAAATATGAATAATTTATTGAACAAAACAAACAAAAAAGGGCAAAGATAAAGTAAAATATCATAATAACAATACTATAAAAGTAGGTATATTTACAACTTATCAAATACCCCCATACTTAAGCTTTTGCTATTCCAGAGAAAAAGTTTGAGGTGAACTTATAAGGAATAATAAAAAAACTCTAAGTTCTGCTACCGCTAAATTAGTTATAAGAGAGATCTAAATAAATATACGGGGTATAAGAGTTAAGTCCTAAAATTATGTAGATGATTTTAACATGGCAAAAGTTTTGGCCAAAAGACTTCTTGATGTAATCAAATAGAAAGCAATAATTATATTGGTTAGATTAACAAAAATAGTTTGGAATTATATGAACTTTAGCTTATAGGAGTTTTACCGGAAATAATGCAATTTACAAATTATGCTCTCAAAAAGATTTTTTGAATTAATTCTAGTAATGAAATTGGTTAAGGGGGGTTGATGTTGGTTTATGAAGATGCTTGGATTTTGAGGTGAGGTAATTTTTTCTCGAACCTCCAATTTTTTTTTGATTTGGATGTTATAGGAAAACGAAATCTTATTTTCCTTAACATGAATTTTTTTCTTCTTCATAATAAAAATTAACCCAATGTATATGTGTAGGAGTAATGAATTTTATCCTCTTACTCCGTAACATATAATCTTTTAATTTATTGGGTGCTTATGTTTACGGAACGAAATCTTATTCTCATTGACATAGGATCTTTTTTGAGGGAAAATTTTTTATCATACCAAGTAGGTTATGATAAGTAAGGGGAGAAAAGAGAACTAGATTTTTAATTAAAAAATTTTTGAGAGCAACCTTTATAAATTACGTTCCAATTTTTCAGAAAGCTAAAAGTAAGCATAATTGAATTCTATTATCGTTATTTTCTAATATAGTACACGTGTTCCTATCTATGAAAAATTAGAAGTAGTGCCTAAAGCGAGTCCCCTATTTTTAACAAAGTATAATAAATTCTTTAAAACTTAACCCCGGCTATTTAAATTTTTCAATCTATAATTAACAAACGAATAGTAGAACAAAGAATTGATCAAATTCGCATATAAATAAACTCAAAACAAAATTTTTGGATAGCAAAAAACTTAAGAATGATATATTTGATTTATTTGTTTCATAAATTATATTTTTTTGAATTTTTGAAGTTATTATTTTTTTTTATATTTTGTATTTATTTCTTTAATATATACATACTAAAGAAAGAAAAATGCGAAAATAAAATATTTTGGATTTTTTAGTTTTGCGGATTTTTTTTTTTTTTAAAGTTTTGTGAATTTTTTTTTGTTTTTAGATTTTTAAGAAAATTTTCATACTATTTACAAAAATTTGGGAGAAAAAGAGAAGTTATTTACAAGGATGAGAGGGAAGAAGGGAGAGAGAAAGAGAAAGAATATTTACAAAAAAAATACTTACAAAATTTTTTTTTTACAAAAATAAAAACTAGGTTGCCGCGAGATGACTTGTTATGTGGATGGCTCGATGAGCCGGATCTCGCGGACCGAGTAAAAAAAGTCAAAGTTTCAAAAATGAAACTTCAATTTTTTTGTGTGTTTTATACATATTTTTTTTGAAGTTTTGAAATTTTGTTTTTCTAAATTTTGTTTTTGTTTATTTTTAATATATATATATTATTGTTTTTGTTTTTGTTTTTTTTGAAATGAAATGCGGAAAATAAAGGTGCAGAAAAAGAAAGTACGAAAATACGAAAACACCCCCATACTTAGTTCCAACATTATCCCCAATGTTGTATGCTAAGCATGAGGAACAAAATAGCAGCGATATGTACAAAAAAAGAGAAAGAGGGGGGGGGGGGGCAAAAAACGTCCCTGATCCACGCTCAGGAAAACTCATTAGAAACTCTGCAGTTATTAGAAAAATAGAAAGGATAGTAAATAAAGACGTAAATAAAAAAAAGATAAGCGTGCGGTGCCTCCCAAGAGCGCTTTGTTTATAGTCGCGTAGCTTGACTATATTGGCGGGTTTTATATATGGAGAAGGGTTGTGGTTTTGCTCCTACCGATCACAGGGTCGCCCGCTATATAAGACTTTAACCGATGACCGTTCACTTTAAAAGTGCCTTTTTCGGGGTGGGAGACGAGTACGGTCCCATATGGATAAACTTCTTCAACCTTGAAGGGGCCGAACCATCGCGATTTTAGTTTACCCGGGAAAAGCCTAAGATGTGAATTATACAAAAGGACAAGATCGCCTGGAGAAAAAATTTTGGGGGCTTTGATTTTTTTATCGTGATATAACCTAGAATGCTCCTTATAGATCTTATTGCTCTCGTAAGCGTTCGCACGCCATTCATCGAGCTCGTTTAGTTGCAGTTTTCTATTCTGAGCGGCTAAGTTAGCGTCGAGGTTTAAAAGTTTTAATGCCCAAAGTGCGCGGCGTTCTAGTTCTACGGGTAAATGGCACGCTTTGCCATAGACTAATCGAAACGGAGTACAACCGGTAGAGGTTTTGTACGCCGTACGATACGCCCATAACGCATCGTCAAGTTTAACGGACCAATCTTTCGTATTAAGTGAAACGGTTTTTTCTAAAATTCACTTTATCTCTCGATTTACTACCTCAACTTGACCACTTGTTTGCGGGTGGTAGGGGGTGGCAAGTTTGTGCGTGACTCCGTATTTAGCTAACGTCTTAGCCATTAAAGCGTTACAGAAATGCGTTCCCATATCACTAACAATAGCGCGAGGCGTGCCGAAGCGAGAAAATAATTTTTTTAGAAATGTAATGATGACTCGCGTATCGTTGGTGGGGAGAGCTTGCGCTTCCGCCCACCTTGATACGTAGTCGACCGCCACTAAAATATACATATTTTTATAAGAAGGAGATAGGGCGCCTACAAAATCTATGCCCCATAAATTGAAGACTTCAAATTCTAAAAACATGTTTTGGGGCATCTCGTCTCGACGTGAGATGTTACCCGACCGCTGACAGCTATCGCATGCGCGCACAAAATTGTGCGCGTCTTTGAAGAGAGTGGGCCAAAAGTAGCCCGCCTCTAGCGCCTTCCTAGCGGTCCGGTTGGCTTGATAGTGCCCCCGGGCTGGACCCTCGTGGCAGTGCCTCAATATTTGCAAGCACTCCATACCCGCAACGCACCTTCGGACCGCTTGGTCCGCGCAGATACGAAAAAGAAATGGGTCCTCCCAAAAGAAATTTTTCAAGTCGGAAAAGAATTTCTTATTTTGCTGACTTGAGAATTCTTTTGGAAGCACTCGTGCGACTAAATAGTTCGCAAAATCTGCGAACCAAGGCGAAGATGACGAAGATGAACGAATGGTAAGAAGACGTTCCTTGGGGAATCTGTCATTTATTTCAGATTCGACGAGCGCTTCCGCACCCGGATTGTTTAAACGAGAGAGGTGGTCTGCCGCTAGATTTTTCGCACCCTTCTTGTCCCGGATCTCCAAGTCAAACTCTTGAAGGAGGAGGATCCATCGAAGAAGGCGGGGTTTCGCGTCGGTTTTGGCTAGTAAATACTTAAGGGCGGAGTGATCGGTAAAAACGATAACTTTAGATAGCGTTAAATACGAGCGAAACTTATCGAAAGCGAAAATGACAGCTAAGAGTTCCTTTTTCGTCATTGTGTAATTCACTTGTGCGGAAGTGAGCATCTTGCTAGCGTAATAAATAGGATGAAAATGTTTTTCTACGCATTGGCCAAGAACGGCGCCTAAGGCAATATCACTAGCGTCGCACATGATTTCGAACGAAAGGGACCAATTAGGGGCCACTAGAATTGGAGAATTGATAAGTTTTTGTTTTATAAAATTAAAGGCAGACTCGCAATCGCTACTAAAGACAAAAGGTGATTCCTTTTCCAAGAGGTGAGTAAGCGGCTTGGTTATTTTTGAAAAATCTTTAATGAAGCGCCTGTAAAAGCCCGCGTGGCCTAAGAAACTCCTAATAGATTTTATGTTAGTCGGCTGAGGAAGCTTTTCTATGATTTCTACTTTGGCCTTATCGACCTCTATCCCCTTAATCGAAATCTTATGACTGAGGACCAAACCTCCTCGAACCATAAAGTTACACTTTTCCCAATTTAAAACAAGATGCGTGTCCTCGCATCGCTGGAGGACACGATCGTGATTACGAAGACAATCCGGGAATGAGCATCCGAATACAGAAAATTAATCCATAAATACTTCCATAATATCTTCTACTAGCTCACCAAAGATTGCTAGCATACATCTTTTGAATGTAGCCGGCGCATTGCAGAGGCCAAATGGCATTCTTCGGTAGGCGAAGGTGCCAAAGGGGCAAGTAAAAGTTGTTTTCTCTTGGTCTTCGGAGGAAATGAGGATTTGGAAAAACCACGATAAACCATCGAGAAAACAATAAAATGGATGACCGAAAAGATGCTCGAGATTCTGGTCAAGGAACGGTAGTGGGAAATGGTCCTTGCAGGTGGCATCATTAAGTTTGCGATAATCGATGCACACACGCCAACCCGTAACAGTACGAGTTGGGACGAGCTTGTTGTGCTCATTCGCCACTACGGTAAGACCGCCCTTCTTGGGCACGACATGAATGGGACTAACCCATGCACTATCATAAATTGGATAAATAATCCCCGCATCTAATAATTTAATTATCTCAGTTTTCACGACGTCTTTCAAGTTTGGGTTAATATGTCGCTGCGACTGAATGGTTTTGCGGCAATTATCGTTTAAGAAAATTTTATGAGTGCAGAAAGAAGGGTTAATCCCCTTAAGGTCAGAAATTTGCCACGCAATTGCATGGCGATGTTTAAGCAAAACCTCCAATAAATCGGAGGTCTCCGAATCGCTTAAATGCGAAGAAATGATTACCGGGAGTGTATCATTTTTCCCCAAAAAGGCGTATTTGAGGGATTCGGGTAATGGTTTGAGATCTAGGGTGGGCGGTTCTTCTAGCGAGGTTTTAGTTCTAATGTATTTTGAACCAATTGGTTCAAAAGGCATATCCGTAGACGCGTCCTCATCGTAATAAAAATTTTCGAGTGAAAAAATATCTTCGTTTAAAAACTCGGACTCGAAAACCGGAGAAGAACAATCTCCATAAAAAGAATGTAAAGAGTAGAAAAAATCATCGCTCGGCGACGAGTATTCCATTGAGGGGTTAATAGAAAAAGTAACTTGGTCGTCTCCTACCCGAAGGAGGAGATGACTGTTA
Source organism: Platanthera zijinensis (assembly GCA_039513925.1). NCBI lineage: Eukaryota > Viridiplantae > Streptophyta > Magnoliopsida > Asparagales > Orchidaceae > Platanthera > Platanthera zijinensis. The sequence goes on along the minus strand of CM077080.1, from coordinate 135,328,800 downwards.
CTTACATCGATTAGCGCACGTGAGGTTACGAGGAAAGGGTGACCGAGTATTATCGGTACCTGGGCGTCCTCCTCGATGTCTAAGATGACGAAGTCCACCGGGAAGGTGAACTTGTCTACTCGGACAAGTACATCCTCCACTACCCCGATGGGGAACCTAACTGAGCGATCCGCTAGTTGGATGCGCATATTGGTAGGAGTAGGGAGTACCCAAACCTAATCGCAGGAAGAGTGAGAACGACATCAAATTAATGCTCGCGCCTAAGTCTGCCTAAGCGTATTTTACTAATACATCTCCAAAAAGGCACGGGATGGCAAATCGTCTCGGGTCATTTTGTTTCGAGGGAAACTTATTAGTAAGAGCCGCCGAGCAGACAGCATTAAGAGAAATATGCAAAATATCTTCAAGTTTTCGTTTGTTAGAAAGAAGCTCTTTTAAAAATTTTGCATACTTAGGCATTTGCGAGATGGCCTCGCAAAAAGGAACATTAATATGAATTTGTTTAAGTAATAAAATAAATTTTTCATACTGCGCGTTCACTCGCTCATTATCTAACTTATGCGGGTAGGGCAACACCTTGTTTAAAATAGTTTTGTCGTTTTAAATCAGTAAGGGCTGCGTAATCGAAGAAGAGGGAAGAGGGGTCGGAGGTGAAATATGTACCTGAGGATCGATCCATTTTGGATCAACCACCTCCTTATCGCTACGGAGGGTTATAGCGTTCGCATTCTCCCTTGGATTGGGCTCCGTATTCCTTGGCAGTGCCCCCAGAGCGCGTTCCGACATAAGTCGCGCCAGCTGTCCAACCTTTATTTCTAAATTTTTAAGCGATCCAGTGGTGTTCCGGATATTGGACTCGTTGGATGCGACATATCGATTAAAATTTTCCTCCACCAGAAGAGGCTTCGGAGGAGGTGACGAAAAAGAGAGCGCAAAAGGAGGGGGAGGAGGGCGCTGCGCGTTATTTGGGTTACTCCATGAGAAATTCGGGTGGTTCCTCCAACCCGGATTATAGTGGCTACTATAAATGTTGTCTTGAAAGGAGGTACGCACCGGATTCCCAATGTAGTCCACGAACTCGTCGACCACGCAGGCATTAGGGGGGAGAAAACAAGGCGGAGTGGAGGAGGCAACAGACATCTCCGCCACCTGCTTAGTTAGCCTTTCGACTTGAAGGGATAGCTGAGCAGTGGCATCCACTTCATAAAGGCCCGCCTTCTTATGGCGCGCCCGTGGGACATTCCACTGGTAGGAGTTCATAGCCATTTTTTCGAAAAGAGCCTAGGCGGCCTCGGGGGTCTTAGCCGTGTCAATCATTTGACGCGTCTGACTGTTCAGTCCATTATAAAAAATATGTACCTGCAACCACATTGGCAGCGCGTGGTGCGGGCACCGACGGAGAAATTCCTTAAAATGCTCCCAAGTCTCATAAAGAGACTCGGAGTCATTTTGCACAAAGGAGGATATGTCTGCCCGCAATCTAGCAGTTTTTGCGGGCAGAAAATATTTAGTATGGAATTTCTCTGCAACCTCCGCCCAGGTCGTGATGGATCCCCGCGGGAGGGAGACCAACCACTCCTTGGCCTTGTACTTAAGGGAGAAGGGAAAGAGGCACAAACGAATGGCGTCATCAGTGACGTCATTTATCTTGAAAGTATCGCAGATTTCTAAAAAATTAGACAAGTGGTTATTAGGGTCCTTATCCGGCTGTCCGTCGAACTGCACAACATTTTTGATCATTTGTATAACACTTGACTTAATTTCAAAATTATTGTTCGCCACAGCAGGCCGAACAATACTTGACCTCGTATCATCCAAGTTGGGTCGAGCGTAGTAAGACATCGTACGCTCGGCCGCTTGGGCATTATTTGGGTCGGCCATAGAAGAGAAAGAGGGTTCTCCGGTGGATTCTTCCGGGTCTAAAAGGGGAATTCGACGTAGAGATCGGATACGCGCAAGAGAGAGGTCGATATCAGGGTCGAACTCAAGATTTTCAGAACTCGAAGGTTGTCCACGGGTCATACACCCTAAAAAAACAACGAAGGGGGAAGGATTATTTTTTTGTTATAAATTTTTTATTTGAAAATAAAGTAAAATTAATAGAGTCTCGGATTCGATATAACAACCGTGCTCCCCAACAACGGCGCCAAAAACTTGATGGCCGTAGAACAGAGACCGACTGTGGGTGGTTCGAAATGGTCTGATTCCGTGGGCCGAGTTAGAAGATCAAGTTTTCTAACGAGAGGAGGCAAGTGAACCTATCGCAAGTAGTACTCAGTATTCGAGAGAATACCGAGGTCGTATTGTTCTCGGGGGCGCGTTGATTATATCTACTCTTACAGGAAGACTATTATCTTACTATTAGTAAGGTGAGATTTTTAGTTAATTAAGGAGGAAAGAAAAGAGAGTAGAATTTTACTTAGATTAATTCGATGACGGGTTAACGCTCGGCATCGAATCAGATTAAGACTAAAATAATTCTTAACAATTATTGAACTTAGTTTTTAAATTAATAAAAGGCACTTGGCCGTGGAGGTTCCATAAATATGAGCACACTTATCTCAAGGAATATTGCTCACCTGAACATTAATACTATTCGACCGATCATTAGATCGACGAAGGATTCCTCTTAATGCCCGCTTTACGCTAAGAACCCCGTTATTGGGTGGGGAACCCAATTCGGTAGAACTACGCTCGTCCTCTTTCGAGGGTATGTACGCAATTCTATTTACCCAAGGGGGATCGGTCCATACGTGCGGCCTCTCGGCGTTGCGTATGGATAACAGAAATAGAGCTCACAAATCGATTATGTGGTCCTATGCGTCGTTAACCCGGGGCAAACCTTAAGTCCTTAAATTAAAATAAAAATAAAGTTCTTTAATTATTTTAAATCATTTTATATGTCTCAATGCTCTTCAATGCTGAAGGCTAATAGAGATAAGTCACTCATCGGTATGGGGACGGCTTTATGGTTTTTAGTGAAATGTGAGTTTGAATTTAAGAGCTAAACAGTTATAAGAGGAAACATAAAAAAATAGGGCGTTTAGATAAATTGAAAGCTAATTGATACAGGCACTCACGCACACTTCGAAACCATAAAGAAATTAAGTAAAGCGAGTCCTACTCGAATGAGTAAGCGGGAAATAAATGCAAGTACAAGTCCTACTAAAAACTGAGTAGGTGGTAAATTAAAGCAATGCGCCATTTAACTCTTAACGAGTAGGCGGAAATAAATGCATAAATAAAAAAACTAAGTTACAAAAAATGAAAATTACAAGTCCCACTCAAATGAGTGTGCTGAAAATTAAAGCAGAGCGCCGTTTAATTCTTAACGAGTAGGCGGAAATAAATGCACACACACACACACACTCTACATAATTGAGAAAGCGATAAACAAAGCATGCAAAGTTATCACCTACACTCACACACTCTACATAAATGAATAAAGCAATAAAATTGTGAGTCCCAGCTCAAATGAGTGGGCGGGAGAATGAAAGCAATAAAACTATCCTCATACACTCACACACACATAGAAATAACACAAGATGAAAGTTACCTAAAAATTAAAACTACAACTTTTATACCATTACAACTTGCCAAAAACAAATAAAAAGATGAAATAAAAATTAAAGAAGCAAAAGTTTTTGAAAACCAAGTTGAAATCAAAGTTGTTGAAAAATTAAAACGTTTACATTTTCATTCATAGGATTTCATAAAAGTGATGAAAAAGTGAAAATAAAAATTAAAGGAACAAAAAGGTTTTACAATCCTAAAACAAAGCTAAGTAAAAAAACACAAAACACTTTAAAACCTCTTTTACAATTTCATAGGAATAAAAATATAAGCTTTTAAAAGGTTTTCAATACAACTTTGATTTTTTTAAAAAAGAAGACTTAAACTAAATTTTGTCATTATAATGGCTCATTTTTTGATAAAACCCTAGAATAAAACCTATCATGACAACTAACTAAGAGCATAAAAAACCAATTACTCTAATACAAACACACACACTTTTTCATAAAGATGAACAATGATGAACATAAGGATAAAAAGAAGAAGAAAATTGAGCCACCCAAATCCATTTTCATTCTAAGTAGTGAGAAAAAAGAAAGAACATAATTTTTATTTCAATAATTAAAGCTATTACAAACTATTACAAAAATATTGAAAAGCTAAAACAAACATAAGAAAGAGAGGGGGGAGAAAGTTCTCCTTACATTGGATTGGAAACACCAAGGGCAGCCCACAAGAAGACACACTAAAATTGGCTCAAAAAAGTGAACCCTTGGGCATTACAGAAAATTTTTATTTATAGGCAAAATTTCGGGTGTGACACGCCCTGGTCACGGGCGTGATAGGGGGCATGTCACAGCTTCCGTGTTTTACTTGGTGACTTCGGTGAGCTGGTGCCATTCTGGAAGGTTCGGGAAGGAACACGTGGCGGTCATGGGCGTGACAGGCTTGGTCACGGGCATGTCGGGGGGGGGGGGGGCGTGACTTGGACAACTGGCAGTTCTGATCTCGGCAGCGTTGAGTGTGAAAAAGCATTGAGTGTCGACATCGACACGGGCGTGACGAGCTTGGACACGGGCGTGACATGATGGCGTTGAGTGTTGAACAGTAAAATCATTGAGTGTTGACTGGCCGAAGGCGTTGAGTGCCTGACACGGGCGTGTCGGGCAATGACACGGGCGTGTCAGGTCAAATTTTGACATTTTTCTGAATTTTTCTGGAAAACAAAAAATAACAAAGTTAGAAATAAAATTTACAAAATATGAACAATTTATTGAACAAAACAAACAAGAAAGGGTAAAGATAAAGTAAAATATCATAATAACACTACTATAAAAGTAGGTATAATTACAACTTATCACGGTGGGCTTTCCATTAATATATAAACCTGCATTACATCTGTGGTTAAGTTCGTTTACATACAAAGGAAAATAGGGAATACAATAGGGGGAGAGAACATCGGTGGATAGGATAATGGAGGTCGCTCTGGTCGCTTAAGACCGCACAGGTCGCTCTGGTCGCGTATAAACTATTGATACGGGAAAAGGCACCACCAGCTAACGATGACCGAAATCTCATGGGAGGATGAGGATAAGGGGAGGAGAAGAGACTGTCGAGCAGCTGGTTACTCTGAGCCGCGTGTGAAGATAGAGAGAGAAAATAGAGGGCCACTAGCATGCGGCGAGACCAGAGTTCGCCCACTGCGGCAAATGCCTCTCTTGCGGTGGGCTTTCCATTAATATATAAACCTGTATTACATCTGAGGTTAAGTTTGTTTACATACAAAGGAAAATAGGGAATACAATAGGGGGAGAGAAGGTCGACGGATAGGATAATGGAGGTCGCTATGGTCGCTTAAGACCGCACAAGTCGCTCTGGTTGCGTGTTAAATGTTGACGCGGGAAAAGGCACCACCAGCTAACGGTGTTCGAAATCTCATGAGAGGATGAGGAGAAGGGTAGGAGAAGAGACTGCCGAGAAGTCGGTTACTCTGATCTGCGAGTGAAGATAGAGAGAAAGAGAAAATATAGGGCCGCTTGGTAGAGACGACGGCCCCCAAGTTGTTGATGACGGCACGCTAACGGACGACCCTCCTTCGTCTCCAACAAAGGACTCGCGTCGCCATGGCATTCGTATGGAGCGGCGCTACAATCTCTGCCCTCGGCGCAAGACAAATAACTAGTTGAACTTCTTCTATTATTATCTTGAGAGCATTTATATTTTTAGCATGCTTTATTTAATCATTTGGAGTATGTTATTTTATTTGGGCTGCATGTAGCCATGGAGTGTGTTATTTTTATTTGGGCTACATATAGCCAAGACTTGGAGTTAAACCTATATATAGGCATGTAGTGTTTTGTTTAAGTTAAGTTGAATGAAGAAAACCCTTAACCCTAATCTTTCCTAAAGTTCTCTCTCTCTCTACCTCTCTTAGCCGCCACCCTCCTTCTCTCTCTCTCTAAGCATTCGGCCAACCCTCTCCTCCCTCATCTTCCTCTTCCAAAACCGCCACCCCTTCCTCTTCCACTTCAAGTCCGGCCGCCCCTCTCCTCCCTCTTCCATAGCCGCCATCTCCTCTCCCTCTACATCAACCATTCTCCACTACCCATAACCGGCCGACCATCTTCCTCCTCCACCCGAGCACCCCTTGAAGAAGAAAACGGCCACCCCTCTTAACTTGGACTTTTATCCGAGGAAAGTCTCCTTCAACGACGAAGAATCTGGACATCGGTGTGAAGTGGCCAAGGCGGACGATCTATCTTTCCATCCGGCGCAACTCTGGCGGAACAGCGAAAGTGTGATCCTTTGAAGGTAGTCGGAATCATCTATTTTGACTTGGGTAACGAACCATTCCACTCAAGTGTGATTCTCTCTTGATAGTCTAGTTGCCGGAAAGATTTTTCGCATTCGATTCTAATCATTAGATTCTTCGTGGTTTTCCTTTTGATTTGCATCTATCTTAACGCGTTATTTCCGAAAGGGCTTGACGAGCCCCGTATTTTTGTTGGGAGAGATCTACAATTTTTCGATTGCATTTTGGGTAGACTCTTTTGGTACAACCACGCTTGTCCGGACCGGGTAGGTCCCTTTTACTTAGAAGAACATCGACCTATCGTCGATCGTCCGACCTTTCAGCGGTGTTGCTACCGTATGTCGGTGAACTGTGTTATTTTTCTTGCGAGTGTACTGCGAATAAAACTTGTGCGAGTGTGATAGTGGAGTTTGAGACGCGTCCGCTTTATTCCCCTAGCCCGTATTTGAGACTTCGATAGAGGCCTACATCAATTTTGTATCAGAGGTGGTTCTTGTCAATTTTTTAATTGGCACCCTCCCCTATTATTTTTGTACATTAGCCCGCACTGCTGTATGCACGTTTGTTGTCAAAATCTCAAAAAAAAATTTATTTTGGTCTGCCAATAGCGGCGTAGATTTCTTATTTTTCAGCAAAAAAATCAAAAAAAATTTTAATAGTCCTCATTTTATTTCCTGTAAGAAAATCAAAAAAAAATTATTTTTCTATAATCGTTAAGCGGGATTAAATCCTTCTGTGGTCTGTCTAAGTCTGTTGTTATCACCGTTGCATGCACACTAGGCTAGGTATGGAATATCCTCCATCATCTTCTACTATGGATGATGACCGGGGCGAGGGACGTGCCCTCACTGAGATTGAGGAACTCAGTCAGGATTTCATGGAGCAAATGACAGCCATTAGGGAGGCACTTCACGGAATGGGATTACCACAAGGGGCACCCCGTAATCAACCCGCTCACCAACGGGTGGGAGACAATCACAATCCTTACCCCCACCCTCCTAATGAGCACGCTCCACGTGCACCTTATGAGTTTGATTTTACTCAGGCTGTCCGAGTCAAGCCACCATCCTACGATGGCATGGGGGATCCCCAAGTCTTCAGGGACTTGGTCATGGAAATCGAATGCTATTTCGAGTGGTATGCTCTGAACGACGCGGATAAGGTGCGAGTAGCAAGGATGAAGTTACTAGGGCGTGCTAAAATATTTTGGCTGAATGAGGAACGGCGTTTGAGAGTCGAGAACGGTGCGTTGCCCATTGGTTGGGATGACATGAAGGCTAGGCTGACAGAGCAGTACGTCCCCACGTACCATCGAACACAGATGTTCGATGATTTAACTACCCTTAAGCAAGGGACTATGTCAGTTTCTGAGTACATGAGTCTGCTGAAGTACCTGATGGTTAGGTGTGACGTGAAAGAGATGCCCGAGGTTACCCTCTCCAGGTTTCGTAAGAGACTAAACCCCGACATCCAAGGAAAGATTTTGCGTTATGGTCACACTGACTTGCACGTCACATTCAACGCTGCCTTAGATATTGAGAAGCACAATGTGCTTAAGGGTAAGACTCGCTCGTTCCAAAAGGGCAAGTCCATCTTAGGACCACCGCCCACCTCCACCTATAAGGACAAAGGAAAATATCAGTCCTCGACTCGACCTTCATAGTCGTAACGGCTAGGAATAATAGAAACCCCTCTGGTGAAAGAGTCCCAGTGGGTAGGGTCAACATAACGAATGTCACCTGTTTCGCTTGCGGGATCCAAGGGAACTATGCTAGTGATTGTCCTACTAAACCCAAACCATTAGCCCTGTTAGATTCCACTGGTGGGTCAGACGACCTTATTTACGAGGCGAGAGACGAGAGCGAGTTGGATGGAGTGCCAAGTGATATGGAGGATGACTCCCATATGATGGTTATGAGATGTATTCTGGCGACCCCACGAGCATTAGACGACTGGAATAGGACGAGCATTTTCACGTTGAATTTTAAAAGTGGTGAAAAATGGTGTAGGTTGATCATCGATAGCGGTGGTTGCATGAACGTTATTTCTGAAGCTGCAGTGAAGCGTATGTCACTTGCTGCCGAGCCACACCCTCACCCTTATAAGGTGGCATGGGTAAACAAGTCGTCCCTCCCTGTGTCGAAGCAATGCTTGGTACCCCTTACTATCAAACCTTATTCTAATCAGATTTGGTGTGACGTCATCCCTATGGATACTTGTCACGTCTTGCTGGGTCTCCCTTGGTTGTATGATCATGACATTACCCACTTTGGTCGGGCCAACACTTACGAGTTTAAATTTAATGGCAGAACCATAATCTTTAAACCCGCTCCGCCAAAGGATCTTTCGTCCCCCTCCAAGGATACGGTCGTCCCGGTCGAGAAAAAAACGCTGAGTCTGATAGGGAAGAAAGAATTGAAGCGTACTACCTTTGTAGACGGTGTCCTCTATACATTAGTGTGTTTATAAGTTAAGGAAGATGGAGCAACGTTTGAGAATTTGCCGCCGGCACTGAGAAAGCTCTTAGATGAGTTTGTGGATGTGTACCCGGATGAGCTACCATCTGAGTTACACCCCCATACGGGATATCCAACATGCCATTGATTTCATTCCGGGCTCCTCATTGCCCAACCTCCCACATTATCGGCTGAACCCTTCCGTACACTTAAAGTTACAAACCCAGATTTTAGATTTATTGCAAAAAGGTTTTATCCGCCACAGCATGAGCCCATGTGTCGTACCCGCCTTACTTGCCCCCAAGAAAGATGGCTCTTGGAGGATGTGCGTGGATAGTAGAGCCATTAATAAGATCTCTATTAAGTACCGATTTCCCATCCCTCGCTTGGACGATTTATTGGACATGTTAGCTGGTGCCACGATTTTCTCGAAATTGGACCTTAGGAGCGGCTACCATTATGAAAGTGAGGTGATAGATCTGATATGCTTAAGAGTTTTTAGAAAATAAAATGCAAAATAAAATTCACAGCACATAAGGAAGAAAACAGAGCAAGCAATCCAGACGACACAAGGAACTATAGTGGTTCCCTCTCAATAGGTACGTCCACTATTCTACCACCCTGGTAGGAATCCACTACAGTTTTTTGATCAGGTGCCCTGCCACCAATAGATCTGATTCAGGTAGATCTAAAGACTCTTTGAGCTTTTGATCAGGTTCTCAAAAACCAAACACAGGTTTTTGATTAGGTGCCCTGCCACCAAAGGGGTTTACTTTTGAAGGGAGTAATAACACTGTACACAGTTTAGAAAACTAGAAGTTGATGATATTCTTCTCTGTTCTCAAATCAAATGAGAGAAGACTAGTGGATTCAATAGTTGATGATGATGTCAAAGCTCTCCCTGAAAATATGTATTAGTTCAGGAATGCTGGGAAGCTTTGCTTCAGGGTGTAGGCCTTCAACTAGATGAAAATCTTCAGCAAGCTCTGTAGACAAATTTGAATATGTTGTCTCTTGAAAGCCTGGATCAAAAAGAAGAAGATGAAGTTGATTTCCTCTATCTGAAAACTTGTTGCAGAGTTCTTCTTTTGTAGAGAGAAAAAGTCTTCCTGCTTTTTCTCTCTCTATCTCTTTTATCTTCTGTATATAATATATATATGTATCCACTGGGCTGAGGAAAGTCATTTGAATTCTTGTCTGATGCGGCAGAGACATTTCCAAGAAAGGAAACTCTCTTGGAAATGTAACTGACAATAAACCTCTGAATTGATTCATATTTAATGCAGCCTCCCAACGGCTATATTCATAAGAATATTTAGCATTAAATATATTAGCTGTAATTGTCTCAATAGCCTTAATTAAATCTGCCAGCTATTAATAATTCTGTCTGAAAAAAACTGCACAGGAAAATGCCAAAAATGAATCTTTTAAAGCTTCCTGAAAAACTGCACAGAAATAGTTGAACTCCATTCGACTATTTCTGGACTGCAATAGTTGAACTCCGTTCGACTATTTCTGGACTGCAATAGTTGAACTCCGTTCGACTTTTTCTGGACTACAATAGTTGAACTCTGGACTGCAATAGTTGAACTCCGTTCGACTATTTCTGGACTGCAATAGTTGAACTCCGTTCGACTATTTCTTGACTGCAATAGTTGAACTCCGTTCGACTATTTCTGGACTGCAATTGTTAAATTCTGGACTGCAATATTTGAACTCCGTTCGACTATTTCTAGAATGCAATAGTTGAACTCCGTTCGACTGTTTCTGGACTGCAATAGTTGAACTCCGTTCGACTATTTCTGGACTGCAATACTTGAACTCCGTTTGACTATTTCTGGACTGCAATAGTTGAACTCCGTTTGACTATTTCTGTAAGCTAAAATTTCTGAACTTCAAAACTGATTTTCTCTGGAATTCTTCTGCACTTCTTTTGGGATTCTTTCTGAGGAATACCTGGAAAGACCTATGAACCTTAGACTATACATTTTGGGTCAAACTAATCATCCTAATAGTGATCCTAACCCAAATCAGAACCTAAGGTTCCAACAATCTCCCCCTATTTGGGTGAGGATACTATTTACATAAAAACAAAATACAAAGCAAAAAGATCTGCCTGAATTATAATATGATAGCAGATGTACATGGGTGCTTTGTTAAAAAGGGATTCAAAATAAAAGAAATACAAACAGAAACTAAGGGGCAGCTGCATAGAATCTAATAAAGTGACAGCTGCACTTCTGTTCATTTTCATTCTGAGATTCTGATAATCTCCCCCTATAGTTGTAGCCTTCTGAACAATTTTCCTGAAAGGATATGTTAGGAATTCTAGACCCAGATTTGCCTTGGGTCTTATTTTTCTTTCACAATAATAATTTGAAGTAAAGTAATATCCAGGGAAATCTTTATAGCCAAGTGGATGAAGTTTCCTAGAAGGGATGAACCACTGGGTATAAGAATTTTTAAATTTTTTATTATGAAATGATTTAAAATCTTTGCTATGAAAATCTGAGCTCAACAAAGAGTATTTTCGTCGACCTGAGCTCGACGATTTATAGTGAGAACGTCGATCTCGGTTCAGAGAATAATATAGGTTGTTTTCTCTGTTCCAATTTCGTTGACCTCTATTCAGAGTTCGTCGACCTGAGTTCGACGAATTATGTTGAACACAGATTTTATGAAAATCTTTAACTGATTTTAATGAGGCTATATGATTTAAAGCAATTTCTAAATCTTCATTGAATTTTATGTTTTTAGAAGAAAGTTTATTTACTTTCTCTCTAAGAAGTTTTATTTCCTTCTTAGATTGAATCAGATCTTTACATAATAATTTAAAATCTATTTTAAGTTCTTCTGATGAAAAGTCAAGGATAGAGATAACCTGATCTTTATCATCATCTAATTCAGATTCTTTATCTTCATCATACCTTTTGCAAGATGCATCTATTGCCATTAGACAAAATTCTCTTGCTCTTGCTTCTTCTTCATCCTCAGTTGTGCAAGATGAAGCTTCAGAGTTACTCCAGGAATCAGCATTTGATGTTCTTTCTTTTGCTGATTCAGCAGCCATTACTGAGAGAGAGTCCCAAATTTCCTTTGTAGATGAACATTCAGCAATCTCTTGAAAAATGTCATCAGACATTGATTCTGCAAGAATGTTCATTGCTTGTGCATCAGCCATCTTAAGCTGTTTTTGAGCTTCTGTAGCTGCAGATGGTGTAAAGGGACCTGACAAAATAGAATTATAAATGGCTTCATCAATAGAGTTCATAAAAAGCCTAATCCTTGCCTTCCATAGTGCAAGCTTGTCCAGATTGCACTTAGGAGGTCCAGTGCTTGACCATTCTTCATTTTGTGCCATGAAAAACTCTTTAAAACAATAAGATCTATCAAGGATCTCTTGATTCAGATGTTAGCCTGTACAAACAATCAACCTCCCTTTGATACCAATTCAAAGTGAGGTGATAGATCTGATATGCTTAAGAGTTTTTAGAAAATAAAATGCAAAATAAAATTCACAGCACATAAGGAAGAAAACAGAGCAAGCAATCCAGACGACAAAAAGAACTATAGTGGTTCCCTCTCAATAGGTACGTCCACTCTTCTACTACCCTGGTAGGAATCCACTACAGGCTTTTGATCAGGTGCCCTGCCACCAATAGATCTGATTCAGGTAGATCTAAAGACCCTTTGAGCTTTTGATCAGGTGCCCAAAAACCAAACACAGGTTTTTGATTAGGTGCCCTGCCACCAAAGGGGTTTACTTTTGAAGGGAGTAATAACCCTGTACACAGTTTAGAAAACTAGGAGTTGATGATATTCTTCTCTATTCTCAAATCAAATGAGAGAAGACTAGTGGATTCAATAGTTGATGATGATGTCAAAGCTCCCCCTGAAAATATGTATTAGTTCAGGAATGCTGGGAAGCTTTGCTTCAGGGTGTAGGCCTTCAACTAGATGAAAATCTTCAGCAAGCTCTGTAGACAAATTTGAATATATTGTCTCTTGAAAGCCTGGATCAGAAAGAAGAAGATGAAGTTGATTTCCTCTATCTGAAAACTTATTGCAGAGTTCTTCTTTTGTAGAGAGAAAAAGTCTTCCTGCTTTTTCTCTCTCTATCTCTTTTATCTTCTGTATATAATATATATATGTATCCACTAGGCTGAGGAAAGTCATTTGAATTCTTGTCCGATGCGGCAGAGACATTTCCAAGAAAGGAAACTCTCTTGGAAAGGTAACTGACAATAAACCTCTGAATTGATTCATATTTAATGCAGCCTCCCAACGGCTATATTCATAAGAATATTTAGCATTAAATATATTAGCTGTAATTGTCTCAATAGCCTTAATTAAATCTGCCAGCTGTAAATAATTCTGTCTGAAAAAAATTGCACAGGAAAATGCCAAAAATGAATCTTTTAAAGCTTCCTGAAAAACTGCACAGAAATAGTTGAACTTTGTTCGACTATTTCTGGACTGCAATAGTTGAACTCCGTTCGACTATTTCTGGACTGCAATAGTTGAACTCTGTTCGACTTTTTCTGGACTGTAATAGTTGAACTCTGGACTGCAATAGTTGAACTCCGTTCGACTATTTCTGGACTGCAATAGTTGAACTCCGTTCGACTATTTCTGGACTGCAATAGTTGAACTCCGTTCGACTATTTCTTGACTGCAATAGTTGAACTCCGTTCGACTATTTCTGGACTGCAATAGTTGAATTCTGGACTGCAATATTTGAACTCCGTTCGACTATTTCTGGACTGCAATAGTTGAACTCCGTTCGACTGTTTCTGGACTGCAATAGTTGAACTCTGTTCGACTATTTCTGGACTGCAATAGTTGAACTCCGTTCGACTATTTCTGGACTGCAATAGTTGAACTCCGTTCGACTATTTCGGTGAGCTAAAATTTCTGAACTTCAAAACTGATTTTCTCTGGAATTCTTCTGCACTTCTTCTGGGATTCTTTCTGAGGAATACCTGGAAAGACCTATGACCCTTAGACTATACATTTTGGGTCAAACTAATCATCCTAATAGTGATCCTAACCCAAATCAGAACCTAAGGTTCCAACAATCTCCCCCTATTTGGTTGAGGATACTATTTACATAAAAACAAAATACAAAGCAAAAAGATCTGCCTGAATTATAATATGATAGCAGATGTACATGGGTGCTTTGTTAAAAAGGGATTCAAAATAAAAGAAATACAAACAGAAACTAAGGGGCAGCTGCATAGAATCTAATAAAGTGACAGCTGCACTTTTGTTCATTTTCATTCTGAGATTCTGATAATCTCCCCTTATAGTTGTAGCCTTCTGAACAATTTTCCTGAAAGGTGATGTTAGGAATTCTAGACCCAGATTTGCCTTGGGTCTTATTTTTCTTTCACAATAATAATTTGAAGTAAAGTAATATCCAGGGAAATCTTTATAGCCAAGTGGATGAAGTTTCCTAGAAGGGATGAACCACTGGGTATAAGGATTTTTAAATTTTTGATTATGAAATGATTTAAAATCTTTGCTATGAAAATCTGAGCTCAACGAACAGTATTTTCGTCGACCTGAGCTCGACGATTTATAGTGAAATCGTCGATCTCGGTTCAGAGAATAATATAGGTTATTTTCTCTGTTCCAATTTCGTTGACCTCTATTCAGAGTTTGTCGACCTGAGTTCGACGAATTATGTTGAACACAGATTTTATGAAAATCTTTAACTGATTTTAATGAGGCTATATGATTTAAAGCAATTTCTAAATCTTCATTGAATTTTATGTTTTTAGAAGAAAGTTTATTTACTTTCTCTCTAAGAAGTTTTTTTTCTTTCTTAGATTGAATCAGATCTTTACATAATAATTTAAAATCTATTTTAAGTTCTTTTGATGAAAAGTCAAGGATAGAGATAACCTGATCTTCATCATCATCTGATTCAGATTCTTTATCTTCACCATACCTTTTGCAAGATGCATCTATTGCCATTAGACAAAATTCTCTTGCTCTTGGTTCTTCTTCATCCTTAGTTGTGCAAGATGAAGCTTCAGAGTTACTCTAGGAATCAGCATTTGATGTTCTTTCTTTTGCTGATCCAGCAGCCATTATTGAGAGAGAGTCCCAAATTTCCTTTGCAGATGATCATTCAGCAATCTCTTGAAAAATGCCATCAGACATTGATTCTGCAAGAATGTTCATTGCTTGTGCATCAGCCATCTTAAGATGTTTTTGAGCTTCTGTAGTTGCAGATGGTGTAAAGGGACCTGACAAAATAGAATTATAAATGGCTTCATCAATAGAGTTCATAAAAAGCCTAATCCTTGCCTTCCATAGTGCAAGCTTGTCCAGATTTCACTTAGGAGGTCCAGTGCTTGACCATTCTTCATTTTGTGCCATAAAAAACTCTTTAAAACAATAAGATCTATCAAGGATCTTTTGATTCAGGTGTTAGCCTGTACAAACAATCAACCTCCCTCTAATACCAATTGAAAGTGAGGTGATAGATCTGATATGCTTAAGAGTTTTTAGAAAATAAAATGCAAAATAAAATTCACAGCACATAAGGAAGAAAACAGAGCAAGCAATCCAGACGACACAAGGAACTATAGTGGTTCCCTCTCAATAGGTATGTCCACTCTTCTACCACCCTGGTAGGAATCCACTACAGGTTTTTGATCAGGTGCCCTACCACAAATAGATCTAATTCAGGTAGATCTAAAGACCCTTTGAGCTTTTGATCAGGTGCCCAAAAACCAAACACAAGTTTTTGATTAGGTGCCCTGCCACCAAAGGGGTTTACTTTTGAAGGGAGTAATAACCCTGTACACAGTTTAGAAAACTAGGAGTTGATGATATTCTTCTCTGTTCTCAAATCAAATGAGAGAAGACTAGTGGATTCAATAGTTGATGATGATGTCAAAGCTCCCCCTGAAAATATGTATTAGTTCAGGAATGCTGGGAAGCTTTGCTTCAGGGTGTAGGCCTTCAACTAGATGAAAATCTTCAGCAAGCTCTGTAGACAAATTTGAATATGTTGTCTCTTGAAAGCCTGGATCAGAAAGAAGAAGATGAAGTTGATTTCCTCTATATGAAAACTTGTTGCAGAGTTCTTCTTTTGTAGAGAGAAAAAGTCTTCCTGCTTTTTCTCTCTCTATCTCTTTTATCTTCTGTATATAATATATATATGTATCCACTGGGCTGAGGAAAGTCATTTGAATTCTTGTCTGATACGGCAGAGACATTTCCAAGAAAGGAAACTCTCTTGGAAAGGTAACTGACAATAAACCTCTGAATTGATTCATATTTAATGCAGCCTCCCAATGGCTATATTCATAAGAATATTTAGCATTAAATATATTAGCTGTAATTGTCTCAATAGCCTTAATTAAATCTGCCAGCTGTAAATAATTCTATCTGAAAAAAACTGCACAGGAAAATGCCAAAAATGAATCTTTTAAAGCTTCCTGAAAAACTGCACAGAAATAGTTGAACTCCGTTCGACTATTTCTGGACTGCAATAGTTGAACTCCGTTCGACTATTTCTGGACTGCAATAGTTGAACTCCGTTCGACTTTTTCTGGACTACAATAGTTGAACTCTGGACTGCAATAGTTGAACCCCGTTCGACTATTTCTGGACTGCAATCGTTGAACTCCGTTCGACTATTTCTTGACTGCAATAGTTGAACTCCGTTCGAATATTTCTGGACTGCAATAGTTGAATTCTGGACTGCAATATTTGAACTCCATTCGACTTTTCTGGACTACAATAGTTGAACTCCGTTCGACTGTTTCTGGACTGTAATAGTTGAACTCCGTTCGACTATTTCTGGATTGCAATAGTTAAACTCCGTTCGACTATTTCTGGACTGCAATAGTTGAACTCCGTTTGACTATTTCTGTGAGCTAAAATTTCTGAACTTCAAAACTGATTTTCTCGTGAATTCTTCTGCACTTCTTCTGGGATTCTTTCTGAGGAATTCCTCGGAAAGACCTATGACCCTTAGACTATACATTTTGGGTCAAACTAATCATCCTAATAGTGATCCTAACCCAAATCAGAACCTAAGGTTTCAACACATTAGATCCGAATTAGGGAAGGGGGCGAGTGGAAAACCGTATTTAAGTCTAAGGAAGGGCTCTACGAGTGGTTAGTTATGCCGTTTGGGATTTCCAATGCGCCGAGCACATTTTCGAGGATGATGACCCACGTCTTCCAACCCTATATGGGAAAATTCATCATGGTATATTTTGACGACATTTTGGTTTTTAGCACCTCCACGATCGATCACGAGTCACATTTAAAAATCATCCTTACCACGCTGAGATCGGAAAAATTATTCGTGAATATTAAGAAGTGTACTTTCCATGTGTCATCGGTTGAGTTCCTCGGTTATATCGTTAGTTTGAAGGGGATCCACGTAGACCCCAAGAAGGTGCAAGCCATTAGAGATTGGCCTGAGCCCGCCAACATTCAGGATGTTAGGAGTTTTCACGGGCTCGCTACATTCTATCGGAGATTTATTAAGGATTTTAGTAGTATTATGGCCCCCATAACCGAGTGCATGAAAAAAGGTGAATTTACATGGACGAACTCGGCCGCTAGGGCGTTCCAATTAATTAAATCGCGCATGTCGGAAGCCCCCCTCTTGCGACTATCGGATTTTACCAAAGTTTTCGAGTTGTCATGTGATGCGTCAGGAGTGGGAATTGGCGGAGTGTTGAGTCAGGAAGGTCACCCTGTGGGGTATTTCAGTGAGAAACTGGCGGGTCCAAAATTAAATTATTCCAATTACGATCGGGAGTTTTACGCGGTCATTAGATGCCTCCAACATTGGCGGCATTATTTACTTCCTAAAGAGTTTGTCATCCTATCTGATCATGACGCGCTAAGATTTATTAACTCTCAAACTAAGGGCACTCTCAACCGCGTAGCCGACGCTCTTAGTCGTGTTTCGTTATTGCTATCCACGCTAGAAGTTAAGGTGATTGGCTTCGATAGGATTAAGGACGAATACGTCAACTGTTCAGATTTCAAGGATATCTATTTCACCACTCAAGACGACTTGCCTACAACCATTACTTCTTTTTACATTCGTGACGGCTATTTATTTAACCATTCGAAGCTATGCATCCCCCGTTCCTCCCTACGACACTTCATAGTGTGGGAATTTCATAGCGGAGGGCTAGGTGGACATTTTGGCCGTGACAAGACGATCACGTTAGTAGAAGATAAGTTCTATTGGCTCGGTCTTAAGGCCATGGTTAGTAAAATCGTGGGAAGTTGTCGAGCGTGCCAATTGGCTAAGGGGAACAAAACAAATGCAGGGCTTTATAGCCCTCTTCCGATTCCTTCTATCCCTTAGGAAGACGTTAGCATGGACTTCATTCTCGGCCTCCCAATCACATTTAGACGTCACGACTCTATCTTAGTTATTGTAGATCGTTTCTCTAAAATGGCCTATTTTATCGCGTGAAATAAAACCAACGATGCGTCACACGTTGCACAATTATATTTTAAAGAGGTAGTCGGCCATCGAGGCGTTCCAAAATCGATAGTTACCGATAGGGATGTGAAGTTTACTAGCTATTTTTGGAAGACCCTGTGGAGGATTATGGGCACCAAACTTCTATTCTCTTCAGCTTACCACCCGCAGACGGATGGGCAAACCGAAGTTGTAAACAGAAGTTTAGGTAGTTTGCTCTGATGCCTTGTAGGAGACCACAAGGGTACATGGGACCTTATCCTCCTTCATACTCAATTAGCGTATAATAATTCCAAAAATAGGTCCACGGGTTTGTCCCTGAATGAGATCGTGCATGGTTATAAAGCACCCGTGCCACTTGACTTGATTCCGTTATCGCCATCTTTTAAGTCAAGTCAATTTGCACAGGACTTTGCCTCTCACATCCATGATCTGCACAAGCACATAAATGAAACGCTTACCACTCAATACGCATCTTATCAAGTTAATGCCAACGCACATAAGAGACTGTCTCACTTTAAAGTAGGCGATTTAGTCATTGTGCGTCTCATCCCTGAACGGTTGCCTACGGACACCTTAAAAAAGTTAGCGGATCGGCGAGCGGGACTTTTTCGAATTTTAAAGAGGTTAGGAGATAATGCATTTCTTTTGGAATTACCAACTGATTGGGGGTATTTCCCCTATTTTTAATGTTTTGGATTTAACGCCATATATTGCTCCGCCACTAGAATTATCTTCTTGTCCGTTTAGTTCCACTACAGATTCTCGTGGGTATGGGTTGAGTGGGGTAAGGGATCGCTCTCTCCGTCGGTCTCCAATGGAGGTACGCCAAATGTTGATGATATAGATTTTCCCCCTTTGCTACCTAAGGCTTTTCCCAGGTTTGCCAGGACAGCATTTTTGCCAGACAGGATTCTCCAGGATGACGTGTTTCCCACTACAGATCGAGATGTGCGCCGATACTGGATTCGTTGGCATGATCGCCCTGCCTCTGATTACTCTTGGCTCCCGGAAGCGGAGGTCGCTCTGTTGGATGGTGTTCTTCTACGACGGTATCTTCAAGACAACTCATCGGTGATGAGTCCTTTCAAGCGGGGGAGGATTGGTGGAGACGACAACCCCCAAGTTGTTGATGACGGCAAACTAATGGACGACCCTCCTTCATCTCCAACAAAGGACTCGCGTCGCCATGGCGTTCGTATGGAGCGGCGCTGCAATCTCTGCCCTCGGCGCAAGACAAATAATTAGTTTAACTTCTTCTATTATTATCTTGAGAGCATTTATATTTTTAGAATGCTTTATTTAATCATTTGGAGTATATTATTTTATTTGGGCTGCATGTAGCCATGGAGTGTGTTATTTTTATTTGGGCTACATATAGCCAAGACTTGGAGTTAAGCCTATATATAGGCATGTAGTGTTTTGTTTAAGTTAAGTTGAATGAAGAAAACCCTTAACCCTAATCTTTCCTAAAGTTCTCTCTCTCTACCTCTCTTAGCCGCCACCCTCCTTCTCTCTCTCTCTCTCTAAGCATTCGGCCAACCCTCTCCTCCCTCATCTTCCTCTTCCAAAACCGCCACCCCTTCCTCTTCCACTTCAAGTCCGGCCGCCCCTCTCCTCCCTCTTCCATAGCCGCCTCCTCCTCTCCCTCTACATCAACCATTCTCCACTACCCATAACAGGCCGACCATCTTCCTCCTCCACCCGAGCACCCCTTGAAGAAGAAAACGGCCACCCCTCTTCACTTGGACTTTTATCCGAGGAAAGTCTCCTTCAACGATGAAGAATCTGGACATCGGTGTGAAGCGCCCAAGGCGGACGATCTATCTTTCCATCCGACGCAACTCCGGTGGAACCACGGAAGTGTGATCCTTTGAAGGTAGTCGGAATCATCTATTCCGACTTGGGTAACGAACCATTCCACTCAAGTGTGATTCTCTCTTGATAGTCTAGTGGCCGGAAAGATTTTTTGCGTTGGATTTGAATCGTTAGATTCTTCGTGGTTTTCCTTTTGATTTGCATCTATCTTAATGCGTTATTTCCGAAAGGGCTTGGCGAGCCCCGTATTTTTGCTGGGAGAGATCTACCATTTTTCGATCGCATTTTGGGTAGACTCTTTTGGTACAACCACACTTGTCCGGACCGGGTAGGTCCCTTTTGCTTGGAAGAACATCGACCTATCGTCGTTCGTTCGACCTTTCAGCGGTGTTGCTACCGTACGTCGGTGAACTGTGTTATTTTGCTTGCGAGTGTGCTGCGAATAAAACTTGTGCGAGTGTGATAGTGGAGTTTGAGACGCATCCTCTTTATTCCCCTAGCCCGTATTTAAGACTTCGATAGAGGCCTACATCACCGCTAGCATGCGGCAAGACCAGAGTTCGCCCACCGCGACAAATGCCTCTCTTGCGGTGGGCTTTTCATTAATTTACAAACCTGTATTACATCTGAGGTTAAGTTCGTTTACATATAAATGAAAATAGGGAATATAACAGTGGGGGGAGAAGGCCGGTGGATTGGAGAATGGAGGTCTCTCTGGTCGCTTAAGACCGCACAGGTCGCCAGGCTGCGCGACTTGCTGCCTTAGGCCGCACAGGTCACCAGGCCGCGCTGCTTGCTGCATCAGGCCGCACAGTTTGCCAGGTCACGCGGCTTGCTGCCTCAGGTCGCACAGGTCGCCAAGCCACACGACTTGCTGCCTCAGGCCGCACAGGTTGCCAAGCCGGTCTCCAGTCAGGCAGCCAGGCAAGATGTGTGAACTGATTTTTTATAGCCGCAGCTTTGGTCCCCTCTGGCTGTCGTCCCCTTCTAAAGAGGTATGGGGGATATTTATAGGCTCGAGGAGGAATCCTAGAATTGGGCCTAGTGACGTCACCCTTACGGTTTGGGCGGACTCAGAAGGCAGGCCGCCCCTACTGGGCGAACTCGAAGAGCAGGCCTCCCCTACTAGGCGGACTCAGAAGGCAGTTTTGCCCCTGCTGGGCTGACTCGAAGAGCACGCCTCCCCTGCTGGGCGGATTCAGAAGGCAGGCTGCCCCTGCTGGGCAGACACGAAGAGCAGGCCGCCCCTGCTGGGAGGACTTATAAGGTAGGCCTGCCCTGCTAGGCGTACTCGAAGTGCAGGCCTCCCCTGCTAGGCGGACTCAGAATGCAAGCCGCCCCTGTTAGGAGGACTCGAAGAGCAGACCGCCCTAATTGGGCAGACTCAGAAGGCAGGCCGCCCCTGCTGTGCGGCCTCGAAGAGCAGGCCGAACCTTTGTGGGCGGACTAGACCTTCTGAGTCGAGCGACCTGTAGAAGAAAAGTAGAAAATGGCCGCCTTGGAGAGGATCGCCGATTTCTGGGTTAAAATAATCCCCGCACTTTTTTAAGTCCCGAAGGGAGCTTAAAAAAAGTAGGAGATATCCGAAAATTGTTATCCACCCCTCGGAAATCTGGTAGAAAAATATGAGGCAGGGAGAGGTAGAACCTGATGTCTCTCCTCAGAAAAGTCTGTCAATGCTTATTTTTCTCCTGCAAAAGAAGAGTTAATGCAAGCGAAAAAAGACACATCTGGTGTGTACCTGAATTGCTCTTTCAAAACCATGAAGACTTGTGAATGTCTTCTATTGAGCTTTAAAGGGAATTTCTAAATATCTGCTAATATCTGAAGGGAACCTTAATGAACTTGCAAATATCTACTAATCTCTATAAAAGAAGAGTAAGAAGTATGAAAGTGCAGGATAAGATCAATCCTAACTCTAGAGGGGGGTGAATAGAGTTATTTAAAATAATTTTGCAAATAAAAACTTGTGTGCAGAGAAAGTTTATATTTACTTAGTGTAAGGTGCTTATAGCAAATAATCAGAGTAAAAAGAAATTCACAGCACAAAGCAAAACACAAAGAAACAAGCAATCCAGACGACACAAGGAGCTATAGTGGTTCCCCAAATCTGGGTACATCCACTCTTCTATCACCCTTGATAGGAATCCACTTCAAGATGAGTTGATCAGGTGTCTTGATCACCAGAGAGTTTTTGATCAGGTTCTCACAAACCAAAGGAGCTGATTTTGACCAGGTTTTAGCAAAACCAAAAGTAACTTTTGAAGGGAGTTAAAACCCTGTACAGAAAGAAAAAGAAAAAGGGATGAGGTTGTCTTCTCTATCAACAAGCAGAGAGAAGCAAAAGTGGATCTGTAGTTGTTGTTAAAGCTCCCCCTGAGATCAAGAAGAAGTTCAGGAAGGAGAGCTCTGCACAAGGGTGACAGGTCTTCAAAGATCTGATTTGCTCCAGCAAAAGATGATCCAAGAAGGTTGGATGGTTGTGTCTGAAGCAATCAGAATTCCTGTGAGTGAGCTTTCAAAACAATATCACAGAGAGAGCAGCTGAAGTCCTGTATTGTTGTTCTATGTCTCTCTGTCTAGCTAAAAATGAATAATATAACTGAGTCTTCTTCTTCCTTTTCTTTGATAGCCGTTGGAAGTCAGCATTAATTGCTTTCCTTAAATGTCCATGCCTCAAAGGAAATGTCAGACAGACATTCCTTAGAAAATTCCTTGAGCCATGCACTAGATATGCTGTAACGGCCAATAAATCTTCAGCATTAATTGTCTGACAGAAGGAATTTGAATTCCTATTCAAAACTGACGGAAGTCTGGAAAACGTCGAGCTCACAGTAAAACGTCGATCTGAGCACGACACACATCGGCCAGAGAGTGTTTTCTGTAAGCAGAACTGGGTTCGACGGAACGTCGAGCTGAGGTCGACTCCACGTCGAGCTGAGGTCGACTCCACGTCGAGCTGAGGTCGACTCTGCGTCGAGCAGAGGTCGACTCTGCGTCGAGCTGAGATCGACTCTGCGTCGAGCTGAAGTCGACTATGCGTCGAGCTGAAGATTACTCTAACTAGCCTATGTGACCTTTATAACAACAAGGGGGTCACAACACAAAATCCCTATAGAAGTATAGTCATCCTGGTCCAAATAGTAATAGGGTGTTCCAACAATCTCCCCCTATTTGGATTAGGATTACTATTTACATGAATTTAGGGATTCAAAGAAAGATAAAGCAGATACAATACACTACAATACAACCAGACATGACAGAATAAAAAGCAGCATATATAACATTATATAGCAGCGCAAATGTTCAAATGTCCTGAGTCCAGCATATAGAAAGAACTAAAGCATCTTACTTTACTTTCCCTTTGGGGCTTTGTCTTGATCACTCTTCTTGAAGATGATTTCTCTGTTTGGATTTGAAGCTTCCTTTTTAGATCTGTAATCATCAGCTGCACCTAAAGACTTTTGATCTCTTGCACTGGGTGGTACAGCTGCAGGATGGAGTTGCATATATCTGTCTGAATCAAAGAATTTCTTAGAATTATATTTCTCCAATTCCTCTTTTCTTTGGTCTGACATTGTACTGATATGAGAGGTGTCCAGACCTTTTTCTCTAGCTTTATTAATCTCATTTAAAGCAGCCATTTCTGTCATTCTAGCTTTCCAGTAGGCAGGAGTTTTGGTGGGATCTTCAAAAGGTACTGCTGGTTCAAATCTGTTAGAGGAGAGTTCTTGAGAGGTAGTTGGGGTGAGGTCAGCTCTAGGTCTATAAGGATAGGGACCAGAGGTTGGATCAATGGCTCTTCCCCTTTGATAAGGTTGAGAACCTGATCTTCCTCTGGACTGCCTGCCTCTATAGTTTCCTCTTTGCTGACCTCCCCTTTGCTGACTGTCTCCTTGATATCTTCTTGCTTGATATGTCTTTCCATGTAGAGCTGAAGGGGCTGGATTGGAAGATAGACTAGCACCTGCACCTGCATCTGGAGGAGGTGGAGGTGGAGGCTGATGGACAGGTTTGGTTGGTCCTTCATTGAATTTTCTTTTCTGTTTCATTGCTTTTGTCTGATTTTGGGAGTACTGCATCCATGGCTCTGTGATTTCACAATTGTATTTGATATAGTAGGGAATGTCATGGTCTGTGGCTCTAGCCATTGGAACTCTTTTCAAAGCTTTTGATCTTGCTTTCCTTTTCCTTGCAATAGTTGCAGAGGAGTCATCAGAATCTGTAGCAAACTCATCTTCTGAACTTTGAGATTCTTCATATGGATCTATGTACTTCCTTTTAGAGATAGGAAAACTGATGGAGTCTGGAGCTGCTGAGGAGGAAACTGAAGGAAGATCTGCTGTCAGTGGGGAGGAGGAGTCTACCACTGCAGGAGAGGGCACAGCCTCAGGAGCCATAGAGACTAAAGAGGCGGGTTCCTGAAGGGCTTGGGAGACATGGGTCTCAACTGCATCAGGTGTCTCAATCGCTTCACCTGAAGTTTCAACAGCTGCTAACATTTCAATTTCATCATTAGCAGGAGCCACTGCTACCACTGCTACATCAGGGATCTTCTGAAAAGGGACAATAGCCCTAGACAGATCTTCTTGAAGCAGTTCTGAATTTTGAGGAGGAGCCTCAGATGCTATCTGAACTTCTGCAACTGATACTGTCTCTGAACATGTCTGAACAAACTGAACTGTAGAAGGAGGCAGCTCTTCTTCTGCAGACATCTCCCCCTGCCTAGAATCAGTGGCAGCTGACTCTAGGCCCCCAGAAGAAGGGCATGCCAGATGAGAGGAGAGGGAGGAGACAGAGGCAGAGAGAGTTCTCAGGGAAAGGAGGAGAGGAGCCAGCTTGGCATCCAAGAGGGAGGAGAGCCTAGGGGACAGAAGGTCAAAAAGCTGATTGGCCAAGGGCAGGAGAGCTACTTGCTCAAGTGGGACTTGAGTAGAGGTAGAGGGAGTAGCAGAAAATGTAAATGGGGAAGATGTTGAGGGTGGTGCAGACAAGGGAGGTGTAACTGGTTCATGGATGGAGGAAAAGAGCAGTTCTGAAAAAGTTAATGAATGATGGAAGTCATGAGGAGAGGAGGTAGAGGCATCCATGAAAGAGTCTTCATGCATGTCAAAAGAAAAGAGATCCTCATGAGGGGTGGAATCCAAGCGTATGGGAAGGAAAGTAGTGTGAGGTGGAAGGGAGGAGGCAATGGTAGAGATGGAGGAAGGTAGAGGTTGAGTGGATGAAATGACTGTGGTTGAGGGGATGAAGGTGGATGGGAGGGTGAGGGAGTCAGATGGCAAAGTCCCTGCTTCTGGACCAGTGGACTGAGGGAGAGTGACCTCTACAGTCCTGGTGTCTGCAGAAGACTTCATTGCTGCTGCTGCCCTGGGATTCACAATTCTTCTGTCCCACTTGCCAATTAGGGCACATGTGAGCCTCTTGGAAGCATTGATGTGCTTCTTGGAGGACACAAGCAGTTGGGGGCAGCAATGGTTGAGAATCAACCCAAGAACTCTTCCAAAGTGGACAGAGTTTTTATCCAATTTTTTCTTAATCATTTCAAACACAATCAATCCCCAGTTGGGATGTTTCTTATCCATAAGTGCAGCCATAAGGCAAAACTGATGCCTAGTAATTGCATCATGTGCAGTCCTCTTTGCACAGATCACTTTGCCTGTAATGTCTGCTAATAACCTATATTCAATAGCTAGGTTAACTTTGAGGAGTTTAGAGGGGTTACCAGCAGCATGCCCCATCCTGTCCAGCATCAAGGCATACTCTTCCATAGATAGTTCTATGCCATCATCTCCAGCAGCAAAGTTGAAAACTTCTGAAATGATTTGAGGTGAGATGGCTACCTCATTTCCTGAAACTTTCCCAGTCAATGTATTGTTATCTGAGATAACTGCTGTAAGACTCCACTCTTTGATTTCTGACTCTGGGAGAGGGATCCAGGTTGACATAAAGTTAACTAGTTGCTGCTCCTTGAAGAGGTCCAGTATATCCAGAAAGTATTGTGGAGATCCATCAAAAGAGTCGAAGTCGATATCGAATCCAGAATCGAACTTCATGGCCGCCAGAGCTCCTGCTGTGATTGCCATTTTCCTGCAAAAAGAATACCTTCCAAGATCAAGAGTAAGGTATTTGGAGGGAGAAAGCTTGAGCAGAAAGATATGAAAGCGCAACTGCGAACGACGATGAAAAAATGATTTTATACTTAGGGTTCGACGCAGAAAAGGAAAGAACGTCGAGCTCAGTTCGACGCTCTAAAGGCTCTAGGAGAACTGAAACGACTCAATAGCGTCCAGCTTAGGTCGACGTTCGACGCTTTGGCTGAAGCTATACGTCGAGCTTAGGTCGACGTTTAACGAAGACGTCGACCGGGGAGAGAGAAACTCAAGAAGCCAGGGAGCTGTGAACTTAGTTCGACGCTAGAAGCTGGGTTCGACGTTCGACGCTTTTGAGGGCGACGGACCGTCGATCTCCGTTCGACGCAGCGTCGATCATAGTTCAGAGCTCAGAACAACCACTCAGACAGGAAATTTTAAAATGAAATTTTTCCTATTCCTGTTAATTATGGGTTTCAAAATCTTAGAGTTTTATTTTATGCTGTCTCCATCTAGCATTCCCAACTGATTGAGGAAAAAGAAGTGCTTCTTTTCATCCAAGGGCTTGGTGAAAATATCTCCTCTCTATAGTTCAGTAGAAATGTATTCTAGTGCAATTTTCTTCTTTTCTACATTATCCCTTAAGAAGTGATGTCTGATCTCTATGTGCTTAGTCCTACTATGGAGAACTGGATTTTGAGCAATAGATATTGCACTGGTATTATCACAAAAGATTTTAGACATCTCTAAGTTGTACCCATAGTCTAGGAGCTGGTTTTGAATCCACAAAATCTGTGAGCAACAACTACCTGCAGCCATGTATTCAGCTTCAGCAGTTGATGTGGACACAGAGGTTTGTTTCTTACAAAACCAGGAGACAAGTCTATCACCAAGGAATTGACAAGTTCCACTGGTGCTTTTCCTGTCTACTCTACATCCAGCATAATCAGAATCTGAAAATCCAGTTAGATCAAATCCTGAGTCATGTGGATACCAGAGACCTAGATTAGGACAACTTTTTACATACCTAAGAATCCTCTTAACTAATGTGAGGTGGGACTCTCTAGGGCTTACTTGGAATCTAGCACAAATGCATGTAGCAAACATTATATCTGGTCTAGTAGCTGTTAGATAAAGTAATGAGCCAATGATTGCTCTATAGCTTGTCTGATCAACTGGTTTTCCAGATTCATCAGCATCTAAAACAGCATTTGTAGGCATAGGTGTTTTCATAGAGGATGCTTCAGACATTCCAAATTTCTTAACCAGTTCTCTTGCATACTTGGTTTGAGAAATGAAAATGCCATCCACATGTTGTTTAACTTGCAATCCAAGAAAGAAAGCAAGCTCACCCATGCTACTCATTTCAAACTTTGAGTGCATAAGTTGTGAGAACTTTTTGCATAAGTTTGAATCTGTAGACCCAAATATGATATCGTCTACATAAACTTGTACTAGTAGGGTATGGGACCTATGGGTTCTAACAAAAAGAGTTTGGTCTACTCTACCCCTTTTAAAATCATTTTCCAACAAAAAACAAGCTAAGGTCTCATACCATGCTCTAGGAGCTTGCTTGAGACCATATAAAGCTTTATGCAGTTTAAAAACATGATCAGGAAAGGTTGGAGAGATAAAACCTGGAGGTTGCTTTACATAAACTTCTTCCTTGATGTCTCCATTGAGAAATGCACTCTTGACATCCATCTGATATACCTTGAATCTCTTGTGAGCTGCATATGCAAGGAAGATTCTTATGGCCTCCAACCTTGCAACTGGTGCAAAGGTTTGGTCATAATCAATTCCTTCTTCTTGGCAATATCCTTGTGCAACAAGTCTTGCCTTGTTTCTCACAATTATTCCTTGATCATCCAACTTGTTTCTGAATACCCATTTGGTTCCAACAATTTGCTGGTTCCTTGGTCTTGGTACTAATTCCCAAACTTTATTCCTTTCAAATTGATTCAACTCTTCCTGCATTGCAATGATCCAGTTTGGATCTTTCTCTGCATCTTGTATGGTTTGAGGCTCAATTTGAGAAAGAAAGCAGGTGTGCATAATATTTTGATTAACTTGATTCCTTGTTTGCACACCCACTGAGATATCTCCAATTACTTGTGAGATTGGGTGATCTCTTGTTGTTGCAAGATCAACAAGGGGTGTTGATGATGCACCAACCTGTGTTGTTGTTTCCTCTTGTGGAACAACAACTGGTTCTTCAATTTGTTGGCCTTTTGAACTTTCCAAAACCTGAAATTCCTCTTCATTGTCACTGAGTTCAGTGTCTTGCTGAATTGGTGAAGGTAATGACCCTTTGTCTGTGATGGTAAGCTGCTTCAGATTTTCTGAAATTGAATGTTCCTGCAAATTGCTTATGGTAGAAGTCTCCTTCTCCTTATAAGACATGTTAGTTTCATCAAATGTAACATGCATGGATTCTTCAATTTTATTTGAGCACTTGTTAAAAACCCTATAAGCCTTGCTAGTCATGGAGTATCCCAGAAACACTCCTTCATCAGCTTTGGCTTCAAATTTAGCTAGGTATTTCTTGTCATTATTGTGAATGAAGCAAATGCAACCAAAAATTTTGAAGTAATTTACTTTAGGTTTCTTCCCTTTGAGTAACTCATAGGGAGTCTTACCCTTTAGTTTATGTATCAGGCTTCTATTCAAAACATAGTTGGAGGTGTTCACAGCCTCTGCCCAAAAGGTTAGAGGAAGGTGAGCATCTGTCAGCAATGTTGTGGCAGATTCAATAAGGGTTCTGTTTTTCCTTTCAACTACCCCATTTTGTTGAGGAGTTCTTGGAGCTGAGAAAGTGTGCCTGATACCTTCCTTCTGGCAGAACTCTAGCATAAGAAGAGAATCAAACTCTGTCCCATGATCACTTCTGATCAGGGCAATGTGAGTATTGAACTCAATCTGTATGCCTTTGAGAAAATCTGTCAAAATCTTGAAGTTATCAGACTTCTTTCTCAGAAAGAACACCCAAGTGAATCTTGAGAAGTCATCTACAACTACTAAAGCATAAGATTTCCCTCCTAGGCTTTGTACATTAATTGGTCCAAAAAGGTCCATGTGCAATAAGTACAAAATTCTAGGTGAGTCACTCTTATTAAGTGACTTGAAACTGTTTTTAGTTTGCTTGCCTAACTGACAAGCCTTGCAAAGTCCTTCCTTCTTGTAGGGACCAGAAGGTAGTCCTCTAACAAGGTTGTCTTGGGATAACTTAGCAATGGTTCTAAGGTTCACATGTCCTAGTCTTTTATGCCAAAGTTCATTAGGTTTGCTAAGGGAGTTAAATAAACAAATATCTACTTTAGATGAATTGAAATCAACTAGATATATGTTATCTTGTCTATTACCAATTAAAACAATGTTGTTATTTAATGCAATATTACATGCTGAGTTGGTAAACCAAACCTGATAACCAGCATCACATAGCTGGCTGATGCTGATTAAGTTGTGCTTTAGTCCTTCCACATAGGCCACTTTCTTGAATGTAATTGACCCTATTTTGACTTGGCCATAGCCTTTTGTTTGTCCAAAATTTGAATCTCCAAAGATTACTTTGGGTCCATGTTTGGCTTTGAAGGACACAAGGTTCTCCTTGTTGCCAGTCATGTGCTTTGAGCACCCACTATCCAAGTACCACTGCTGGTTCTCAATTGGATAGGTCTTTATCTGCACATACAACAAATCAATTGTTTTTGACCCAGTTTACCTTGGGCCTTTCTTGATATCCTTTAAATTCTGAAATAAAAGACATCTCAGGTTGACTCTTATAGCCTACAGGATGATATCTCCTAGGAGGTATTATCCATTCAGCATAAGGGTTAAAGTGATGAGATGTGGAGCTGGAATTAAATTTTGAATTAACCCCTGAGAACTGACTTTTGCTCTGAGCTTGGCTCGACGCACGTCGAGCTTCGGTCGACGGACTCTGGTGAGTGCGTCGAGCTCCATTCGACGGCGAAGGCTTGCTTTGTTCAGAAGGTAGAGGGCGTCGACCTGAGTTCGACGTTCTCTTGCGATTACGTCGAGCTCTGGTCGACGTCCGTCGAGCTTCGTTCGACGCTTTTTGTCCAGTTTCCTGGGTTAAGTCAGCATTCTTCCTAGCCACTATCAAGACTCCTTTACCTTTCTCACTGGTAAATTTGATTGGAGTTGTCAGCACTATGGGTTGGCTGGATGAAGCACCCAAGCCCAGTGAACCATTCAATCTTGAGTTCACTGTACTTGTGATGTCCATCAATTTGATACTTCTCCCATTAAGGGTTTCTTCAAATTGTTTGGCCTTAGATAGCTCACCTTTCAGTGAAGCTATCTCCTCCCCACACTGCTTCAACTCTTCTAAGAGTCTAAGATTATCTGAGTTAATGGATTTGCATTCAATTAATTGTTCTCTGAGAGTTTTAATCAACTTTTGAGATTCAATCAAGTCAATGCACATAGATTTGAACTCAGATTTAAATTCATCAGAGGTAAAATCAAATGAATCTATTACCTGATCCTCAGTGAGTTCCTGATCAGATAGGTAATCAGCATCAGGCTCTGAATCAGTGTTCTTTTGAGATGCACTGATGGCCATCATGCAGAATCCTTTTTCTTCTGCATCATCCTCATCATCACTAGAGCTGGATGATGAATCAGACTCATCAGATTCACTCCAGGATTCAGCCACAAATCCTTTTCTGGTGTGCTTGCTGTTGCTGGAGGAAGGCTTGTCATGGTACTTCCTTGACTCCTTATCTTTCCTTTTATCTTTTCTTTCCTTCTTGTCCCTTCTGTCTTTATCTTGATTTTCTGGACAGTTGGGTAAAATGTGTCCTGGTTTCCTGCAGCCAAAGCAGATAATATCTTTATTAGTAGATCTGTCATACCTTGGCTTGTCTTTGTCTTTGGATGACCATCTTCTGAAGTTCCTTTTATTCAGCTTATTGAACCTTTTGACCAGTAGGCTCATAAGCTCTTCACTTCCCAACACCTTTTCTTTAGGTTCTTCTTCCTGTGCTTTGAAGGCAATGGTTTTCTCAACCTTTTCTGTTGGTGTGGATGTCTTCTGCTCTTCTTCTCTCTTCTTAATGAATTGCTCATAACTCTTGAGCTTTCCTAGAAGAGCTTCTGTGGATAACTCACAGACATTTCTTCCATCTTTAATTGACCAGATTCTTGAGTCCCAAGAGCTAGGGAAACAAGTCAGTATCTTGTCATTTATCTCAGTGAGAGATATGTCCTTCTCTAGTGATCTAAACTCACTGATGATTAGGCTCAGTCTATTGTACATGTCAGCAACTGACTCAGACTCTGCCTTTTTGAAGTTCTCATACTGGGTGATGAGGTAGGATCTCCTATCCTTTCTTTCATCTGCAGAACCTGATACAATTTCTGAAAGTTTTTCCCAGATCTCTTTAGCAGTATTGCAATCAGCTACTTTCTGGAAAATGTCATCTGACATGGTTTGAGCCAAAATGTTCATGGCTTTAACATCTGCTGCCTTCCACTTCTTTATGTCAGCATCAGTTCCTGAAGGTGGAGGAACAGCTGATGTACTTGTTCCTGTGGGAGGTCTTGGGCAATCTGTCAACACAGAATTAAAAATGTCTTCATCAAAAGAGTTCATGTACAGTCTAATCCTTGCTTTCCATAGTGCAAACTTAGAGAGATTGCACATAGGAGGTCTGGTATTAGCAAAGTCCTTGTTTTGTGCCATGAGTTTTAAAGATAAGTAAAACTAAGGAAAATAACCCTTTGAGAGAAATGATCTTATCAGGGATCTTTTGATCCAGGTGTTAGCCTGTATGAATGATCAACCTGCCTCTGATACCAATTGAAAGTGCAGGATAAGATCAATCCTAACTCTAGAGGGGGGTGAATAGAGTTATTTAAAATAATTTTGCAAATAAAAACTTGTGTGCAGAGAAAGTTTATATTTACTTAGTGTAAGGTGCTATAGCAAATAATCAGAGTAAAAAGAAATTCACAGCACAAAGCAAAACACAAAGAAACAAGCAATCCAGACGACACAAGGAGCTATAGTGGTTCCCCAAATCTGGGTACATCCACTCTTCTATCACCCTTGATAGGAATCCACTTCAAGATGAGTTGATCAGGTGTCTTGATCACCAGAGAGTTTTTGATCAGGTTCTCACAAACCAAAGGAGCTGATTTTGACCAGGTTTCAGCAAAACCAAAAGTAACTTTTGAAGGGAGTTAAAACCCTGTACAGAAAGAAAAAGAAAAAGGGATGAGGTTGTCTTCTCTATCAACAAGCAGAGAGAAGCAAAAGTGGATCTGTAGTTGTTGTCAAAGCTCCCCCTGAGATCAAGAAGAAGTTCAGGAAGGAGAGCTCTGCACAAGGGTGACAGGTCTTCAAAGATCTGATTTGCTCCAGCAAAAGATGATCCAAGAAGGTTGGATGGTTGTGTCTGAAGCAATCAGAATTCCTGTGAGTGAGCTTTCAAAACAATATCACAGAGAGAGCAGCTGAAGTCCTGTATTGTTGTTCTATGTCTCTCTGTCTAGCTAAAAATGAATAATATAACTGAGTCTTCTTCTTCCTTTTCTTTGATAGCCGTTGGAAGTCAGCATTAATTGCTTTCCTTAAATGTCCATGCCTCAAAGGAAATGTCAGACAGACATTCCTTAGAAAATTCCTTGAGCCATGCACTAGATATGCTGTAACGGCCAATAAATCTTCAGCATTAATTGTCTGACAGAAGGAATTTGAATTCCTATTCAAAACTGACGGAAGTCTGGAAAACGTCGAGCTCACAGTAAAACGTCGATCTGAGCACGACACACATCGGCCAGAGAGTGTTTTCTGTAAGCAGAACTGGGTTCGACGGAACGTCGAGCTGAGGTCGACTCCACGTCGAGCTGAGGTCGACTCCACGTCGAGCTGAGGTCGACTCTGCGTCGAGCAGAGGTCGACTCTGCGTCGAGCTGAGATCGACTCTGCGTCGAGCTGAAGTCGACTATGCGTCGAGCTGAAGATTACTCTAACTAGCCTATGTGACCTTTATAACAACAAGGGGGTCACAACACAAAATCCCTATAGAAGTATAGTCATCCTGGTCCAAATAGTAATAGGGTGTTCCAACAAAGTAGATATGAAAGAATAATAACTTACAAGTACCTGGAGGGAACTTGCAGATATCTGCTAATCTCTATAAAAGAAGAGTAAGAAGCAAATATGAAATGAACATGTCTTCCTGCAGATTTTTTGATAGGAAGACTAACACTAGCTCTTGACATAGTAGGATTGTGCCAACAATCTAAGGCAAAATTCCCCACCTTACCACAACACCAGCACTGATGAATGTTATATCTTATTTTCTGAGCAGGTCCTGCAATTTGGTTAACTACTGACTATACAGAAGGAAGATGAGCAACAACCTTCTTCAAGTTCCTTTCAGCAAGAATCTGAATGAAGATGAGTCTTTCAGCAGACTTAATTGGCTTGCTCTGACTGCCATTAACAGTAGTTTTCTTTTGCAGAGAACTAGATCTTAATAGCCTCAAAGATAGCCACATCAGGCTTACTGATAGACTTACCCTTAGTCTGAGTCTTTGTTGAGTGGCCTTGAGAGTTGGCCACTGTCACATTCTTGAGAATGGGGACTGGAGCACCAAAGACAAATGGTCCATGATGGGCCATTTGAATTTCCTCATGGGGATCCTTAAAGGCACTCATTCCCCTACTATATCTTCCACCATAGCTGTGAATATCTCTGTTCACACTAGTGGATCTACCATTCATCCAGTGACCATAAATGCTTTCTTGGTCATACCTATTTGAAGGCAACTGAACTTTCCTAAAAAGAATGGGAGGCTTGGATGTTATAGGCTAAGCTGAAGCTTTGCCTTTCCCTTTGAAATAAGTAGCTCTTGTGTTTCCCTTGAATCCCAACCCCTTCTTTCCATTTTGAGAGGAGAAGTAGTCTATCAAGGGAAACAAAGTACTTGGCTTAGAATAACTAGCCATAATTCTTTTTTACTTATGGAGTTTCTCTTCAAGATCCCTAATGAGACTATTCCTGAACTTGATGGTGTCAAACGGAATGAGTGAAATGGTTTTCAGTTGGCTGACCTCCGTATCCTTCTGATCCAGCAAGGATGATGTCTCAGCCCGCTGGCAGCAGCTAGCTGAAGGGAGGTAATCTCCTCAGCTTGCTTTTTGGCCAACTTTCTGCTCCTCTTGATGACATCCAGAAGTGCACCATACTTGTCAATCAGTTGATTGACATCTTCCTCAGATTCTGATCCATCATCACCACTAGATGATGATGCCTCAGAATTTGGACTAGTCTCATAATCTCATTCAGAAGATGAGCTGGATAGAGAGAATACCTTTTCTAGACCAGGAAGACCCTGACTGGATTCTTCATCAGATCTGGCCATCAACCCATAGCAGCTGCTGGCTTCTTCTTCATCTTCATACTCGTCTGTGTCACTATCTGTATGCTATAGAGGGGATCTGATCCTTATCCTGGAAGCAGGGTATTCTTCTGCTTCTTCTTCAACAGCTTCTCCAGCTTCTTCTTCAGCAGCAAAGAGCCCAATGTAGGCTTCCTCTTCTTCAAACTTTGAAGATGTTGAGTCATACTGACTCCAACTCTTCTCTTTCTTAGCAATGAAGGACTTTTCCTTCTTTCCCTTGTGCTGGTGGATCTTTTTCTCACCAGCCTCTCTTCTCTTAACTGGTCATTCAGCTATGACATGCTCAGATTTGCTGCAATAGTAGCAAACAACTTTAGAGGAACTATGTTTACTAGTTTTAGAATCATATATGTCTTTCTTGGAGTGATTCTTCCTGTGATGAGAAGAGTAGGAAGGTCTGCTCCTCCACTGCTTCTTCTTCATCAGCTTCTAAAACTTCCTGGAGAAGGCAGCAAAGTCTTCATCTGACAAGCTGTTGTCAGATGAGCTTGGCCTTGTGTTGTCTGAATCAGTATGCCTTCTTGGAGGAGCGGGAATCCACTCCTTGCTCTCCCTGGTGCTATCTACTCTGAAGGCCAAAGACTTTTCCTTGGCATGGGATTTGTTGATGGTCTCCTCCTCTTTCCTGGCTGCCAGCTGCATCTCATAAGAGTGCAACTTTCCAAACAGTATATGGGGAGGAGTATCAGCTAGCTTTTCCACCTCTCTGATGGCATAGATCTTGGTGTCCCATTCTCTAGTTAAAGACCTAAGAACTCGTCATTAAGCTCATAATGATTGAATACCCTCTCATAGGTCCTTAGCTCATTCACTATCCTGAAGAATCTTTCATAACAGACAAATATGCTCTCTCCCTTGGTCTTCCTTAAAGCCCCATACTCCTGGTTGAGCATGGACTTCCTGTCATCTCTAACCTTTTCAGTTCCCTCCATATAGACCACCAAAGTGTCTCACATCTCCTTGGAGGTCTGACAGTGAACCATATTTTGAAAGGTTTAGTCATCTATGGCTCCGATAATGATGTTTTGTGCCCTCTTGTCCATGGTTGCCAAGATGACTTCATCCTTAGTCATCTCTGAATATTTCTTTTGTGTCTGGACTGTTGCATCCAGAACTGAGACCTTTATAGGGATGAAAGGTCCCTCTTTGACAGTAATAAAGATCCTTGGGTCAGATGCTTTCATTGAAAGTCTTTAGTTCCAAGGTAGCTAAACACCTAAGGGGGGGGTGAATAGGTTTTCTAGTTTTTTAAGATTTTCTTTAACTTGGTGTGTTGTGAGTTAGCTAGGTTAGCTTGATTTCAAGACAATCCATAAAAGCACACACAATATTTATAGTGGTTCCCTGGATTATGGGTACATCCACTGTCCCTCACCTTTATAATAGCTTGTTAGACAAGACCCTTCTCCAAAACTCGGCTCTTAAGAGTTTACAACCCAGATCCCACAAGATCTCTCAGTCTCCTCCAAGACCTACAACTCAGGAACAAGGCCCTACCTACGAGCAAGCTTGCTCCTACAACTCAGTTATCAAGAGACCACCTACCTCAGACTTGAACACAAGTCATACAGCTCAGGCTATGGAGATTAGCCCTACAACTCAGAGAGTAAAACTCTCCTACAGCCCAGATCTGTTAAGATCCTACCTCAGCCTTTATAAATTAGGTCTACAACTCATATCCAAAAGGATCCTACAGCTCATATCCAAGAATGGATCCTACAAAAATAAAGTTTGGTTTGTTGATGTGGTTGATTTGACACCAGAGAAAGTTCTCTGTGCCTGTCTTCCTGGACTGAGTTTGCCTCAGCCCTACCTTCTTCTCAAAAAAAAGAAAATGATTTCTTCAGTAGATTGCTGTTTGTGCTGGAAGTGTCTCTGAAACCAAAGTCTCTGAACTTGTTGTTGAAGACAAAGGAGTAGACAGTTCTTTTTCTTCTTCAAACAGCTTACCTTGACTGTAGAAAATTGAAGTCTCTGCTGCTTCTTCTTTCTCAGAAAAAATTTTCCGAACTTGTTATAGCCGATGAAAATAGCTACAGCTAACTTGAGGAACTTTTAGGTCGGTTGATTCAACTTCTTGCTTCAAGCATGAAAATAATGGCGATTAAGATGAGGTTCAAGAGCAACTCTTCGAAATGAATGAAACCCTAAAAGTTGAGTTCTAAGCTCCCGATCTTGTTCCTTTTACCTTCATCCATCCAATGGCTATATGACTTGTAGGCCCCACTGAAGTTGTTGGCTGCAACATGGCTTTTACAGAAAAAATCTTCCTATAGACCTGCGACTCTATTTGTCCTGTTCTGTAGCTTTCCCGCAACTAATTTGAATCATGTTGACTTTTGTTAACTTTTGTTGACAGCATTTGTGGACTTAGCCAAATTATCAGATTCAATCCAGACATTGAGTGTGTTGAGTGAATGGCCTTCACTCAATGCCTTTAGACTTAGCCAATTCTTCTGTCTGCTTGGGCATTGAGTGTGTTGAGTGAACTGGCTTTACTCATTGCCTATGGACTTGGTCTATTCTTCTGTCTTGCTTAGGTGTTGAGTGCATTGAGTGAACTGTCTTCACTCAACGCCACTAGACTTAGCTGCAACTTTATTTATCTGCTAGGCGTTGAGAGTGTTGAGTGAACTAGCTTCACTCAACGCTTCTAGACTTAGACAGATTTTTCTGTCCATCTTTCTTTGAGCTTTGACATCACACGACTCTTTCTTCTCTAGCGTTGAGTGAGCTGTATTCACTCGACGCTTCTTGATTTAGCCATAATTCTTGACATATCTTCAATGGCTTTGACTACTTTAGCTTGTCTCAACGCTTCTTAGTATATGGCGTTGAGTGAACTAGTTTCAATCAACGCCTATGGACTTAGCCACATTTTCTTCCTTGCTAATGCTGAAGCTTTGACAGACTTAGCTATACTCGATGCCTTTTGATATATGACGTCAAGTGAACTGGCTTCACTCAATGCCTGTAGACTTAGATAGATTTCTGTCTCTCCACTTCTCTACCTTGTGACCACCTGTCATAACCACTTGGAATATCTGTCTAATCAATGTGACAAGGACCAACCTGCATGCATGAACTTGAACATATATCAAATACAACTATGTGTATACCATTGACTTGTTTGACTTCTACAAATTTGGGACATTGTGAGCAATGGACCCAACATCCATGAACAGTCTGATCCTCTCCTTCTAGATTCCAAAGCTCTCCTTCCTACAGATAGGAAGCTTCATGGAACCTAGCTCCTTATGGTTCTCTCCTGAACCAATAAGTATACTTCTTTTGGCTACCCTTTGAGATCTACTCAGACTATTAAGTCTTTCTTGAGCAACCTCCCTATGATATCACTTGAAAGTCTTTAGTTTTCAAGGGAAGCTAAACACCTAGTGGGGGTGTAACACCCCTATCCGTCACATAGCATATAGCAGTAGGTCCGGCCGGGGCCCGACGCCATATACTACGGACAGACTGGTCGGTTACGCGTTGAAACCATTCAACCAATCATGTCGTCCTACACAACACCTAGCGGAAGCAAATTATTTAGTTGAAAAAGAAATAAGAACCCTGCTACAAAGCATGAATGTCCACTACCAACTCAGGAATGTAATCATACACAAAAGAGAACTGGCCTTAAGGCCTTACATTGTTCACTTAACAAAATAGTGTTTTCCAAACTTCGGCACGCAGGCCGGGCATACATGAAAACGGGAAAGATACATAAGCAATTAGACCTTCGAGGGCCGGCACAGCAACAAGGGCTTTAGCCCGCTATTTCCCGCTCTGCTCCGCAGCACCTGCAAGCCACAAACCACCGCCCGGTGGCAAACAATAGCAACGGTCAGCAATGCTGACCAAATTATAACGATCCCGCCCCCAAAAATCGGGGCGGCGATGCTCTTTCCCTGCACTTCATTAGTATAGGCAATATATTAATGTGAACACACATCAACACAGGCGTAGGCTCGCACGACCACACACCCCGTGCACTCAGGGCACATTCTCGGCGAACCGGCCAACGTCACGTCAATTCAAGCCATAGACGTTCTCAATCCACCACCGCCTCTTGGACGGTCATCATATGAGCATTTTGCCTTCCTGGCCTTGGTCACGGCAATTTAAGCCATAGACCGCCGAAGACCCTCATCCATGCCAACGGTCCTACCGAACGACATAGACCGGGTACGGTTCCGCCTGACCCGTGCTCATACCGCAACGACAATTTAAGCCATATGTGCAGGTCAAGACTCACCGAGTCCCATTTCCGCCACAACAATCACATAACCCGGTTATGTTCACGTTGGCTCCCCGGCCACCGTGTTGGCAAAACCCGCCTTTGCCCAGTTTTCCGGGTGCACCTTGGAGTTAATCTTCAAGGCTCCCTGATGCAATCTACCACGTAGAAAACCCTAAAAACACCCAAACACCCGGAGTTTTCCCCGGTTCATATGCAATGCAACATCACCGATCCGGCTCTACATGTCCGGATAGGCTTCACACACAATGCCTATGTCCGTTTTCGCATACGGACTCTACACAAGGGGGACTTCACATATCTACCCCAAGGAACGCTCCAACTCTTCGCTCACTCGCGAGAGCGGGCTTCCTATGCAAAGGAAAAGAGGGCTTCACATGCCCAAGGATGAGAAATCGTTACCCTTGCATTCTTCCGCGGCGCCATCGAAAACTATACGGTTGGAAAGCACCGCAACAGCGTCGCCTCCGCGGATCTGGACTCGGATCGCGATTCGGAACTCCGAAGCTCTTCTGGCGGCCAGATCTAGCCCTTCTTCCTCCTCCTTGCTCTCTCCTCTCTCTAGCTTTTAGAAAGTGAACCACTCAAGAGAAATGAGGGTTTCTAAATCCTATTCCCGGCTAAAACCCCCCAGGAGCAGCCCCCCACATTCGGATCCAAAGCCAAGGAAATGAACGGCCGCGATTAAGCCCCAAATTATAAAATCTGGGCCGAACACGGGTTGGCACACGGCCGTGTGCCTGGCCGTGTAGCTCATTCGCCGTCTCGACCCAAATTGAAAACCAGCACACGGCATGTGACACGGCCTCCGACACGCCCGTGTCGCCTACGACACACCCGTGTCGGGCCCCGTGTCACGCCCCCCGTGTGCGATAAATCGACACTTTGCAGTCAGAGGGGTACACGGCTTGGTGACACGGCATGGGACACGCCCGTGTCACATCTGACACGCCCGTGTCTGTGCCCATGTCACGGCCCGTGTACCACTCGACGATTCCCTTGAGTGACACGGCCTGGGACACGCCCGTGTCCTAGGTCGTGTCCCTCCATACGACCATCGTCGACCTACACTGGTCGACTACACGGCCAGTTCGACGACTCGAGCTCGATACGCCCGACACGGCCTCCGACACGCCCGTGTCGTGGCCCGTGTCACCTGCACCAAAAATCTGACTTGGCCAAAAACGATCCCCGTCGCTCCTACGACAACTTTGGGGTGTTACAATTCTACCCCCCTTAAAGAATTTCGTCCACGAAATTAATAAAGGACAAACAGGACTTAACTTAAAACAGTACCTGAGCGGAACAATTCCGGGTACTCCTCGAGCATAGTCTGCTCCCGTTCCCAAGAGAGCTCCTCACACCCGCAATTATCCCACCGGACCTTAACCATCCGGATCTCCTTATTACGGAGTCTCTTGACCTCAACATCTTCGATACGAATGGGCTTGACCCTAGTCATCAACCCTTCGTCCAACGGCACTTGGTCAACCGCGATCACCTGCGAAGGCTCTTGCACCGCCTTCCGCAACACAGAAATGTGAAACACATCGTGTAATCCACTCAACTCCACCGATAGCTTCAAACGGTATGCAGCTTCGCCGACTCGCTCCAGAACCTCAAAAGGTCCAAGGTATCTTGGGCTCAGCTTCTTCAAGCATCTCACCCGCGAAACCCCCTTGAACGGCTTCACTTTCAGGTATACCCAATCGCCTACCGCGAACTCCACGTTCCGATGCTTGGCATTGTAATACTTCGCCTGCCGGTCCTGAGCGATCAACAAGCGCTCCCGAATGATCCGCACTAACGAGGTAGCACTCTTCACCTCCTGCTTCTTGTACAACCTTGCCTCACCCGTTTCAAGCCATGATAACGGCGTGCGACACTTCCTACCATACAGGGCCTCGAAGGGCGCCATTTGTATACTCGCTTGGTAGCTATTGTTGTACGCGAACTCCACCAAATAAAGGTGGTCTTCCCAATGCTTCCCGAAGTCTAGAACACACATGCGGAGCATGTCCTCCATTGTTCTATTGACCCTCTCGGTCTGCCCATCCGTCTGCGGATGGAAAGCTGTGCTGAACTTTAACTTCGTTCCCAGCATCTGCTGCACCAACCTCCAATCATTTGACGTGAACCGCCCATCGCGATCACTTACAATGCTACGGGGCACACCATGCAGCCTAACAATATTGTCGACATACAACTTTGCCAATTTCTCCACTGGATCGTCCTTCCTATGCGGAATGAAATGCGACACCTTGGTTAGCCGATCTATGATCACCCAGATGGCGTCGTTCCCCTTCTGCGACCTTGGCAACCAGTGCACAAAGTCCATAAATATATCGTCGAATTTCCACTCCGGTATAGGCAAGGACTTCAAAAATCCTCCCGGCTTTTGGCACTCCGCCTTCACCAAGGCGCACGTTTGGCACTTAGCCACGTACAACGCCACATCTTTCTTGAGCCCCGGCCACCAAAACAGCTTCTTGAGATCACGATACATCTTCGTGCTCCCTGGGTGGATTGAGTACTTGGTATGATGAGCCTCGTACATCAACTCCGCCCGGAGGTTACCCCCACTCGGGACGCACAACCGATGATCCTTCCTTAACAAACCATCATCCACCGAGAACTGGGAATTTGACCCATCCAGAGCGGCCTCCATAAGCTCCTTCATGGAGTCATCTAACTCCAATGCCTGCCGAACCCGGTCAGCCAGGTCATACTGCACTTCCGTCCAGTTTAACATTGCTTTGGCGCTCGTCTGCTTGTCAACGCAACAGATCTCAAGCTCCTCCAACTCCCGTACTAGCCGCTCATCATGCACCGACTACCAGTTGACTTGGGCGGGAGCCCTGCGGCTCAGCGCATCCGCAACTGCGTTGCCCTTCCCAGGTACATAATGTATTTTGAAGGTGTAGTCCCCTAGGAACTCCATCGACCTCCTCTGCCTCATATTAAGGTCCTTTTGATCCAACAAATATTTTAGGCTCTTGTGATCGGTGTATATATCGACCCTTACGCCGTATAGGTAGTGCCTCCATAATTTGAGTGCAAATATCACGGCCGCCAACTCCAAGTCGTGCACCGGATAATTTCTTTCATGCACCTTCAGCTGACGCGATCCATACGCTATCACGCTCCCATGCTGCAACAACACGCAGCCCAAGCCACTACCCGAAGCGTCGCTATACACCTCAAAGCCCTCGGTCCCACTCGGCGAACTAAGCACTGGCGCCGTGGTTAACCGTCTCTTCAGCTCCTCAAAAGCTTGCACGCACTCTTGCGTCCACAAGAATTTCTGATCCTTCCTTGTCAACTTCGTGAGAGGTAATGCTAACCGCGAGAAGTTCTCTACGAAGCGCCTGTAATATCCGGCAAGCCCAAGAAAACTCCGGACTTCCGCGACAGAAGATAACGCAGGCCACTCCCGTATCGCAACAATCTTCGCCGGATCCACTGCTATACCTTCCCCACTCACTATATGACCAAGGAACCCTACCGAGGGTAGCCAGAACTCGCACTTGGAGAACTTTGCGTAAAGCTCATTCCTCCTCAAAGTCTCCAATACCAAATGCAAGTGCTTGAAGTGGTCTTCTTCGCACTGCAAGTACACCAAAATATCGTCAATAAAGACGATCACAAAGCGATCCAGGAAATCTCTGAACGTCCTGTTCATCAGATCCATAAATACTGATGGCGCATTTGTCAGTCCAAACGGCATGACCGTGAACTCGAAATGCCCATACCTCGTACTGAACGCCGTCTTCGGGATATCACATTCCCTGATCCTCAGCTGATAGTACCCCGACTTTAAGTCCAACTTGGAGTATACCGACGATCCGACTAACTGATCAAGGAGATCATCAATCCTCGGGATCGGGTACTTATTCTTCTCCGTTAGCTTTTTCAACTCTCTATAGTCGATACACAGCCGCATACTCCCGTCCTTCTTCTTAACGAAGAGGACCGGTGCGCTCCAAGGCGACGAGCTTGGACGCACATACCCTTGCTCCATCAGCTCCTCTAGCTGAACTTTCAACTCTGCCATCTCCTTAGGCGCCAACCTATACGGAGTACGTGACACCGGTTTGGCCCCCGGTACGAGCTCGATGGTGAAATCAATCTCCCGTTGCGGTGGGGCTCCGGGAAGACTATCCGGGAACACATCGGGGTATTCGCAAACCACTGGGATGCTATCCAACGGGGACTTTGGCTCCACAGCCCCCACTATTGCGAAGAACAGCTCTGCACCAGCACGAACTGCCTTCACCACCTGAAGAGCAGACATCAGTGTCCTGCTCGACCCCTTTAACCCCTCGAATGTAGTCTCCCGCCCTACACCCAGCTTGACCTCCTTCCGGTCACAGTCAATCCAAGCTTTCTGATCTGACAGCCAATCCATTCCAAAGATCACGTCGAACTCTACTAGCGGAAGCAATGACGCTAGCAAGTCGAACTCTTGGCTCCCAATGTGAACCTTTACGGCGCACACCCTGTCCGCACGCATCGAGCACCCATTCAGTAGCAGCACATCCAACTTGTCCTTCGCCATCGAAGAAGGGACTCCGATGCGCGATATAATGCTTTCGGACAAGAAGGAGTGTGAAGCTCCCGTATCGAACAGTGCCCGTGCCGGACTATCACTAATCACAACAAAGCCTATACAAATAATATTAGACTAACAAGCAATAGATAACGGTATTAAAGCTAACTTGCTATAAATTAACTCATACCTGTCACCACATCCGCTTGCTTGATGGCCTCCTGCTGGCCCAAGTTATAGACTCTAGGCTGAGTCGGAGCATAGTGGGACGCGGTCGACTCCACCGCTTTGCCCTTCTCCTCGTAAGTAGCTCCTTGCTTCCTTTCGGACTTTGAGCGTCCACTCCAGCAATCACGGGCAAAGTGCCCCGGCTTTCCACACGTGAAATAAGCGCCCGGGGTTCGATTGGTAGTTGCCCCCGAGGCACCTGAAGCAGCTGGACCCGACGTCTTAGCTTTCTTATAGAATCTGCAGTAGCCCAACTTCGACGTAGTCGGTGCCTTGAACTCCGCTTTCTTGTTACCGGATTCCTTCTTTGCTTGGACATTCTTCATGTCCTTCTCCAAGGACTGGGCCGAACTGACCAGGGTCATGAAACCCTGCGTCTTGGGCCCCGACAGTAGCAATCTTAAATCATCTCTTAGCTCTTCGTAGAAGCGGCTCGTCTTGCGCTCCTCGTCTGCGAAGGTAGCGCCGACATATCTCCCCAACCGAGTAAACTCGTGGAGGTACTCATCGACGGTGCAATCCCCTTGCACTAACTTCTGAAATTCACTTTCTAGCACAATCCTCTGCGCCGAGGGGAGGTATCGAGCCATGAACAGTCTCGCAAACTCCTCCATCGAAA
Organism: Platanthera zijinensis; assembly: GCA_039513925.1. Taxonomy (NCBI): domain Eukaryota; kingdom Viridiplantae; phylum Streptophyta; class Magnoliopsida; order Asparagales; family Orchidaceae; genus Platanthera; species Platanthera zijinensis. The sequence continues at coordinate 135,284,538 of CM077080.1, read as the reverse complement.
CTTTGGCCAACAGCCTTCCCCACAACTGATGTAGCTCTAGGCCTTCCCACCATAACCGTGCGTCCCCATCCAAAAGGAACGTCGCTATAGTGGTCTTCTGCCACTCTTCCGTTTCCGTCGCAGTCATCACCCTGTTGACCCTTGAGAGCCAATCCTCTGCTGTGGTCAGGGTTTCTGCCCCCGTTAATACCGGTGGGTGAAAGCCCATCACGTGCTTCAGTTGTCTTTCCGTTGCTCTCTGAGGCAACTCTGGCTCCAACACTACTTGCTCAACCCTCCTTTGCTCTGCCGTCTGAAGCGGTACTTGCTCCATAGCAGGAGCGGGCTGCTGCACCTGCCTTGCAGGCTGCGCATTGATCATTGCCATGACCGCTTCTGCCACCAACCTAATAGTCTCGGCAGACGGAGGTGTTGTAGGCGCATCGCTTGGCGCACTGCTCGCCTCAGAACCTGGCCGTTCAGACGGCCCAGCACCACTTCTGGTCACCTATAATCGTGCAAAAACACCGATAAGCGACCCAAAAATTACTGCAAACAGCAATTATAGGAACACGCAGGTTCCTCAAACATGTATATTTTCATTCCTAAGTGGACATTCATAGGTTCTTTTCATGTTATAACGATGACGCACACATGTGCTCACCACCCCTTAAAGTGAATTCATCCACAAATTCATTTAAGCTTGACCGAAACCAGAAATCTGATACCAATTTGTAACACCCCTATCCGTCACATAGCATATAGCAGTAGGTCCGGCCGGGGCCCGACGCCATATACTACGGACAGACTGGTCGGTTACGCGTTGAAACCATTCAACCAATCATGTCGTCCTACACAACACCTAGCGGAAGCAAATTATTTAGTTGAAAAATAAATAAGAACCCTGCTACAAAGCATGAATGTCCACTACCAACTCAGGAATGTAATCATACACAAAAGAGAACTGGCCTTAAGGCCTTACATTGTTCACTTAACAAAATAGTGTTTTCCAAACTTCGGCACGCAGGCCGGCCATACATGAAAACGGGAAAGATACATAAGCAATTAGGCCTTCAAGGGCCGGCACAGCAACAAGGGCTTTAGCCCGCTATTTCCCGCTCTGCTCCGCAGCACCTGCAAGCCACAAACCACCGCCCGGTGGCAAACAATAGCAACGGTCAGCAATGCTGACCAAATTATAATGATCCCGCCCCCAAAAATTGGGGCGGCGATGCTCTTTCCCTACACTTCATTAGTATAGGCAATATATTAATGTGAACACACATTAACACAGGCGTAGGCTCGCACGACCACACACCCCATGCACTCAGGGCACATTCTCAGCGAACCGGCCAACGTCACGTCAATTCAATCTATAGACGTTCCCAATCCACCACCGCCTCTTGGACGGTCATCATATGAGCATTTTGCCTTCCTGGCCTTGGTCATGGCAATTTAAGCCATAGACCGCCGAAGACCCTCATCCATGCCAACGGTCCTACCGAACGACATAGACCGGGTACGGTTCCGCCTGACCCGTGCTCATACCGCAACGGCAATTTAAGCCATATGCGCAGGTCAAGACTCACCGAGTCCCGTTTCTGCCACAACAATCACATAACCCGGTTATGTTCACGTTGGCTCCCCGGCCACCGTGTTGGCAAAACCCGCCTTTGCCCAGTTTTCCGGGTGCACCTTGGAGTTAATCTCCAAGGCTCCCTGATGCAATCTACCACGTAGAAAACCCGAAAAACACCCAAACACCCGGAGTTTTCCCCGGTTCATATGCAATTCAACATCACCGATCCGGCTCTACATGTCCGGTTAGGCTTCACACACAATGCCTATGTCCGTTTTCGCATACGGACTCTACACAAGGGGGACTTCACATATCTACCCCAAGGAACGCTCCAAATCTTCGCTCACTCGCGAGAGCGGGCTTCCTATGCAAAGGAAAAGAGGGCTTCACATGCCCAAGGATGAGAAATCGTTACCCTTGCATTCTTCCGCGGCGCCATCGAAAACTATACGGTTGGAAAGCACCGCAACGGCGTCGCCTCCGCGGATCTGGACTCGGATCGCGATTCGGAACTCCGAAGCTCTTCCGGCGGCCGGATCTAGCCCTTCTTCCTCCTCCTTGCTCTCTCCTCTCTCTAGCTTTTAGAAAGAGAACCACTCAAGAGAAATGAGGGTTTCTAAACCCTATTCCCAGCTAAAACCCCCCAGGAGCAGCCCCCCACCGTCGGATCCAAAGCCAAGGAAATGAACGGCCACGATTAAGCCCCAAATTATAAAATCTGGGCCGAACACGGGTTGGCACACGGCCGTGTGCCTGGCCGTGTAGCTCATTCGCCGTCTCGACCCAAATTGAAAACCAGCACACGGCATGTGACACGGCCTCCGACACGCCCGTGTCGCCTGCGACACGCCCGTGTCGGGCCCCATGTCACGCCCCCCGTGTGCGATAAATCGACACTTTGCAGTCAGAGGGGTACACGGCTTGGTGACACGGCATGGGACACGCCCGTGTCACATCTGACACGCCCGTGTCTGTGCCCATGTCACGGCCCGTGTACCACTTCGACGATTCCCTTGAGTGACACGGCCTGGGACACGCCCGTGTCCTAGGCCGTGTCCCTCCACACGACCATCGTCGACCTACACTGGTCGACTACACGGCCAGTTCGACGACTCGAGCTCGACACGCCTGACACGGCCTCCGACACGCCCGTGTCGGGGCCCGTGTCACCTGCACCAAAAATCTGACTTGGCCAAAAACGATCCTCGTCGCTCCTACGACAACTTTGGGGTGTTACAGGGGGGTGAATAGGTTTTGGGTCTCTTTTAAGATTTCCTTCTTTTATGTGAGTTGTGAGTTAGTTATTTTCAGCTTTCAAGACACACCACAAAAGCACACACAAGGTTTATAGTGGTTCCCCAGATTATGGGTACATCCACTATCCCTCCCACCTCTCTAATAGTGTGTTAGATAAGACACTTCTTGAAATCTCGACTCATTAAAGCTTACAACACAGATCCCTCAAGATCTCTTAGTCTCCTCCAAGACTTACCTCAGGAACAAGGCCCTACCTCAAAGCAAGCTTGCTCCTACAACTCAGTGATCAGCTGATCACCTACCTCAGACTAAATTAATAGCTCTACACTCAGACTAAGGGGATAGCCCTACACTTAGAGAGTAAAATCTCCTACAGCTCAAATCTGAACCAGATCCTACCTCAGGCACATAGGCCCTACAACTAAGATCCACACATAGGATCCTACCTCGGGCAAAACTGCCCTACCTCAGATCCAAAACTGGATCCTACCTCAGACTTTATAAAATAGGCCTACACTCAGATCTGTTAAGATCCTACAGAAAGGAAAGGGTTTTGTTGTTGTTGATATGACTCCAGAGAAGTTCTCCGAGTCTATTGCTTCCTGAGTTGAGTTATCGCAGTCCTAACTTCTTCTCAGCAACAAGAAGGTTAATCTTCAATAAGCTGCTGCTTGTAGTGGAAGTAACTAAGAAACCAAGTCTCTGAACTTGCTATTAAAGACTGAAGGGTTGACAGTTTTTGTTAATCTTCAAACAGCTAACCTTGACTGTAGAAAGTTGAAGAATCTGATTAATCTTCTTTCTCATAAAGCTTTTCTGAACTTGTCATAGCTGATGAAAAATGCTACAGCTAACTGTAAGAATTTTTAGTTCAACGAATTTGAAACTTCAGCCTCAAGCTCTGCAACAATGGCGATGAAGAAGACGATGAAGTTCCGCCTCTTTGTGTTAATGATAAACCCTAAAAGTTGTCTTATATCTGCTGAACTTATCCATTTTATCTTCCGCCGTCCAACGGCTATTTGACCCGTGGGCCCACCTGATGTTGTTGGCTGCAACTTTTCTTTTACCGAAAATGTCGTACAGTAGTCCTACGGCACCATTTGTCGTGTACTGTAGCTTTCCCGTAATATTTTGAAACTTTGCTGACTCATGCTGACGTCAGCATCTGTGGACTTCGCCATTTTCTCAGTTTTATACCAGGCATTGAGTGCATTGAGTGAATGGCTATCACTCAACGAATCTGGACTTTGCCAATTGCTTCTGCACTATCAGGCGTTGAGTGCGTTGAGTGAACCTTCATCACTCAATGCTTTTGTCCTTGGACAATCTTTCTGTTGATGATGCGTTTAGTCCGTTGAGTGAATTGGCTTTTCTCAATCAATCTTGAATTAGCCAATTTCCAGTGCAATGTCATGCGTTGAGTGAATATTCATCACTCAACACATCTGGACTTAGCCGCTTCACAAACTGCCTGCCTTTATGTTGAGGCGTTTAGTGAACTGGATTCACTCAATACTTTTGTACTTAGGAAATTTTCTTGATGAGCTTGCGTTGAGTAAGCTGTCCTCACTCCACGCATCTGGACTTAGACAGATTTTTCTGTCTATCTCTCTTTAGGCTTTGACTGATCATTGCTCTGTCGACGCCTACTTCTTTGGCGTTGAGTGAGCTATCCTCACTCAATGATTCTGGATTTAGCAAGAATTCTTGACAGAATTTTCAAATGCTTGAGCTTGACTCAATGCTTCTCTTCAAGCATTGTGTGAGCTGTCCTCACTCAATGATTCTGGACTTAGTCGATTTTTTTGCTTGCCACTGCTTGATATTTGACAGACACAGCTATACTCGACGCCTCTTGTTATATGGCGTTGAGTGGCATGCCTTCACTCAACGCCTGTGAACTTAGCCGCATTTCTATCTTTTAAACTGATGGGCTTTGACTATCCACCCTTTACTCAGCGCTTTTTGGAATCTGGCATTGAGTGAACTAGCTTCACTCAATGCAGGTGGACTTAAATGATTTTCATTATTTCCAACATCCTTCCTTGGCATCTGGCATTGAGTGAACTGGCTTCACTTGACGCATGTGGACTTAGATAGATTTATGTCTCTCCACCTTTCTACTTTGTGACCACCTGTCACAATCACTTAGACAACCTATATAAACTTGTTCCAAGGAACATCCTACACATAATGAGCTTGAACAACATCAAATACAACTATGCTCTTAGTGTTGATGGTGATGCCTCTTCAAATCAAATATAGGGAACATTGAGGGCAATAATCCCAACAGTGCATGTACGAACTCCCTTCCGAAGGGCAATTGGAAGATCAAGGTTCGACTTGTTTGTAGTATCAGATCCATCCGTCGGAGAGACTACTGTCATGGAAATTGTCAGCAGTGGCTAAGGGAGAGAAGAAGAATTTGGAGAAAGAGAAGTAGACTTAGAGACTGATGGAGAAGAAAGAGACACATGTTAAGGTAGAGGTGCAGAGATAATAGGTAGAAAAGAGGGATCATCAGAAAATGAGAGAGTGGTGGAGGAAGAAAAGTAAGGAGAATCTTCGAAGAAAGTGATATCCGCGGAAATATACTGTTTCCGGTGAAGAGGATCATAACACCGATATCCTTTTTGTGTCGGACAGAAACCCAGAAAGATGCACTTAACTGAGCGAGGAGAGAGTTTTTCACGTCCAGGAGAAGGAGAGTGAACAAATTTGCATTCAAAGACACATGGAGGTAAAGGAAACGGTGTCGCACCAGGATATAGAATGTAGAAAGGAGTTTTGTCGTTGAGAACCATAGAAGGAACTCGGTTGATTAGGTAATAAGAAAGAAGAATGACATGAACCCAATAGGACCGAGGAACACTCATGTGAGTTAGAAGAGTGTGAGCCACATCAAGGATATGACGGTTCTTGCATTCAACAACCCCATTCTGTTGAGAGGTATACAAACAACTAGTTCGATGTATAATGTCACGATGTATTCAAAAGATGGAAAATTGAAGACTCAGGTACTCCTTGACATTATCAGTGTGAAGCACTTTAATAAAGACATCAAACTGTGTACGTATCTCATTATAGAACGCATTGAAAATAGAAAATATTTCAGAACGTTCTTGTAATAAGTACACCAAGTACATCGTGAAAAATCATCAATAAAGGTGACAAAATACAAACTATCCCTAATAACAGTCTTGGTAGGAGCAGGACCCCAAATATGAGAATGAACAAGCTCAAAAGGACGAGAAGAACTACATCCTTTCTTTGCTGGAAAAGTTAAACGGTAGTGTTTTCCAAGTTGGCAAGCTTTACAATTGAGAGAAGGATCTCCCCGAGGTAGATCAGGTAGAAGCTGGTAAAGAACGTGAGGAGAAGGATGCCAAAGGCGAAAATGCCACTACAGAAGAGAAGAGGAAGCAGAAAGGCAGACACATTATCATGGTAGAATAAGCCGCCACTTTGAGTCCCGGTAGCAATCGTCTCCTTGGAGTGATGATTCTGAAAAGAACAAGTAGACGAGGTAAAAGTAGCTGTGCAACTTAAATGTGTACACAAAGAAGTAACAGAAAGCAAGTTGCAAGGAAAATTTGGGATGTAGAGAGTGTACTCAAGCTGAAGAGATTGAGTGACCTACACTGTTCCAGATCTACACACAGGGGACGAAGAGCAATCCACAATAAAAACTGGAGGCAACCGATTATGTTTGTCCAGATAAGAGAAAAAATGAGGATTGCCCGTTATATGACTAGTTTGCGCCAGAATCAATGTCACCTACCCATAGTGGCCAAATGAGCAACACCCGAAGAGGTAGCCAGTGAAGTAGACTTCTTCGAGGTAGTATCACATGTAGCAGGTTGAAGATGAAGATGTTTGACCCAGCAACTATCAACAAGGTGACCAGTCTTACCACAATGAGAGCATAGATATTTAGAGAGAGTGTGTCAAACGGAATATCCTCCACGACCACTAAGAAAATCATGATGAGCCTGATGAGCAACAGTGTCAGGAGGAGGCGGAGAGGCAAGCTAAGGGCGCTGAAGGAGAGTAGTAACAGCCGAAATGCGAGCAGCAGTAGTATCCAAATTAGGAGTATCAGTCTCTCCAAGAATTTGTTGTCGAATCATAACATAAGACTCAGGCAATCGAAGCAAATAACACACCATCAGAAGCTCCTGAAAGTGTTTATGTTGCTCAGCGAGATCAACAAAGATGGGGTGATTCTAAAGAAGTTCAAAACCAAAAGCTTGAACTTCTTGATAAGCAGTAGCATGAGTCGTGATAGGTCGAGCAAAAAGATCCACATATAACATATATATGCGTGAAGTTTGTGCACCATTGGAGTATAGAGTAGCAAGATGATTCCAGGAAGCTTTAACTATTGCATCATGTCGAATAACGAGAAGACACCCATCAGACAGACTGTTAGCAAGTCATGTTCTCACCAAAGCATCACTGGCATCCCAATGATCAAAAGATGCAGACCCGTATACAGGAGGGTAATCAGTAAGATGATGACACATACGCTGAGAGCGTAGCAGAAAAATAAAGGAAACACTCCAGTCGGGATAATTCGGTTTAGTGAGCTTGGAAGAGGTACCCAAATTACCAAAGCAGAGAAAGGAGCGGATAGAACAAGGGGCGCGGATAGAGTATGGGAAGAAGAGAAATCTGACATCTCCATAGAAAGAAGAGAAAACAGATAGAAAGGGAAACCCGCGCGAACAAAGGGAGAGACAACGCAAAGAACAAGAAAGTCAACAAAGAGACTCTAACTGCACGGTTAGAGGATGAGGCCGGTAAAGAAGAGAACAAATAGCAGAAGGTACGAACAGAGCAAGACCGCGCGAACAGAGCGATACTGCGTCAACACAACAAAGGGAGGCCGCAAGAAGAGAACTAATCACAGGAGGTGCGAGTAGCAAAGGGAGGGCAGGAGGGGGGTAAGACTGAAGAAACTGCGGAAAGAAGATCAAGCAGTTAGAACAAACAGAGAACGTGGGCTCTGCCTAGAGACCTAATTGCAAACCGGAGCAAATGACCGGTTAGCTCTTATACCATGTAAGAAAACAAGTAAATAACAAAAATTTTATTGCTCAAAAAAGATAAATAATACAAAGGTATGTCCCTTATTTATAGAAGACGGGGAGAGAGGAAAAATAAAACAGGCGATGTGAGACTAAATACAACCCGCGCGGGATATGCAGTTTGAATAGATCAAACCGCATGACTAAGAAGCTTATGTGCGGCTTCTGGCAATTATCGGACGGCTTGCTGGAAACCGCTAAGCTCCATCTGCGGTCAGGCCACTAGACCACGACTTCAAGATACTCGGAGTGTACTCCAGCTTGCTACCAGACCGCAGCTGCGTTCTGTCCACCAGACTGCAACTTCAAACCTTGAAAAATGCCAATCTCCAACTGCCCCCATACCACAACTGCAAGTTAACAAACCGCCCGGATTGATCTGCGGACTATCAGACTTCATCTGAGGTTTGCCAAACCGTCAGGACTGAACTGCGGATTATTAAACCGCCAGGACTTGTCAAACCAAACTGTTAGTTTGCAAGACAAAAAAGTAGTCCGCCCTGACACGATTGCCTATGCCAAACCGCTAGAACTAACCACTTGTCCGCTCAAACTCCAAAAACTCTAACAGGGGAGAAAGCCGAAAGACCTAACGAGAGGTAGCAGTTGCACGGGTCCAAATGTCGTGGAAGTGGAAATTTGATAAGCAATTTTCAATCGTGGGGGTTATTCACGGTTGGATAAGAGACAAAAAAATAGGTAATATATCAAAGTCTATTTTGCCACCACCCCTTTATTTACCCATGTTTGGCACGTTTTTTTGAAAAACATTGGCCCACACCACCTAAAACTTGGAGCCAAATGAACCCTTCGCCACGGTGGATGAGAGGCAAAAATAGGTTATTTATCAAAATCTATTTTACCACCTCTTTAAAACCTGTGTTGAGTGCGGCTTTTCGAAAAACTCTGGTCCACATCACCTATAACGTGGAGCCAAACGGATCCTTGGGACTGCTGATTTAAAGCTCTAACACTCATGTATTCAAAACTTTTTTATTTTTTGTACTATATCATAATAGCAATATAGTTAAATTTTATGTGCATAATGCTCCAGCTCAATGAGCAGCTTGAGCTCATGCTCACTCTATAGGTCATGAGCTCAAAGTTGATCTCGAGCACAAACTAATTAACTCGAGCACGAGCTAGAGAATTTTATCGAGCTCCACTCTTGTTCAAATCATTTGTATCCATAGATTTGAGTGTCACTTGTCATAATTATAACCATTGTAATAGTGAACTGTGTCAATAGTCCTGATAGGGTTCCCCAACTTTTGGGTCAAACTGAAAAAATTTGGAACAAGGACGCGTGGGGAAGGCCAACCCAACCAAACAAGTTGTGTGCGGCCAAGCCGCGCTCCCCCAAGTCCCGGAGACACCTGAGATGGCGGCAAAGCCAAACACGCGCCTCGTAGGCACGCAAGCGCGCGCGTTGTGCGCAACACTCTAGTGCGCGCTCGCCTTGCTAAAATTTGTGATCCAAGTGATCAAAATGGAGCGACGTCATTCGCCAGCACAAATTCCGCCCCGGCACAAACTTATATTCTATAAAACTATAAATATGTCTCTGGGCCTTCATTTGTAGACAACTAACTCCAGAGGCAAGATGGAGCTCTGAGGTTTTCCTACGAGATTGTGAATTTAGGTCGATCCTCCGCTTAGGAATTCGCTATGTCTCTCTTCTTATGCAAAGGCTCCGCGGACTTGAGATTTTCCCAGCCCGAACACTTCCACCAAGGTTCATGGACTTAGTCAAATTTGCAGGCCGGAATGCTTCTACCAAAGGTTTCGTGGGCATAGCCAAATTTCTAGGTCGGAACGCTTCCATCAAGATTCCGTAGATCCAGCCAAAACTTCAGGCCGGAACGCTTTTATCGAAGTTCCGTGGATTTCACATTTTTTCATGGCCAGAGCACTTCCATCGAGGCTCGGAGGGATTAGTTTCATTCCCTTATTTTTATACATTGCAATTGTAACGGAGAAACGATCTATCGCCCTCCGAGTTCAAATCTCAATCCCTGTAAACTCAAAGAAACTACTTGATTTTGACTCGGTACAGATCCAAACATGCGGTTTTTCACCATTTCCGGATTTTCTACGTCAAAAAAGCCTCTTGTCATTTCCTGCTATTTACTTTGACATTTTGCACGCCCGGTCAAATTCCAAGCTAAGACGGTCCAATTTTTCTGGACCGGGGGAAGACCAGGTACCCCGCAACAAGTCTTAGTAAGCATAGATTTTAAGAAAATGTCATCTTTTAAAACTTCAATGTAGTTGTCTTAGGCTCAGTTTGGGGGGACTTATTTTCACCGGTCAAGCAGTTACGACCGCATGAATCGGGCGTAATTAAGGCCCGATTCATGCGATCGTAACCGTTTGACCGGTGAAAATAAGTCCCCCCAAACGGAGCCTTAGGCTCTGTTTGTGATGACGATGGTAGTGAGAAAAGTTATATGTTCTCATCATGGTCTCCCCCAATTGTGGGAAAAGCGCTTGTGCCAAAAAATTATTTTTAGGACTTTATAAAATAATGAACAAACCAACTTCTAGAAAAATTGAAAGAAAATTTTCATGTTTTCATGCTTGTAGGTGAACATCTCATTTCTCTTTCAACTTTTTTTACAATTGTTTTTCTAACAAGTTTAATACGAATTAGTGTCACAGTCATCTTAGGACTGTTCAAAAATAGTATAATTTGTGAATAATTCGGGATTTGATTCGTAAATATTCGATTAAAATTTTCATGTTTTTTGAATTCAAACACGAATTCTGATTCGAATAGTTTTTGAATCTGAATCCAAATAATTTTATTCATTTTTGAATAATTTGCAAATAATTTGTGAATAATAGGATATATAGTTAAATAAATTAAATATAGGTAATTAAATATTAAATATAATTATTTTTGAACATTATATATTATTAGATATTATAAAATTCTAATTCCAATTCAAATTTATGTTCGAATATGAATTCAAATCTGAATTCGAATCCAACATTTTATGGCGAATCTGAATCTGACACCTTTTATTTGTACGAATCCAAATCTAAATCTCTACATTTTATATCAAATTAGGATTCGATTGAATAATTATTAGGATTCGATTGAATAATTATTTGATCTGATTCGGTTCGTCAACACTCCTAATCATCTCAAACATAACCTTAATCAGCACGGATATCATAATTTTATCTTTAATGCATATCTTTTTGCCCATTTTGTCCTCCTAGAGGGAGAGAGAGAATCATAAAGTCGAAGAGTGAGCAAATGCAGGCACCATGAGCTTGAGCTTGTTTGAACTTTGAATGACCGAAGCTTCCAGGTTTATTTTCCAAGTTAGTTTGGTGCAATTGTCGTTTAATTTACGAGGCATAAGAGAATATTGAGGACTTGAAAATTGCACTTTTATTCAAATTAATTGATTAGACTCCATTTCAAAACGCTCAAATCCTAGGGTTCAATTTGGGACATTTGATGTTGATGAAAATGATTGAATAGTGCTGATTGATTAGAGTTGATATGAAAAAATTGTTGAATATTCAGTAAACTGTTATGATAGTTTATTCATAAGTGTTGATATAAAGTTTCATTCATTCATAAGTGCCTGTTTGGATATTTGGAATTGTAATTTGGGAAACAGAATTTCAATTACAGTATTCATACCGTAGGAGTTCCCTTGAAATTAGACTTGATCCAATTCCATGGAATTCAAGTTTGCACTATGATCAATTCTTAAGAGTAAAGTCAGATATTTCATGCAATTCAGTTTTTCATGATGGCTGTCGTTACCCAATCTCATTGTCGTCGCCTGATCTCATCGTCGCCGTTCGATCTCCCCGCCGTTGTCCGATCTCCCCGCCGCTCAATCTCCATTTGTTTGAACGTGTTTTTTTCGCCGAGACGCAATTTTTTCATCCCGGACGTAATTTTTTGCACGCACGAGATAATTTCGGCCCGGACGCGATTTTTTTTGTTTTGACGCGATTTGTTCGTCCGAATGCGATTATTTTGCCCGGACGCGATTTTTTCCCGTATGCGATTTTTGTTTCACCCGGGCGCGATTCATCGTCTCGTGCACGATTATTTTTCCCGAGTGCGATTTTTTTGTCATACGCGATTTTTTTGCTCGGGCGCGATTTTTTTTCTCGGACGCATTTTTTTTTCTCAGACACGATTTTTTCTTCCGGATGAGATATTTTCGCACGAACGCGATATTTTTGCAATGATGCGAAAAAATGCACTGAGCGAAAAATCGCGTCAGGGCGAAAAAAAACTTGTCGGCGAAAAAAAATGTTCGGGTGTTGAAGCCAGAGACCTGACTTCACCTAGAGTTCAGATTTAGAGTTGCAGCTCACACCTACTCTTCCCGAATTCCTTCCTGGACGAGAGTCTCGAAGACTAGAAACAGACCGAGGGCTTCAACTCGGAGGTCCCACCTTTTACCCGGAAGAACTAGAAATTCTTCCCCTCCCTAGCCAGTGCTGAGCTAGGTGCCTTAGTGGAAGAAGAAGAAGAAGAAGGGGTCAACAACCTTCTTCCACGCACCTTATCGGTCTATTTATAGGCCCCCGAATTTGATCTGCCAATAACCAAACTTAACCGACCTGAAATTACTAAAATATCCTGGGTTGGGTCTGCCAACAGCCAAACTCCGCTATTCTGAAGGGTTATATGCAGACCACCAAGGGCAGAAGAGTAAAATCACCTAGGGATAAAAAGGTAAAACCCCCCTTCCAACTGGACCGACGCTCGACCAATCGTCGAACCGACGCTAGGCTCATCGTCAAACCAGCGCGCGACGAGAACGACGTCTCGTGGGCGAGAACTCCTCCCCCTTCTACCTCCCCCGACCTCGCGAGTAACCCGTCTCGCCGACTCCTCTCTCGCCTTGCGAGTGGCCCGCTCCATGGGCCCCTCTCGCCTTGCGAGTGTCCCGCTCCACGGGCCCCTCTCGCCTTGCGAGTGTCCCGCTCCATGGGCCCCTCTCGCCTTGCGAGTGGCCCGCTCCATGGGCCCCTCTCGCCTTGCGAGTGGCCCGCTCCATGGGCCCCTCTCGCCTTGCGAGTGGCCCCTCCATGGGCCCCTCTCGCCTTGCGAGTGGCCCCTCCATGGGTCCCTCTCGCCTTGCAAGTGGCCGCTCCATAGGTCCCTCTCGCCTTGCGAGTGGCCTGCTCCCTGGGCCCCTCTCGCCTTGCGAGTGGCCCGCTCCATGGGTCCCTTTCCCCTTGCGAGTGGCCCGCTCCCTGGGCCCCTCTCGCCTTGTGAGTGGCCCGCTCCATGGGTCCCTCTCGTCTTGCGAGTGGCCCGCTCCCTGGGTCCCTCTCGCCTAGCGAGTGGCCCTCTCCATGAGTCCCTCTCGCCTACTCCTCTCTTTTCCTTGAGCCTTTTGCTCCCGCGGGTCCGAGGTTGTACACAATCCCCGCTCTTTTCGAGGATTCCTCATGCTCGGAAAGAAAGTCCAACCGAGGCTCGCGTCATTAAAGTTCATTTATGAGGGAATCTTTGGCGGGGCCCACTACCGGAGCCTATAAATATATGATACCTACCCCATGTAGAGAGTGCCCCCCTCTCTCGCCTCTTCCTTCCCCCGCTCCATTGCAGTCATGTCTCATAGCCAGAGTTTCCGCGAACGTCTCGCGATGGTGCGCAAACAAAATAAGGCCAACAAGGCCGCTCTAGCCCCGACTTTGGTTCGCACCCCTGCTCCCTTTGCGTCATCGTCTCGCCCGAAGAAAGTAAAGACCGTTGGCCCCCCTTCTCGGCCGAGGAGCCCACTCCTGCCTCTTTGGAAATCCATACCCCTCCCTCCCGCATCTCCTATTTAGAGAGATGTGAATTTTTTGCTTTTGCCCCTATGTTTCCTTTTCTCATCTTATTTACTCTCTTTATGCTTCACCAGGGAGATCTCGTAGCTCATCACCAACCGATAAACCCGTTGGATAATATCGTCATCCACCACCAAGACTCCTACTCGCCTCAGCCATCTACCCCTCTGAATATGAAGATGATGATCCTTCCCAGGTTGCCGGGACCTCTCACAATCCAGGTAAATGAACTAGACATTCCCTCTCACTCCTCTATGTCGCTCGCCACTTCCAAGACTCCCTGCGAGAACCCCTCTCATTCTGCCCTTTGGCTCCTTCATGCGCAGGCACCCCGATCGACTCGCCCGCAGAAGACTTCTCTGGGCAGCTCGTCGTTTCGCCTCGTCCTCACCCACACGAAATTGAAGATTATCTGGGCGACCCCATGGATCCGGTGGTAATGAAGCGTTGGACTGCCGAGATGTTTCAGAAATACATACGCATCATCCGCGAGATGGAACAGGACAAACAAGCTGCCGACAGGCGAATCGGCTGACTGGAGATTGAATACGCTTGCCTGTCCTCTGAGATCGATGCTGGGATCGAGATTGATGAGACTGACCCTCAGGCAATTATAAACGAGATTGACCAGCAACTCCGTCTCACGCGTCGTGGTCTCGACGCCGTTCACTCCTTTCACATCCCTAGCCGACCCCATGCACGAGGTCCAGAGGGTGTTGGAAATGGCACAAGAACTGAAAACCTTCCACCTCATCTCGGCTGTTTAATATTCTCGCTCCTTTAATTTCATTCATAATTTTATAATATGAATTATTCTGACATCTCGCTTATAATTTAGGCCCTGCGAACGCGATGCCCGCCTCGTGCGGAATGGAACAGTTAATAATCATTGCTTATCCTATTAATTTCACTGCTGAGTAATTTCCATATGGCTAGGCTCAATTGATTTATTTTTTCCATTTCTTTTTACTATATTTTGTTTTTTTTGCTCTGTCTTGCTGGGAAAGCCCGCACTGGGCCACACGATTTGAAGCCAAGAGAGAGAACGTGAAACACCGGCCGACTCTCTAACTTTCTCCATGCTTTTCCTGCCCATTTTCTCCACTCACCATATCCACTATAAATATCCCCACCCGCGGACTGGAATGACACCCACGCTCTTACCCCTACCGCGTCCCAGATCTTGCTCTCTTGCTTCCTGCGTCTTGCTTCTTGCTCTCGTCTTTTCTTCTTCTCGCTTCTTGCTCTCGCCTTTTTTTCCTTCTCTCTTCTTGCTATCACCTTTTCTTCTTCTTGCTTATTGCTTTTACCATCTCGCTGATAATGGGAAAGAAGAAGGCTGAAGAGGGTGAGGGGCGCAGCCGGTGCAGGAGAAGATTTACTGACCACGACTTCCCCCCCGGCAGGATCTCTGAAGAGGATTACAACCTCTTTGCCCGCGAGTTCTTGGTGGAGGGATTCGAATCGCGGACCCCAAAGGTTGGTGAGGCGATCAACACCTTTTACCCCGGTGAGCTCGCCTTCCCCGTTTTGCACTTTGAGGCGAGGCTGAGACTTCCCCTCTAGCCGGAGGTTAAACAGGTCCTGAAGTATTTCGGAGCAGTCCCCGCACAACTAAATCCGAACGCCATCTCGGTTTTAGTTGCTTTCGCAAGCTACATGCGTCGGGAGTGCATCGAATTCAGCTTGACAGTCTTCCGCAAGCTGTTCATCTACTACGCCAACCATGATGACGTCTCCTACTTCACCGGGCAAGGCCTCAAGGTATGCGAGACGCCTAACAAAAATTATCACTGGCTTACCCGCTTCGTCTTCATCCGCAGGATCTGGGGGGCGTCCCACTCGCGCCTGTGTCGCCTGCCGAGATGTTCTACGTGTCTCCCCAGGTTGGTGGCACAGATAAGCTCCTCTACGACCTCTTTGTTGGAAAGAACTTCGAAGTCCATTTCCTGAGACGGGGCTTGGAATCGCTCCTTCCTGTGCTCGCTGGCGAAGGCACGCTCGCACTCTTTGGTGTCGTGCCTGTTAGTCCATCTTGCCTTCTAACCATCAAGTTGTTTGTTTAGGGGAGAGGAATGTCCCAGTCTGCCCCCTTACAAGAGCAGCGCGAAACCGCCCAAGGGTATCTCCCTCGCCAGCATGGCGGCTGAGGCGGCGAAAGAATCCCTGGCTCCGGCCCTCAGGAAGAGACCCGCAGATGACGCCGCTCCCTCTCGGTCCAACCCCAAGAAAAGGATTAAGAAAGTTGTGACATTCCCTAAAGGGAAAAAGAGAAGGCCCAAAAAGAGAAAAAGGAGATGTCGGGATCCTTGAGCCCCATTTACGTAGGAGAATCTCAATCTCTTTGATCGCCTCCTCGACAGGCTGTCTCGCCTACTCGCGAGACGACACTACTCGACCAGCATGCCAACACTTTGATTCAACCGACCAGATCTCCATCTTGCGAAGCAGCTTCCTACAGTCGCCCAGCCCCCTCCTCTCATCAAAATTTCAACATGGGTCCCGTGGTACAAGATGTCATTGGCGACCCAGTTCTGCTATAAGAGAAGGACACGAACCGGGTATCGGTCTCCACCCTCCTTCCTTCATGGAAGGAGCAGGACAAACCCACTAGCCACGCCTTCTCCTTGGGCTATTGCCTTTATAGAGTTCCAGAGGCAGATTCCGTCGAAAAGGAATCCTCGCGAGACCTTGTACTAAAGACCTCTCACGCCCAGTTGCGCGCCCTGGAGCTTTCGCACCATATCTCGTGCCGCCTGGTTTTCAACAATAAAAAATGGAAGGACTCTGAGGCGGGCCTGGAGGCGGAGCGCGATAAGTCAGGGGATCTCGAAAGGAGGCAGGTTGTTGCTGAAACCCTTCTCACAAAGGCCCAGGGTGGTGTGGTAAGCCTTAATCTTACCCTTGGTCAATTTCTCTTGTGTGTGTTCCTTGCTAACTTATTAAGCGTCCCGAAGGATGCCGAGATGGTGGAGCAAATGCGCTTGTGCATAGAGGCCCTGGAGGAGGAGAACAAAGATTTGAAAGCCCAGAACGCCCACCTTTGGGACAACGCTCTGTCGTCCTCTCGCCCAACACTCTTCCAGGTTCCTCCTCCTCATTATTCCTATGAAGAGGTCGAAGAGCTCTGCCAAGACGCCAACATTAAGACGACCAAGCTCGTTCTAAAAATGATGAAGGAGTTGGGGGTCGTCAAAGAAGACTCCGAAACTATCACCGCTCGGGATCTCGTGCCAGAAATCTACGGTGAGGAGGGCGAGGACTCATCTTCCAGCGAGGAAGAGTGACGAAATGCCGGCGGGATCTGGGGCTCCTCCTCTCCTCCTTTTGTTTCTCTGTGATGTTTAATTGGTCTTTTTTGTGATCAGACTTGAAAGCATATTCTTTCATAAGAGAGCACCCCCTCTTTTTTTTGTAATGAACAATTATATGACTAAATGTATAAACTTTTCGCCCCGTCCTCTTGTTTTCCTTTATTTTTATTTTACTTTGCTTTATTTCATTTACTGCGAGACGACCCGCTA
Organism: Platanthera zijinensis; assembly: GCA_039513925.1. Taxonomy (NCBI): domain Eukaryota; kingdom Viridiplantae; phylum Streptophyta; class Magnoliopsida; order Asparagales; family Orchidaceae; genus Platanthera; species Platanthera zijinensis. The sequence continues at coordinate 135,267,283 of CM077080.1, read as the reverse complement.
ATTTGCTTACGCTTGCGAGATGGGGCTACTCCTCGTCTCGCCGCCTTGCTTGAGAGTTGGCTTTGTTCAAAGTGCGAGCCATTAGACTTCCCCCGCCACTTTTGTGCGCGAGACCAACTAACATCCCCCTCGCGTCTCGCCTCAAGGCTCCTCCGGTGTGAGTTACCTCCAGGGATCAATCCGCTCCCTTATTTGGCAGGGCCTTCCCTCCCTCACGAGTGCCCACTCGCCATGGGTGAGACCTTCACTCGGGGTACTAGCTGGGAATGCCTCTTCACTTGCACTACTCCAACCCTTTCCTCCCACATTTCTCTATTTTCTGTGAACCTTCCACGTTTGCTAACTAGTATGGATGTTTCTATAAGAGATCTCACTGCTTACTCCGCCACCGAGCTTGCCCACAACCCTGCCAGCTTGATGAGAGCCTGGCCAGCAGGTCTTCTCGGTGTCTTTCTATTCATCCTGCCGCCAAATGAGCCTACAATCCTGCCAGCTTGATGAGAGCCTGGTCAGCGGGTCTTATAGGGGACTTTCCATTCATCTTGCCACCGAGTGAGCCTACAGTCCTGCCAGCTTAATGAGAGCCTGGTCAGCGGGTCTTCTCGGGGCCTTTCCATTCATCCTCCCACCGAACGAGCCTACAGTCCTACCAGCTTGATGAGAGCCTGATCAGCGGATCTTCTTGGGGCCTTTCCATTCATCCTACCACCGAGTGAGCCTACAGTCCTGCCAGCTTGATGAGAGCCTGGTCAGTGGGTCTTCTCGGGGCCTTTCCATTCATCCTACATCCTAGTGAGCCTACAGTCCTGCCAGCTTGATGAGAGCCTGGTCAGCGGGTCTTCTCGGGGTCTTTCCATTCATCCTACCACCGAGTGAGCCTCAGTCCTGCCAGCTTGATGAAAGCCTAGTTAGCGTGTATTCTCGGGGCCTTGCCATTCACCCTGCCATAAAGTGAGCCTACAGTCCTGCCAGCTTGATGAGAGCCTGGTCAGTGGGTCTTCTCGGTGCCTTTCCATTAACCCTGCCACCGAGTGAGTCTACAGTCCTGCTAGCTTGATAAGAGCCTGGTCAGTCGGTCTTCTCGAGGCTTTGCCATTCACCCTGCCACCGAGTGAGCCTACAGTCCTGCCAGCTTGATGAGAGCCTTGTCAGCGGGTCTTCTTGGGGCCTTGCAATTCATCCCACCACCGAGTGAGCCAACAGTCCTGCCATCTTGATGAGAGACTGGTCAGCGGATCTTCTCGAGGCCTTGACATTTATCTTGCAACCGAGTGAGCCTACAGTCCTGCCAGCTTGATGAGAGCATAGTCAATGGGTCTTCTCGGGGCCTTGCCATTCATCCTTCGCAATCTCATTTCATGGAAGGAAACACCTGGAATTTCATTATATCAGGAAATCGTAACAAATTTATAAGTATTGGAAAAGATAAAATGTCAAGGGTAGAATCTCTTCAGGTCGTCGCCGCTTCAGGCGCGATCGAGGGGTACCCGGTCCACATCCTAGAGGTGGTACCCTCCTGACTTTAGGACCTCCCTCACTACAAAGGGGCCCTCCCAGTTGGGGTTAAGCTTTCCCACTAAGGCTCCTCTGCCCGCTTCATCCACTTTCTTGAGTACCAAGTCACCCTTCTGGAACTGTCTAATCCTGATATGTTTGTCAAAATATTTGGCCATTCAGCGCTTGACTTCTTCTTGCCGGATTGATGCCAATTCCCTGAGCTCCTTTACCAGATCAAGAGAGAGCTTCTGCTCTTCCTCATTCTCTGCTCGCCATCTTTCATCTCCTTTCTTTGCAGCAACCACCCTGGGAGATTTAACCTCAAACTCTATAGGTATAACGGCCTCCGAGCCATGGGAGAGTTTGAATGGAGTCTCTCCCGTGGCTGTGTTTGGCATAGTCTTTAAAGCCCAGAGAATGGAAGGGAGCTGCTCTACCAAACTTCCCCTTAAGTTCTCCACCTTCTTTTTCAAAAGATTCACAATAACCTTGTTCGCCGCTTCCACCTGCCCGTTGCTTTGAGTATGATGAACCGAGGTGAAGCGGAGGTCTATGCCTAGCTGGACACAGAAGTCTACGAATTCATTGCTAACGAACTGTGGTCCATTATCCGTGACTATGGCCAACGGGAGCCCATGCCGACAGATGATCTATCCCTATACGAAACTTCTGACCACCTGTGACGTCGCCTTAGCCAACGCCTTTACCTCTAGTCACTTTGAAAAGTAATCCACTATGACTAGCAGGAACTTCCTCTGACTACTGGCTTGGGGGAACGGGCCCACCAAATCAAGCCCCCATATTGCAAAGGGCCAGGGAGCCGTGATTGTGCGTAATCTTTGGGTAGGGAGGAGTTGAAGGGGGGCGAAATCCTGACACTTTCTGCATCTCTTTGCAAATTCTTCAGCATCTTTCCTAAGAGTAGGCCAGAAGTAGCCTTGCCTCAACACCCTTCCTTCCAAGGTTCGACTTCCTGAGTGGCTCCCACATTCTCCTGAATGGATTTCTTCTAGAACTCTCGAGATCTCCCTCTCAGATACACACCAAGCCAACATACCAGATTGCGTGTTTTGGTATAACGTCCTCTCCTTCAGCAAGTAGTACACTGATTTATACCTGATCCGTTTCTTATCGAGGTCTCTCTCGGGAAGATGTCCCGAGGTCAAAAAGGTGAGGAAGGGGTCCATCCAAGACCCTTTCTGGTCCACTTCCATCAATTCTCCCTCTTCTATGGAGGGCCTGAAGAGCTCCGTTATAGTTCCTCCAGCTCGAGGGCCGTGCTTGGCTAGCAGGTCAGCCTGAGCACTTTCTTCTCTTGGGACGTATTGAATGGAAAAGCTGCGGAACTGCCCGATGACACCTTTCACCTTCATTAGATACAATTGGAGGGTAGGCTCCCTTGCTTCAAACTCTCCATTGATTTGTCCTGCTACCACCATAGAGTCCATGGAGGCTTTGATGTCTTGTATACCTAGCTCCCGAGCTAGCTTGAGCCCTACAATGATCTCATCGTACTCTGCCTGGTTGTTAGTGATGGTGAAGTGGATCTTCAGGGCTTGCTCAATTCTTGTTCCCTCGGGACTTACTAAGATCATCCCTCATCCAAAAGAACTTTTTCTAGATGCTCCATCTACTAGCATCTCCCAGGCCACTAGAATGTGCCTCGACTTCTCCGACCTCGACAACATAGTCTGTCAGGAAATCCGCAACCGCTTGTGCCTTGATACTACCCGAGGAGTAAAGGTGAGATTGAACTCACTGAGCTCTATCGACCACTTGGCCAACCTACCAGAGTGCTCCACCCCTTCCAGGATGCGGCGAAGAGGATGATCTATCACCACCTGGATTGAGTGAGCCTGAAAGTATGGCCTGAGCTTCCTGGCCGAGATGATGAGTGTGAAAGCCAACTTTTCCAGGATGGGGTATCTGAGCTCTGCCTTCTTTAGGACCCTGATTACATAGTAGATTGGGAATTGCTTCTTTCCTTCTTCTCGGACAAGGACTGAACTTACTGCTCCGATCCAACTCCCAGGTATAAGAACAAACCCTCCCCTTCTCTTGTCCCTTGGAGTAGCGGCATTTTGGTGAGCTATTGCTTCAGGGCTCGGAAGGCTTCATTTCACTCGGGGGTCCATTCAAACTTCTTGCCTCCTCTCAGTGCTCGGAATAAGGGCGAGCACTTCTCTCCAGCCCAGGAGAGGAACCTGCTAAACCCGGACTGCTTGCCGGCGAGACATTGAACTTCTTTAGCGCTTCTCGGAGATTCCAATTCCAAGATCGCCTTCACTTTATCTAGATTGGGCTCCACTCCTGAGGGGGTGAGGAGATGTCCTAGGAACTTTCCTCTATTTGCCCCGAAGACGCATTTTAGAGGGTTGAGCCTCATCTTGTATTTTCTAATGGTCCTAAAAGTTTCTTCCAGATCCAAGACGTGGGACCCTAGATCTCGTCTCTTGATCATCTGGTCATCCACATAAACCTCGAGATTTGCCCCTTCTGCTCCCGGAAGATCTGGTCCATCATTCTTTTATAAGTTTCCCCTGTGTTCTTCAATCCGAAGGTCATCATGTTGTAGCTGAAGCACCTGTAACACCTCCCCTATAAAGACCATATAATATGGGTCCGGCTGGGGCCCCATAACATACGGACGCCACAGCTTTAGTATTAAAAGATGATATGAAAACTACCTAATCTCAAAACTCCAGACAAACACAGCGGAAATAGAATACTAACAGACAGAAGTTATCCACTAACGGTAGAGTATCAAATGGCCTTAAGGCCTTACACAAAAATAGTCCAAAAAAAATATAAATGTGCCAAGCACTCCTAGGCTACCTCGGCATGCAAGCCGGACATAAACATAACAAGGGTAGCAAACACGAAAGGAAAATCCAAGCACAGCAACACTTCATGAGGCTTAGGGCTTTTCGCCCGACGCGCTAGCTCCTGCATGCGATCCTTACCCTATAAGGATTTGAAGTAACGTGGGTCAGCAAAGGCTGACCTCTACTGTGTAACAAACACATCTCCTCCCGGCCGTCCCTAACGGACCCCGAGGTACCACTCCACCTGCAAGTTAGCACTTCGTATACCAAAAGTGTATATATAATAAAGCGGTAAAACAGGCTTGGATGTCTCATACAGCATACATGTTCTCTATGTTTTGTACAAAGTGAAAGGGGCCTACTATGCAGCATGAATGCAGCCCGGGTTTCACCCAAGGCACGCTAGTTCGTATGCATCTAGCACAACATCAAACACTGGGTACTTCCGTTTCCCCATTGGCTTAAAGCCGCAAACACAAAGGAACCACCATGTCCCTAATGGCACACACGCCGTCACACGGAACCTTGCAAAGGCCCCACCCGCACAAGGGTCATATGCCCCGGGGCTTGCCCGCACATTCTGACTTCGCACGTCAGGGTTCCGTCTCACACCGACTGATTCTAAGAAGTCTTGCTGGACCCCACCTGCTCATGGCCACATCGCCCGGGCTTGCCCTCCGCTCGACATTCTCGTCAGTCCACACAAGGGGTTAGTCTCGCCGGGACACTTCCCCCACATGACTTGCGCGTCACGGGATAGCCAGCCGACCACGGAGACATAGCCGCGCCTTTGCACAACACAAACAAAGGTTTCCCCCCCCCAATCACCATTCGCACCGTGTCTTCCCCGTGCTCCAAGGAAATCATCTACCGCACAACACGGAGCTAACCTTGTCCGGTTCTGACCACGAGTACTTACTCAAATATAAGAGGGAAAACGCATACACACAACGGCGTAACGCCACAACAGATTTCTACCGAAACCACACATCTCGCTATGCAACATCACCGGGTCGGACTAACGGTCGCGACCATGGCTTCACCCACAATGCCTAATCCGCTAACGGAGCGGATCTCTAATGCAAAGCATGCCGGGATGAACATACTCAACCCGGAGGTTCCTCTTGAACCTAGGCTACACGAATCCCTCTCATTTGAGAGATTCGGTGCTCAAAATACGAAAGGAAGGGGATGCTATTCATGCATCCTAAATCCTAAAAACCGAGAGGAGAAGTATCGTTACCTTCCGTCCCCTCTTCCTAGCCATGGAGAAGATTTGCTCGGTTGAAAACCACCGCAACGCTCCCACCTTCGCGGATCTGAACTCCGCTCGCGAAACGGACCTCCGAAGCTTCGCCGGTGGCCGGATCTTGGCCTCCTTCCTCCTCCTTGCTCTCCCCTCTCTCTAGAATCAGGAGAGATAAAGCCAAATGGAAAATGAGGGTTTGAAACGCTATTCCTGGCCTTAAACCACCCAGGGAGGCTCCCCACCATTGGATCTTCCAAAGAAAAGAACGAACGGCCACGATCGGAACCCAAAATACAAAATCTGGGGTCGAACACGGGTTGCAACACGGTCGTGTGCCTGGCTGTGTCACCCATTCGCCGTCTCGATCGAGTCAAAAAACCAGCACACGGCCTTTGACACGGCCTCCGACACGCCCGTGTCACCTGCGACACGCCCGTGTCGGGACCCGTGTCACGCCCCCCGTGTGCACTCGACCAACATTTCGCAGTCAGAGAGGTACACGGCCTTGTGACACGGCATCAGACACGCCCGTGTCAAATTTGACACGCCCGTATTTGTGCCCGTGTCACGGCCCGTGTACCACACTTGCAGAATCCCTAGAACGACACGGCCTGGGACACGCCCGTGTCCTAGGCCGTGTTCTACAACTCGACTAGCGTCGACTGCCAAAGCGTCGACCGCACGAGCCGAGGCCGAACACGCCTGTGTCATGCCCGTGACACGCCCGTGACACGCCCGTGACACGCCCGTGACACGCCCGTGACACGCCCGTGACACGCCCGTGACACCTGCTCCAAGAACCAAACTGGGCTTAAAACATCACCCGTCCCTCTTTTGAGTTTCGGGGTGTTACAACTCTCTCCCCCTTAAAAGAATTTCGTCCCGAAATTTAAAACATGGAAGGTAAACAAAACTAAACAGTACCTGAGGAGAAAAGCTCGGGGTACTCCTCCAGTATGGCCTGCTCTCGCTCCTATGAGAGCTCCTCGCAACCACAGTTGTCCCAACGGACCTTTACGAGTCTGACCTCCTTGTTCCGCAGTTGCCGAACCTCTGAGTCTTCGATCCCGATTGGACGAACTCGCGTCCTCAAGTCTTCCTCTACCGGCACCGCCGTCGGCTCAATCACCACGCTGGCTTCTAACAACGCTTTCCTCAGGACGGAGACGTGAAAAACGTCATGCAATCCACTTAGCTCTGTGGACAACGCCAACCGGTACGCTGCCTCTCCCACTCGCTCGATGACCATGAATGGTCCCAAAAATCTCGGACTCAGCTTCTTGAGTCGGCAAATTCGCGAAATGCCTTTGAACGGCTTGATCTTAAGATACACCCAGTCGCCCACAGCGAATTCCACATGCCTGTGGTGAGCATTGAAATACTTCGACTACCGATCTTGAGCTACCTTCATGCGCTCTTGGATGGTCCGCACTAGCTCACTAGCGTCGGCTACCACTTCTTTCCCCAAAAGCTTGGTGTCTCCCGCCTCTGTCCAAGACATCGGTGTTCGACACCGCCTTCCATACAGGGCTTCGTATGGCGCCATCTTGATACTAGCTTGGTAACTATTATTATACGCAAACTCCACCATGAAGAGGTGATCCTCCCACTTCTTGCCGAAGTCGAGAGTACACATCCTTAGCATATCTTCCAAAGTACGGTTCGTTCTCTCAGTTTGCCCATCGGTTTGAGGATGAAAGGCCGTACTGAACTTGAGTTTGGTGCCCAAGCTCTTCTGCACCAACCGCCAATCCTTAGACGTGAAACATCCATCCCGGTCGCTGACTATACTCTTCGGAATCCCATGAAGTCGTACAATATTGCGGACGTACAACTCCACCAACTTTTCGACACCGTCCTCTTTCCGGTTTGGGATGAAATGTGCCACTTTGGTCAGGCGGTCCACGATCACCCAAATGACATCATTACCCTGCTGCGATCTAGGAAACCCATGCTCAAAGTCCATGGAGATATCATCAAATTTCCATTCGGGGATTGGAAGAGGCTTCAAGAACCCGCCCGGCTTCTGACACTCGGCCTTTACCAAGGCACAAGTTTGGCACCGACTCACACACAAAGCTATGTCCCGCTTCATCCCAGGCCACCAATAGGACTTCTTCAAATCCAAGTACATCTTTGTACTGCCCGGGTGAATGGAGAACTTAGTGAAGTGGGCCTCAAACATCAACTCCTCACGGAGCTTGCCAAACTGCGGTACACAAATCCTTCCGCCCTTCCTCAGAATTCCATCCACCATCTCCCAGGCGCTACCCTCGCCCTTCAGAGCTTCCTCCACAAAAGGTTGGAACTCCGCATCTACACGGGTCGCTTCTCGAATACGATCGCATAAGTCACTCTGCATCTCAATCCAATTTAGTCGAGCCACGCTAGACTCGCCTCTTGCCACACATTCCAAACCAAGGGACTCCCAGTCCCGCCTTAACCGCTCATCGTGAGCTTCAATCCAATTTCCTTGCCCCGAGTATTTCCTACTCAAAGCATCTGCCACCACATTGGATTTCCCTGGCGTGTACTGAATCGCCACCTCGTAGTCCCCAAGGAATTCGACCCACCTACGCTGCCGCATATTTAGGTCCTTCTGATCTAGGAGATACTTCAGACTCTTGTGGTCCGTGAAGATCTCCACCTTTGCACCATAAACGTAGTGCCTCCACAACTTCAAAGCAAAAATTACCGCCGCCAACTCCAAATCATGGACGGGGTAATTTCTCTCATGAGGCTTCAGCTGCCTCGACCCAAAGGCTATCACACTACCATGCTGCACAAACACGCACCCTAAACCGCATCCGGATGCGTCGCTGAAAATCTGGAACCCTTCGGTCCCCTTTGGTAGACTTAGGATCGGCGCCGTCATTAGCCTCTCCTTCAGGGTTTCAAATGCCTGATTGCACTCTTGAGTCCATACAAACTTCTGATCCTTGCGAGTTAGTGAAGTGAGGGGTAGAGCTATCCGCGAAAAGTTTTCCACAAACCTTCGGTAGTACCCGACTAGTCCAAGAAAACTCCGGACTTCCGCCACGGTCCTCAAAACTGGCCACTCTCTGATGGCTTCTACTTTCGTTGGATCCACCTCCACCCCATCCCCACTAATCACATGGCCTAGAAATGCCACTTTCTCCAACCAGAACTCGCACTTGGAGAACTTCGCATAAAGCTGGTTCTCTCTCAATACTTGCAATACTGTCCGCAAGTGCGACTCGTGCTCCGCTTCCGACTTGGAATACACCAAAATGTCATCGATAAAGACGACTACGAACCAGTACAAATATTCGCGAAACACTCGGTTCATCAAGTCCATGAACACGGACGGCGCGTTCGTCAGCCCGAACGGCATCACCGAGAACTCAAAATGTCCATACCTCGTACCAAACGCGGTCTTGGGTATGTCTTCGTCACGAATCCGCAACTGATAATACCTGGACTTTAGGTCCAACTTGGAGTACACCACCGATCCCACCAACTGGTCGAAGAGATCGTCTATCCGGGGAATCAGATACTTATTCTTGACAGTCAATTTGTTCAACTCTCGGTAATCTATGTGATAAGTCACTAATTATAGTTATTTTCATATAGTTTTTATTTAATTAATAATAAGATTATAATTATATTTTAGTAATTATGGTTATAATTGCTTTATTTTCATATTTTAGGTCAATCTGGGCTGTGAATAGTAATTTGGAGCTTGCAGGACTGATCAGAAGTTGAAGCGGTGAAAATGAACATTTTTGATAACGGATAACTCAACTTCAAATGGTCATAACTTTCAAACCAGGAAGAGTTACGGGACGTGCAACCAGTCAACGGAAAGAGAACGACGTCCTCTACAATTCTGGAAAATTTCACAAGTACACGCCCGTGACACGGGCGTGACATTTGAGTCACGGGCGTGTCTAGGTAAAAAAAAAATAGATTTTTCCAGAAAGCTTCCCTGAACAATTTTGAGACTTTTTTCTAAGGACACGCCCCCTATCACGGGCGTGACCTAGGGCGTGACCTACCCAAAACTGCGAAATTAATTCCAGATTGCGCCGTTTCCAACCGTTTTGCTGGCCCAGTCAGACACGCCCTAGGTCACGGGCGTGACCTAGGGCGTGACCACTTCAGAAACGCCAGAATTACTTCCCGCCGTTTCCATTCCCGCCGTTTCCTGTAACAGACTAGACACGCCCTAGGTCACGGGCGTGACCTAGGGGCGTGACCCGCAAAACGACGATTTTTGGCAGTTTTTCTCCAACGTTCCCGGGCTTTCAAGATTGTAGTTTCCGAGCCTGACACGCCCTAGGTCACGGGCGTGACCAATGGGCGTGACTCCCAAGCAGAAAAATCTATAAATAGCAGATGAGTCCAGAAGCTCAGGAGGAAGATTTGGAGCATGTTTTAGAAGTATTTTGTAGCTTAGTTTATTATTTTTCAGCATTATCTTTTATGTAATTTCAAATTCATAGTTTAGATTTCAATTCAAGAATTTCCTTTTTGCAAACATGTTCTTCTTTCCCTTCTTTTTATGTATTTCTTTTATCATGTCAAGTAGCTAATTTACATTAGCACTTGATCATGATGAACTTTGAAAGTGAATAAACTCATTTTGTCAAACTCTTTATTTAACACTATCGATTTATCTTTGAATTATTTTGTATCGAATTCATATTTCGCGAATATGTTTTCAATCCTAGATCTGTATCTTAAATGACCGAGAGGTTGCGGATACGAGTAGATCACTCGAAGATAGAAGGAGCCGCATGCACTCCTCGAGAGAGGATGACATGGATCTTCCGGAATGGAGTCAAATCCAATAGCGGGGTTCACCGCGTAAAGCAAGCTTAGGAGTTTCGACTGGCCGAGAGGTCTTAATCGATCAACCTAAGTTTAGTCAAAAGCATGAGCTCGAGAGAGACGCTTTTGTACGTTAGGAACCTCTACGGTCGAGGTGAGTAAATTAGAGTTTGTGTTTTATAAAAGGTTAATTCAAAGTGAGTCTAGATCAAGTGCTCGTTGTTAGTTTATTTTCTTCCTTCTTTAGTTTAATTTACACATTTTATATTTAGATAAAATAATATTAATTTGCGTGAGTAGGAGTATTCAACAGGACCCGAGTCTAATACGACATTTCCTATACATTTCGATAGGTACACTTGCCTATTTGAGATTTTAGTTTGGATAATATTTTAAAACTATAGAAAATCTTCATCAAGTTTTTGGCGCCGTTGCCGGGGAATTTTTGTTGATATTTTGAAAGCGCAAATTTTATTACTTTTACCATTCTCTTTCTCCACCTCCTTTTCTACTCTTCCTTTTCTTTTTCAAATTCATTTCAATTAGCTAACGGTTGTTTTCATTTTCTTTTATAAAAAAAATGTTATCACAATTGACCGTTAAAATTGCCGAGCTTACACACAAAGTAAATCTTTTGAAAGCCGCAAGACAACGCCAAATTGTTTGTTATTATTGTGGTGGTTCTCATCAAAGTGAATATTGTTATCATTATAATTTTTATAAAAATCTTTCTTATGAAAATAATTTCTATAATAATTATGAAAATAACTATTCTCACTTTTATGATAATTCTTTTTCTAATTTTCATGAAAATAATTTTTCCTATTCTTCTAATTTTCATGAAAATACTTTTTCAAATTTAAATACGACTAATTATTTTGATTTAAATAATTCTTCTTCCACCTCGGCTATTGGTTTTTCTTGTTCGCAAGATCAACCGGAAAATATTTCGAGTTATGAGAACAATTATTTAGATCCTAATTCTTGTTCTTCTTTTATCACACCACCCACTTCTTCTAATCTTTGGGACTTTACACAATTTCAAGTTGATCCTCCCAAAACTTTAGAAGAAATTATTGCTTGTCCTAAGAATTTTTCTCCATCTTTAAAACTTTTACCTTTGGCGGAACATGACTCTTCATGTACCCCCGTAGTTGTTTATACCAACGAAGAGGAAAAATTCTTATTTCAAGAGTTTGTTAGGTGTATGGACGCTATGGACGAAGCAGAAGAAGAACATGTGTCTCCTCCTACGACTTCCACTTTTTCTCCTCCATGCATAATTTATGACTTTTTAGGAGCAAAAATTTTTGATCCTGATGCGTCCAATGATTTTATTTCCAGTAAAATTTTGGATAAAAAATTAATTTTAGAAAATAAACAACCGGAGCCTAATCTTATACCTTTGCAAGAGCCTCCTCCTTGCGAAGATTTTTCTGAAATGCTTACTTTTGATTTTCCGTATACTAACGATTTTCCTGTAGAAGAGGAGCCGTTGCAATTAAACGTCATCCACGATCCATTTGCCGCTCCTCTACAAAAATTCAAATCACCTCAGGTATGGATAGGTGATTTGAATTTACATTTTCAAGTCAACTGCTTCAACAAGGAAAATCAAGAAGACAGCGAAGGAGTAGTCGGGCGAGCGACTTTTGCTTCTTCGCCAAAGCGGGAATTAAGGGAGTTACCCTTACACTTCAATTTTTATTTCCCTTTTTCCTAACCCAAACCGTCTAGCTTAAAGACGGGAAAAAGAAAAGCGCTCTTGGGAGACACCCCTTGATTATCTTTAAATTATTGCAATTTTTTTATTGTTTTTTCCCCTCCTACTTGGCTTGAAAATATTGGGGGCAATGTTTATTTTTAAGTATGGGGGTGGAATCCATTTTAGGCTTTTATTTCAAAAAAAACAATTGAAGAAAATCTTTAAAAATACAAAAAAAAATTGTTTTCTTTTTATTATCAAAAATACAAAAAAAATAGAAAATCGAAAATTAATTTCTTGGAAAGGGCCGTGTTGGGCTTTCATCCCACAAAACCGCCTAGTACGTTGCGAACCCGTCACTGGGTAGCCCTTGGGAAGTCCAAGAAATAACAAAATAAATTAGGATTTTAATTTATCTTTTCTTTGTTTTAGTATTGTTTTCTTAAAAAAAAAAATTCTAAAAAATATAAATAAACCCCTTCTTAATTTTATGTGATTTTCATCAATTTAATTGAGTTTATTTATAGAATTTTTATAATTTTTAAATTGCTAGTCTTTTATTTTATCATAGTTAGTTAAATTAATTTTTAGCGATTTAATTTTGATAAATAAACTTATGAATTAATTTTGTTTAGAGAACCTTATTTACTTCCTTTTCTCTTAATTCTAATTAGTTTCAATTTTATAGTGTTTAGTTTAACAATCCTTTTGATTTTAATTATAATCATTTATGCTTAAAGATTCTTAGGAAATTCTAAATTTACTATAGTTGCTCTCTAATTATTTTAATTTAATCTAAATTTTGTGTAACCTTCCCTTTGTTTTAAATTTTCTTGTTAGATCATATGTCATAGGGATGAGAGGATAAAATTCATCATCCCTTGGTACACATATGCAATTTTTTTTATTTTGGTTAGATCATATGTCATGGGACTTATAAATTCCTTGGTACACATATGCAATCCCCAAATAAAAAAGAGGAGTAAGAGAATAAAATTCATTACTCCCATTTAATTTTTATTTTGATTTGAAGAGAAAAAATATTTGTTCATATGTCATGGAAAATGAGAGGATAAAATCCATCATTTTCTTGGTAAACATATGCAAATATCAAAAGAAAAAAATGTGTGGGGTGAGAGGATAAAATTCATCGCCCCCAATCCAAAAACTCTTCATTTTCCTTTTCCCCAAACCCTAAAAAAATGGTTTTAGAAATAAATTAAAATACTAGGAGAGCATAAGTAGTAGTTAAAAATTTCTTACAAGTTTCTTTTTAGTAATAATGTGAATAATTCTAATCTAATTTTGTTTGCTAAATTACTTAATTTTGAATTCTAATTAATTTATATGAGAAATTTTTGCTAAATACCATTCTCTGTACATTTTAATTTCATAGTTTAGGATTTAATATTTAAATCGCTAAATTTTATTTTTAACTTTCTTTTGATTTAATGAATTTTTAGTTTAAATTAAAAAATATAAATTTCTTATAAGTACTTCTCATAGTTTTGCTCTGGAATAGCAAAAAATTAAGTATGGGGGTATTTGATAAGTCACTAATTATAGTTATTTTCATATAGTTTTTATTTAATTAATAATAAGATTATAATTATATTTTAGTAATTATGGTTATAATTACTTTATTTTCATATTTTAGGTCAATCTGGGCTGTGAATAGCAATTTGGAGCTTGCAGGACTGATCAGAAGTTGAAGCGGTGAAAATGAACATATTTTATAACGGATAGCTCAACTTCAAATGGTCATAACTTTCAAACCAGGAAGAGTTACGGGACGTGCAACCAGTCAACGGAAAGAGGACGACGTCCTCTACAATTCTGGAAAATTTCACAAGTACACGCCCGTGACACGGGCGTGACATTTGAGTCACGGGCGTGTCTAGGTAAAAAAAAAAACTGATTTTTCCAGAAAGCTTCCCTGAACAATTTTGGGACTTTTTTCTAAGGACACGCCCCCTGTCACGGGCGTGACCTAGGGCGTGACCTACCCAAAACTGCGAAATTAGTTCCAGATTGCGCCGTTTCCAACCGTTTTGCTGGCCCAGTCAGACACGCCCTAGGTCACGGGCGTGACCTAGGGCGTGACCACTTCAGAAATGCTAGAATTACTTCCCGCCGTTTCCATTCCCGCCGTTTCCTGTAACAGACTAGACACGCCCTAGGTCACGGGCGTGACCTAGGGGCGTGACCCGCAAAACGGCGATTTTTGGCTGTTTTTCTCCAACATTCCCGGGCTTTCAAGACTGCAGTTTCCGAGCCTGACACGCCCTAGGTCACGGGCGTGACCAATGGGCGTGACTCCCAAGCAGAAAAATCTATAAATAGCAGATGAGTCCAGAAGCTCAGGAGGAAGATTTGGAGCATGTTTTAGAAGTATTTTGTAGCTTAGTTTATTGTTTTTCAGCATTATCTTTTATGTAATTTCAAATTCATAGTTTAGATTTCAATTCAAGAATTTCCTTTTTGCAAACATGTTCTTCTTTCCCTTCTTTTTATGTATTTCTTTTATCATGTCAAGTAGCTAATTTATATTAGCACTTGATCATGATGAACTTTGAAAGTGAATAAACTCATTTTGTCAAACTCTTTATTTATCACTATCGATTTATCTTTGAATTATTTTGTATCGAATTCATATTTCGCGAATATGTTTTCAATCCTAGATCCGTATCTTAAATGACCGAGAGGTTGCGGATACGAGTAGATCACTCGAAGATAGAAGGAGCCGCATGCACTCCTCGAGAGAGGATGACATGGATCTTCCGGATTGGAGTCAAATCCAATAGCGGGGTTCACCGCGTAAAGCAAGCTTAGGAGTTTCGACTGGCCGAGAGGTCTTAATCGATCAACCTAAGTTTAGTCAGAAGTATGAGCTCGAGAGAGACGCTTTTGTACGTTAGGAACCTCCACGGTCGAGGTGAGTAAATTAGAGTTTGTGTTTTATAAAAGGTTAATTCAAAGTGAGTCTAGATCAAGTGCTCGTTGTTAGTTTATTTTCTTCCTTCTTTAGTTTAATTTACCCATTTTATATTTAGATAAAATAATATTAATTTGCGTGAGTAGGAGTACTCAACAGGCCCCGAGTCTAATACGACATTTCCTATACATTTCGATAGGTACACTTGCCTATTTTAGATTTTAGTTTGGATAATATTTTAAAACTATAAAAAATCTTCATCACTATGCATAGACGCATACTACCGTCCTTCTTCTTTACAAATAACACCGGCGCACTCCACGGTGAGGAACTGGGCCTGATATACCCTTGCTCCAAAAGCTCCTGCAACTGAACCTTGAGCTCGGCCAACTCCTTTGGTGCCATCCTAAAGGGTGGTTGAGACACCGGTCTAGCCTCGGGCACTAACTCGATGGAGAAATCAATCTCCCGCCGAGGAGGTGCTCCCGGTAGCTCCTCAGGGAAAACGTCTCCAAACTCTGCCACCACGGGCACTTCTCCAAGAGACAGCCTGGAAAGGCTAACCTCCAACAACGCTACTAGAGCTACACCCCCTTGGTTAACAGCTCGCACTAGATGAAGTGCCGAAACTAGGGAATAGGCCACTCCATGCAGGCCCTCAAACTTGACTTCTACTTGCCCCACACTCCTCAGGGTTACCACCTTGGACAAACAGTCGATACTGGCACGCTGCTCCACTAGCCAATCCATCCCCAAAATCACATCGAACTCGGACAACGGCAAGATCGCCGCTACCAAAAAGAAGTCAACCCCCTCAAGACTCCAACAAATCCGGCCCCTAGCCCTGGTAGTCATGGATGACCCATTGGGCATGCGCACTTTCAACTCGGAGTCCGTTGCAAAGGACTCAACTCCAATCCTCCGGGTGAAACTTTCCGCAAGGAAGGAGTGCGACGCTCCCGTATCAAAAAGTACTCTAGCGGGGTACCCAGATACCACTACGAAGCCTACACACATGCAACAAACATAAAGGTTTGAAAGACAGGAATCTAAGGTGCAGGTTGAACTCTCGTACCTGTCACCACATCAGGTTGACGGATTGCTTCTTGTTGCCCAAGGTTGTAGGCCCTTGGCTGCACTGGTTGAAACTGAGAAGCACTCGACTCCGCCATTTTCCCCTTCTCTGCTGCACTGGGTCCGGAGCGTACGGTTTGCTCCTGCCTTGGCTCTTGCTCAGCGCCCCCTTGGGTACAAAATCTTGCTATGTGGCCTGGCTTGCCACAACTATAACACGTCTGCGGTCCCTTAGAGCGTGACCCTCCGGATGTCCAATTATTTTTCTCGCCCGACTTGTATGGGGAAGGCTTCTTCTTCCACCGGCTCCCTTCCGTCTTTCCATGGGACTGAGCAGGCTTCTTCTCCTCCCCCTGCTTGGGTGTGAAACCCTTGCGATGCTGGGATCGCTCCATGTCACTCTCCAAAATTCGGGCCGCCTCCACCAATTCGTTGAAACCCGCACGTTTCATCGATATGAGGGGTTGTCTTAGGTTCTCCCTCAGTCCATGATAGAATAGATTGTCCCTCTCTTCATCGTCTGCCATGGTCGTCCCTGCATAACGACCCAAGCGAGTAAATTCCTGAACATACTCATCCACTGACTTGTCTCGCTGCACCAGATGTATGAACTGCCTCTGGAGGGCTAACCTCGTTGAGGTGGGAATGTACTTCTTCAGGAAGGCATTCCCAAATTCCTCGATGGACGGTATGCGTCCTAGAAACTGCCGGCCACTGTGGCTCACCCACCATAACTTGGCGTCTCCCTCCAACATAAAGGCTGCGAACTCTGCCTTTTTCTCATCTGGCGCCTCTGCCGCCCTCAGAAGCTCCTGAATCCTAGCCCACCAATCCTCTGCATCTGTGGGCGTGCCGATTCCCTTGAAGGTTGGAGGGTGGAAACTCAGAAAGTACTTCATTTGCCGTTCCCCATGCCCGACAACCACTCTCTCGGCCTGCGGCTCCGCCCGCCTGGCCTCCTCAACCTGCACGGTCGCTACCGTGACCGGGGTAGCAGGAGTTGCTACCTGAGCAACGGGAGCTGCTACCTGTGCTGTCGCTACAGCTTGGGCCGCCACCATCGCTTCTGCAAGCATGCGGCAGAAGTCGGTCGGTGTGACCCCCATCCCTAGCGGACCTTGCGCAGTCGCACTACTTGCCGAGAGCTCTTCTCTTGGCCTCGAGGTCCCAGCCTCGTTGCTTGTACTCTAAACACAAGCAAGAAAACGCAAATCAGTCTCTAATTGCAAGACTCGAACACAAGGACACTCATGGTCCCGCGATACTCCTATGTGGATAACTTCTTATACGCGACTCGACTTATACTTTCGACCGCAAAACTTCTCATTGGAACACGAACCTCCCTCTGATACCAAATTGTAACACCTCCCCTGTAAAGACCATATAATATGGGTCCGGCCGGGGCCCCACAACATACGGACGCCACAGCTTTAGTATTAAAAGATGATATGAAAACTACCCAATCTCAAAACTCCAGACAAACACAGTGGAAACAGAATACTAACAGACAGAAGTTATCCACTAACGGTAGAGTATCAAATGGCGTTAAGGCCTTACACAAAAATAGTCCAAAAAAATATAAATGTGCCAAGCACTCCTAGGCTACCTCGGCATGCAAGCCGGACATAAACATAACAAGGGTAGCAAACACGAAAGGAAAATCCAAGCACAGCAACACTTCATGAGGCTTAGGGCTTTTCGCCCGGCGCGCTAGCTCCTGCATGCAATCCTTGCCCTGTAAGGATTTGAAGTAACGTGGGTCAGTAAAGGCTGACCTCTAATGTGTAACAAACACATCTCCTCCCGGCCGTCCCTAACGGACCCCGGGGTACCACTCCACCTGCAAGTTAGCACTTCGTATACCAAAAGTGTATATATAATAAAGTGGGAAAACAGGCTTGGATGTCTCATACAGCATACATGTTCTCTATGTTTTGTACAAAATGAAAGGGGCCTACTATGCAGCATGAATGCAGCCCAGGTTTCACCCAAGGCACCCTAGTTCGTATGCATCTAGCACAACATCAAACACTGGGTACTTCCGTTTCCCCATTGGCTTAAAGCCGCAAACACAAGGGAACCACCATGTCCCTAATGGCACACACGCCGTCATACGACACCTTGCAAAGGCCCCACCCGCACAAGGGTCATATGCCCCGGGGCTTGCCCGCACATTCTGACTTCGCACGTCAGGGTTCCGTCTCACACCGACCGATTCTAAGAAGTCTTGTTGGACCCCACCCGCTCATAGCCACATCGCCCGGGCTTGCCCTCCGCTCGACATTCTCGTCAGTCCACATAAGGGGCTAGTCTCACCGGGACACTTCCCCCACATGACTTGCGCATCACGGGATAGCCAGCCGACCACGGAGACATAGCCGCGCCTTAGCACAGCACAAACAAAGGTTCCCCCCCAATCACCATTCGCACCGTGTCTTCCCCGTGCTCCAAGGAAATCATCTACCGCACAACACGGAGCTAACCTTGTCCGGTTCCGACCACGAGTACTCACTCAAATATAAGAGGGAAAACGCATACACACAACGGCGTAACGCCACAACGGATTTCTACCAAAACCACACATCTCGCTATGCAACATCACCGGGTCGAACTAACGGTCGCGACCACGGCTTCACCCACAATGCCTAATCCGCTAACGGAGCGGATCTCTAATGCAAAGCATGCCGGGATGAACATACTCAACCTGGAGGTTCCTCTTGAACCTAGGCTACACGAATCCCTCTCATTTGAGAGATTCGGTGCTCAAAATATGAAAGGAAGGGGATGCTATTCATGCATCCTAAATCCTAAAAACCGAGAGGAGAAGTATCGTTGCCTTCCGTCCCCTCTTCCTAGCCATGGAGAAGATTTGCTTGGTTGAAAACCACTGCAACGCTCCCACCTTCGCGGATCTGAACTCCGCTCGCGAAACGGACCTCCGAAGCTTCGCCGGTGGCCGGATCTTGGCCTCCTTCCTCCTCCTTGCTCTCCCGTCTCTCTAGAATCAGGATAGATAAAGCCAAATGGAAAATGAGGGTTTGAAACCCTATTCCCTGCCTTAAACCACCCAGGGAGGCTCCCCACCGTTGGATCTTCTAAAGAAAAGAACGAACGGCCACGATCGGAACCCAAAATACAAAATCTGGGGCCGAACACGGGTTGCAACATGGCCGTGTGCCTGGCCGTGTCACCCATTCGCCGTCTCGATCGAGTCGAAAAACCAGCACACGGCCTTTGACACAGCCTCCGACACGCCCGTGTCACCTGCGACACGCCCGTGTCGGGACCCGTGTCACGCTCCCCGTGTGCACTTGACCAACATTTCACAGTCAGAGAGGTACACGTCCTTGTGACACGGCATCAGACACGCCCGTGTCAAATTTGACACGCCCGTGTTTGTGCCCGTGTCACGGCCCGTGTACCACACTTGCAGAATCACTGGAACGACACGGCCTTGGACATGCCCGTGTCCTAGGCCGTGTTCTACAACTCGACTAGCGTCAACCGCCAAAGCGTCGACCGCACGAGCCGAGGCCGAACACGCCTGTGTCACACCCGTGACATGCCCGTGACACGCCCATGACACGCCCGTGACACGCCCGTGACACGCCCGTGACACGCCCGTGACACGCCCGTGACACCTGCTCCAAAAACCAAACTAGGCTTAAAATATCACCCGTCCCTCTTTTGAGTTTCGGGGTGTTACAGCACCCATCCACCGTGACAAAGGTAACATCCTTGACGTCTGGGGTGGGGGTGGGGGTGGGGGTGCATGTGTATCTGATGGTACCCTGAAAAGGCATTTAGAAAACTTATTAGTGAAAAACCGACGGTTGAATCAACCAGCACGTCGATTCGAGGCAGAGGATAACAATCCTTAGGGCATGCTTTATTCAAAAGAGAAAATTCCACACACATTCTCCATTTTCCCTCCCCCTTTTTACCATTAAAACATTACTCACCCACCCCGGGTACTTACTTGCGGATATGAATCCCGCCTTGAGCAGCTTCTCCACCTCTTCCCTGATGGGCCCGACCATCTTGGAAGCGATGAATCTCTTCTTTTGTTGTATTGGAAGAGCCTTGGGGTCAAGATTGAGATGATGGCATGCCACATCCGCGTCAACCCCTGGCATGTTAGTTGTGCTCTAAGCGAAGATGTCGATGTTCCTCTGCATGCACTTCCTGATCTCCTTCTGGTCCCTAGGGCTGAGATCCCCACTGATTTTTATCTTCTCTTTCCTCCCTTCCTTGGTGAGAATTTCCATCTCCCGCACCTTGACCGCCGCCTTGAGCCTTGAGGGCTCCTCCTCTCCCTCCTGTTCCCTCAGCTTCTCCTTCTGGTCCCTGGCCTCCCGCTCTACGACTTCGTGCTCCGCGACAGCCACAGCCACCTCCATTAGACATCTCTCCACCTCTTCACTAGTTTGGACCCCTCCTAACAACAAACCTCCCTGCTCTTCTAGCTAAGCTTCCATCCTGGATGGCTCCCGTACTTCCTTTACCTTTCTTTTCCCTTTCCTCCCTCCTTCCTTTCCTCTTGTCCCTTCTACCTCCCTCTCTCCCTCCTTCTCTTCTACTGTTTCCTGCTCCACCGCAATGCCTCTCTCCACTCCTACTTCTTCCTCCTTCTCCTCTACCTCCATCTATCCCTCCTTCTCCCATTGCTCCATCCTATTCTCCAGTTCCTCGGCATCACCTTGCCAAGAGACGGTATTCACCATCCTCACATATTACTCTCTGGCTGCTTTTGGATCTCCTCATAATCTGATTTGGGTTCCTCTAGTGTTGAGCTTAAAGCATTGATGGAAAGATGATGGGACGTACCTGAAGGCACTGATCAAAGGGCACCCAAAAAGGGCGTTGTAACTGCTGGGAGCATCCACTATCACGAAGCGATAGTTCCTAGACAGCCCTCCCAGAGTTACCTGAAGTCCCACTCCCCCCTCGACTTCCTTCCTTTCTCCCGAAAACCCGAACAATAGCCAATCCGCTGCCAACACCCTTCGGGCCTCCGCCCTCATCTCATTGAATGCCTTCATGAATATTACATTCACCGAACTCCCATTATTGACTAGGATCTGTGACATCGTAAAATTTTCGAAGGCGGTTCGGATCACCAACGCATCGCAAAATGTGTCCTCATGGTCTGGCAAGTCCTTTTGAGAGAAGGTGATTTTCTCATCTGGGGGAGGGGCTTGTGACGTCGAGGCAACACTCCAACGATAAATGGTATGAAGACTCGCCTTACGGGTAGCCTCAGTCCCTACTCCCCCGTGGATCACTCTGATCCCTCCTCGGTCTCCCACATCAACTCGGTCCACACACCGGTCCTCCTCCCCGATCCCGGTCATCTCCACTATCTGTACTGGTAGTTAATGCTCCCCTGCTCCTCCAACCCTCTTCATCTCTAGAAACTCTGGGCAGGTAGCCATCACGTGACCCTCGTCCTCGTGGAAGTCACAAAACGATAAGGCTACCTCCCCCTCCCATCTCCCCTTCTGGTTGTTCCTCCTCCTTCCAGCTCCAGCTCCTGCTCTCCCCCACTCTCTTCCTCTTCCTCTCCCTCGGCCAATGGCCATAGCTTGCTGAGGCGGGGGTGGGGGCGGTCTAGGACCATGTCCCCACCCCAGCTGGTTGAATCTTCCTGGTCCTCATTTGTAGTTCCTTCCCCCTTGGGGAAAACCTCTTCCCTGCCCTTGAACGGGACCTCATGGCTGCCTCCAACCTAGCTCCTGGTATGCCGGAGCCCTCGACTCTTCCCTCCTTCTTTCTTGCTGCCTTGCTCCTCCCGGTTCTCTCGACTCCACCTCAACTAGTCTTACCAACTTTCTAGCAAATGTCGGGTTTGCTGCCTCAATCGCTATCTCCTTCGCGGCTTTATCCATCAATCCCTCAAATGACAACGACGCCTTCCGGGTTAAACTCATCTTAAAGAAACACTCCCTCAACCCAACGGTGAAGGCCATCTGAAGAGCAAATCCTGGTACCTCCTGAATGCCCAAGATTTCTTCCTGGAAGCGGTCCATGTAATGGGCCAAGGACTCATCTGCCTTCTGCCGGATCAGAAAAATCGACTCCGGGTTCCTCTTACTTTTCTTCGAGGTCGAGAAGCGCAACTGAAAGCTCCTACTCAAGTCCTCAAAACCGTATATCGATCTCGTTGGGAGTTGATGAAACAAGTCCCTAGCTTTGTCTTTCAAGGTGATGGCAAAAAGAAGACACTTGAATGCGTCCGTCATTGGCCTGATGGAGACCGCATCTTCGAACCATTGTAAGTGCTATAGGGGGTCATCTTTCCCCACGTTGTAAGTCATCTCGGGCTCCCTGAACCCCACCGGGACGTGAGCCGAAAGGATCAACTCGCATAAAGGCTATCCTCTCGCCATGGCTCTCGCCGCCCCCACTCGCACGACAACATCTCCTGGCAAGACGACACTCGCCAGGCTAGGGAATAACTCCCTACCCGCTATGTCTCGCCCACCTCCCTCTACCACCTTATCCTTGCAGGGTCGCCCCCCTGATGCATCCTCTCTAACCCTTGCCGAGATGAGCCTGTACTAAGGCGCGAGACCGGATGCCTGCAGTGGGGGGGGGGGGGGGTCAAGCAATTACCTTCCCGCGAGATCTCCTACAGCATGTCCATGATTCCTCCGATGGATGCCATAAATTCCTCTCACCCTACATATCCTCCCGGGTTATAGGAGCCGCCCTCGTCTCCTTCGTCAAGATCTCCTGCCATGAAGTGGTTAAAGATTCTTTAGTGTATACTGCGATCCACGCTCACCACACCAAAAATGTTGAAGCCAGATGTAACATCCCATTTCCAACTAGACCCCTAAGAGTGGTTTTGTCATGACAAAACCCTAGAAAGCCCAAGAAAGAGTCAAGTGGACCTGGTGGTGTGGATAGGGCCACTATGGTCTGCACTTAGCAGATCTCTAAACCTTGGTTAAAAGTGATCATGGGGCTTCACCAAGACTCCAAGACCCCACCCATACCCTTATAACCCTAGAAAGAGATCAATGGGTCACTAAGGACCCATGAAGAGCAATCAAAGGACCTAAGTTGACCAAAGTCAACTATAACCCTAATTAGGTCATATTGGCCTACACAAGGGTCAATTGCAGTCCCTTAGCCAAATGGACCCCACCCCTACCCTCATAATCCTAGTGAGAGGCCAATAGGTCACCAAGGACCCATTGGGACCAATCAAAAGGGCTAGTTTTGACCAAAGTCAACCCTTGACCTAAAATGGTCAAAATGCCCTAGTTAAGGGCCAAGTGACCTCCAAGGGCCAATCCAACCCCACCTTGACCCTAGGGGAGGCTAATGGGTCACCAAGGACCTATTAAGGAAATCTCAAGGATCAAATTAACCTAGATGGGCCCTAGTCCAACTTTGGGTCAAGTTAGCCCAAATGGGCTAACTCAAGCTCAAGCCCATTACATTGGGGCTAACCTTGACTTAAGTGGCCAAATGGATTTGTGGGCTGACATGGGACATGTAGGAGCCAAAAATTCAGGCATGGTGACTAGGAGAGAGAAAGTCACCCATGGAGGAGAGAGAAAGAGAAGGAAGAAGAAGGAAGGAGGACTTTGTGCTCCTCCTCCCCCCTCCCCAACCTCTCCATTCATTTCAGAAGGACAAGGGAGAGTGCAGCAGCCATTGTGGACTGATTAGAGCAAGCTCCACCCCCCTACCAACCAAGCCGCCAAAATGGACTTAGGCCAAAAATGGCACATGCCATTTCAGCCACCTAACTCCCTCCTCTCCCTCTTTAAAAGCTTTAGTGAGGTCCAGGGATGAATTCCCACCAGTTTCCTGAAGAGGCCAAGCCCTAATTTGCATTTGTGAACAAGCCGACCACCACCGGCCACCACCATGCCAATCCGGCGATCAGCCAGGCTACAGCCGCCACCACAGGTCCTCCTCCATTCCTTCTCTCATGGGTAGATCGTAGGAATCAATAGAACCAAGGTTGGAGCTCAATTGAGCCCAATCCAGATTTCAAAAATCATGGATTTTCACGGTTTTTCCGCTTGCTGGGATCGCCGGAATAGTGCTTCCCGGCGGCCTAGCCGCCGTCTGGAGATAGCCACGACCACCACGAAGGTGTCGGCGGCGATGGCAGGCCGGGGAGGTGGCCGGAGCGACGGCGGCAGCCGCTGGAAATCGGCCCAGACAGGATTAATCCTGGTCGTTGGCGTGTGGGGGACGATGATGGGATGCCGTCGGTTATGCGCCAAGATTCGTGCTGTATAATAATTAAACTATGGAATATATAGTTTGAATCATTTCATTTCTGTCACAGTTTTTACATTTATTGGTTTTAATTATTAAAAATAGCTGAAGCCATTTTCAGAGAAAATGGTCAACACCAAAAATGTAGCCCTATGGATCTACTGTCTGACAAAATTGGTTTGAACCAATTTGGGTGACTGGTTTGACCAGGGCACTCATTTTGGTGGGGTCTATACAAATGAATAGGCAGTCATTAAACTAGTTGCCCACACTTCATCCTTGGTCCAAATGAGCTGAAATTTTGGCAGGGAGTCACCCTACCCTATACCTAGAACCTGCCCAAAAATGGGAATTTTTGGGAATAATATAGTTTTGTAAAAAAATTTAATTATGCTGGGGTAAATTAAATTATGGGTCAAATGAAGTCCAAATTTATCCAAATTTTGGTAGGATGGATATGAGGTCAATATAGACCTCTGGTTAAAATTTCATTAAGTTTGGAGTTGATTTGAATGGGATTCAAGCAAACCCTAGCCTTGCCCTAAGAAGGGTATTTTGCTCCAAAATGTAATTTTGGCTTTTAGTGTCCAATTCACCTAAACAGAGGTTCAAATTTGGTACACTAGTTTGGAATGACAATATACACCTCCCAATGAAAACTTGGGGGCATTGGAGTTGATTTGGCCCAAGATCCTAGGTCAAACCCTAAGGAAGGGCTTTTTGTACCTTGTGAAGGACATATGGACAAAACACCTTGTATGGCTATGAAATTTTGTAGGGGTGGTATTTTGGTAACTATAACCCTCTGGTAAAAATATTAGGGTATTTTGGAAGGTTTAGGACCCTCAAAACCCTAACCCTAGTTTAGGGCACAAATGTGGTGGGATAGGAATGGGTTAGCTAAACCCCTTAAAATGATATGAAATTTTGGTAGGGTGGTCATAATGATATTAAGAAGCCTTGGTTATTTATTTAGAAATTTTGGAGTATTATTTATAGCACTTCATTTGTAACACAAGAAATGCCTCACTTTAGTAAATAAATTATTATGCTACCTCTGACCCTTGAAAGGTCATGAAATTTTGGCAGAGGAGGTTTTGTATCATTAGGAGGTTATATAAATTATATAAAAATACTTGGACACTTATTTGAAGTAGTTACTTCACAAGCTTGCTATATGATGGAATTATTCAATAAATTATTTAAGTCCATTTACTGATAAATAAATTATGAAATTTGGCCCAAACCTTTTACATGCCATTAGATTCATACTTGAAATTTCTCTGAATTTTTGGAAGTAATATAGTATTTTATAATTCTTAAATGAATTTTCAAGGATTTAAATGTAATATTGATTAAAGGATAAAACCTTACTGAAAAGAACTAGATATTTTGGAAGATAAGTTATAACATTATTTTGAGTAAAATATAAAATTTGTAGAATGATGTCTTGACTGAAAATAGTACTTCATGTTCATTATTGGAAATTTTAGACATTAAAATAATTAAATAAATTATTAAATAAATAAGGAAAATTTTGGAACTCTGGATGTAGGACTTAAAGGTCATAATGGACCTCCATTAATTATTATAGGGGTGTTGGATGATTATTTGATATACTTCCCATTTTACATGAAGTTTGACTTGGTGGTCTGCATTTAGTAATTTTGGAAAATTGTTTATATAGTTTGTTTGAAGTTTATCACTCCTTAATTCACTTATGATATTTATCCCAGAGCATTTATATGCCTTTGTTATCATGTTGGAAGTTTACTTGAAATTTTAGGAGTAATATTACCCTATTTATTTATTTTAATGAAATATGGTGAGATAATTTAAAAAAATAGAATCAGTGACCTAAACCTTGCTGAAAAATCAAGAGATCTTGGATATTAGGTTAATTGTTATATTGAAGTATAACATAAATTTAAGGGAATTTTATCTTGTCAAAATTTGGTACCTTCAGTTCAATTTTGGAGACTTTGGCCACTATAAATATTTAATAAATTCCTAGATAAATAGGAAAATTGTAAAACTCTGGATTTGGGCAATAAAGGTCATAATGGACCTCCATAAATTATTATAGGAGTATTGGATGATTACTTGACATACTTCCCATTTTACATAACATTAAACCTTGGTGGTCTGCATATAGTAATTCTTCAGAAATAATCTGGAGTACAAGTTAGGTACATAAGAGTTCATCACTCAGAGTTGGATAAGATAGGAATGAGTTTGACTAAATGTTGGATGATGTTTTGGGATCGACGAAAGATCGTCTTCCCCATAAAGTGGAAGGTCAAATCTCCTTAGGTCTAGTTACTGTAATATGGAAATGAAATGGGTAAAACCTAAGTCGTAGGCATAAAGTAAATAGTAAACTTAGGGTTTCACACATTCACACCCCAGTGTCTCGGGAGATAGTATGGGTTACTGGGGCAATAAGCCCGGTAGTTATTGGGTATGGTAGTCTGGCGAGCTTCAGCTCGGTTATTGATTATGACGGACGGGATAGTCCGGGGAGCTTTGGTTCGGTAGTAGATTATGACAGATGGGATTGTCCGGTGAGCTTTGTCTCGGTTGACGGTTATGACGGACGGGATAGTCCGGGGAGCTTTGGCTCAGTGGTAGATTGTGACGGACGGGATAGTCCGGGGAGCTTTGGCTCGGTTGTAGATTATGATGGACGGGATTGTCCGGTGAGCTTCAGCTCGGTTGGTTGTTTGACTCATAACTATTGCATGTGCATAAAGGTTTAAGGTGGTGGGTCTTCGATATTGGGGAGTTCGATGCACCGACACCAATATCGTTGGCTCGGCAAGTGTGGTGAGCACTTCGCCAACAGAAGTCCGGTGCGCCAGCCGGCAAGAGTACGCAGGCGTCCGCTTAGTGCACCAGGCATTGAGGCGTACGATAGGTCTGACCGGTAGTGCTTTACTAGTTTAGAGGTGGGCGAGGCCCAACCCACCGCTTCCGTTTGCCACTACGGAGGTATCCTAGGAGGTAACGGCTCCGAAAGGGGGAACTAAAGGTCTGTGTACACAGAGTCGAGTGGGTGAGTTACACTTGCATGTTCACATCATAGCATAATTGTATTTCATAGCATAACCATTGCATAAAACCCGACACCTAATGTATAAGCGGTATGGGACGCTCTATACATTAGGCCTTGCAAAACGACCCCTTGGCCTATAAGTTCGTGTGAGCGTGCTTATAAGTCAAGGTTCTCTTTCAATATTATAAGCCTGCTAATAGAACCGACACCCTATCGTATAAATCGGTATGGGACTTTTTATACGATAGGAGCCCTGCAAAAGATCCCTTAGCTTATGTGTACCCACATAAGTTAAGGTTACTTATTTAATTTTGTATAATTATTATCATGCGTACACTGTTAGTTTAGTTCCGCTGCCATTTGGAATTTGACTATTCTCCACCTTCATGTCCTTCCCTTTCCTTCTCCCCGCTCGGTGCTTAGGAGCCATGGGGGAAGGGGTGGGGGACGATAGGACTTAGTCTTTTAGACTAATGGTTTTCGAACCACATCATTTAGGGGACCACGGAGCCCAGCATGGAGGAGCAGCCCCGGAGGTCGGCACGCTTGGAGATCGGATAGTCTAGCACTGGAGTCCAGACAGCAGGGACAGTGAGTCCCGAACTATAGTAGTTGTATTAGTTTGCTTCCGCGATGAGTGAATTGTAGTGAGGACTTGATGTACCGGGCATAAGCCCGAGATTTTCATTATATGTACTATCTATGGACACTCCCTTCGTGGAGTTTATTTCTATATATGTGATTTCTGTGGACTTGTATCTTTTCTTATGCTACAGTTACGATCGAAATTGGCCGGCAGAGTTGGCGTCTTGTAGTGACAACCTTCCCGAGTGCGAAGGTATCACCGCAAGGCGGCGGTTCTGGGCCTAAGACCCCGGTGTCGAAAAAGGAAAAAAAATGGGGGTCTTACACCAGAGACCTGACTTCACCTTGAGTTCGGATCTAGAGTTGCAGCTCACACATACTCTTCCCGAATTCTTTCTTGGACGAGAGTCTCGAAGATAAGAAACAGACCGAGGGATTCAGCTCGGAGGTCCCACCTCTTACCCGGAAGAACTAGAAATTCTTCCCCTCCCTAGCAAGTGCTGAGCTAGGTGCCTTAGTGGAAGAAGAAGAAGGGGTCAATAACCTTCTTCCAGGCACCTTGTCGGTCTATTTATAGGCCCCCGAATTTGATCTTCCAATAACCAAACTGAATCGACCTGAAATTACCAAAATATCTTGGGTTGGGTCTGCCAACAGCAAAACTCCGCTGTTCTGAAGGGTTATATGCAGACCACCAAGGGAAAAAGAGTAAAATCACCTGGGGATAAAAAGGTAAAAACTGCCTTCCAACTGGACCGATGCTCGACCAATCGTCGAACCGGCGTTCGACCAATCGTCGAACCGGCGCTAGGCCCATCATCTAACCGGCGCTCGACAAGAACGACGTCTCGCTGGCGAGAGCTCCTCCCCCTTCTGCCTCCCCCGACCTCGCGAGTAACCCTTCTCGCCGAATCCTCTCTCGCCTTGCGATGGCCCGCTCCATGGGTCCCTCTCGCCTTGCGAGTGGCCCGCTCTATGGGCCCCTCTCGCCTTGCGAGTTGCCCGCTCCATAGGTCCCTCTCACCTTGCGAGTGGCCCACTCCCTTGGCCCTTCTTGCCTTGCGAGTGGCCCGCTCCATGTGTCCCTCTTGCCTTGCGAGTGGCCCGCTCCATGGGTCCCTCTCGCCTTGCTAGTGGCCCGCTCCATGGGTCCCTCTTGCCTCGTGAGTGGCCCGCTCCCTAGGCCTCTCTCGACTTGCGAGTTGCTCGCTCCTTGGGTCCCTCTCGCCTTGTGAGTGGCCCACTCCCTTTGCCCTTCTCGCCTCGTGAGTGGCCCTCTCCATGAGTCCCTCTCGCCTACTCCTCTCTTTTCCTTGAGCCTTCTGCTCCCGCGGGTCCGAGGTTGTACACTGGGCATAGAAAAACACGTCCTGGTGAAAAATGCATAACCAATCAAAAAAAACCACGTCTAGAAGAAAATGACACGCTCAGGCAAAAAATTCCATGCTCGGGAAAAAATATCGCACCCGGGCGAAAAATCGCTCTTGGACGAAAAAATTGAGCTAAGGAAAAAAATCGCTTTCTGGCCAAAAATTCGTGCTTTAGCAAAAAATCATGTGCGGGTGAAAAAATCGCGGCCAGCAAAAAAATCACACTTGAGTAGAAAAATCACTTCAGGAGAGAAAATCGCGCCCTGGTGAAAAATCCCGCCCGAGTAAAAAAATCGCGTCAGGCAAAAAAATCGTTATTGGGCCGAAAAATCTTGCAGGGGAGAAAAAACCGCACATGGGCGAAAAAATCACGGCTGAGCCGACAAAATCGTGCATGGGCAAAATTATAGCGTCTCTGCACAAAATCGTGCAAAGGCGAAAATATCACGTCTAGGCGAAAAAATCGCGCACGGGCGAATCAATCATGTTTGGGCTGAAAAAACCACGTTCGGGTGAAAATATCGCGTCCTAGCGAAAATATCACATTCGGGCGAGAAAAATTTCATCCGGGAAAAAAAATCGAGTTCCCGCGAAAAATTCATGCCCGCCAAAAAAATCACGACCGAGCGAAAATTTTGCGCACGGGCAAAAAAATCATATCCGGGCGAAATTATCGCGCCAAGTAAAAAAAATTGTGTCTGAGATAAAATCACGTCTAGGCAAAAGAAACACGTATATGCCGAAAAAACATGTCTTGATGAAAAAATCACTTCCACGATTTTTCTAAGTAGATGACAGTGACGGCCTAGGCGGGGGACATCATCATCAGACTGCTTTTTCATCTGCCTCAACATCGACGGACTCCCTCATACATTGACGCTCAGGGAAATCATTTATTAGGAGCGAAAAATTAGGTGGTCCATTGGTTTTCAAAATGCTGCTTATAAGCTATTTTCAAAAAATCTAAAATAAAAAAATTGTGCTACCAAACGACTTTATTATTGCAAAAAAAAAAACTACTTTATTATTGCATTTGTTGATGGAATAGAGAGTTTCCATTAGCGAACGTTGTCCATACAGAGTCTAGTCTGCCCGAGTATTCAACAACCATACCATGTATTCGTCATAGATCTAGCATGTGCTCACCCAAGCCCTGGAATTCGCCCACCCGTCAAAGCTCTCATAGGTTCTTGCTATACCTAAAGAAATTTGCCAAGTAGAAGCTATCCAGCCTCACAAACTTTCACCATAGCTCTCGTAGGTT